>BNST01000545.1:0-167617 GCA_019650275.1 Xylocarpus granatum | reverse complement strand
CTTTTATTATAGTTTTTAAATATAACAGTTTAAAATATTTAACAAACACAATGTTTAGTAAATTTTATTAACTTTTCATTGAATATCTTATATTCATTGATTTTATTCTACAATAGAACTTCAAAATTATAACACTTAAATCTCAAATATATCCCTTATATATCCTATCATACTCATCTTATAGCAATGGCATTTTGTCATTATTCAATGTTCATGGCAAGAAATGAAGTCTATGAACCCCACAATGTTTCTCCACTTCAACTCATCAAACCCAAGGGCAAAGAAAATGATTTGTCCATGCCAAATCCTATTGAAGTAACTCCTAGCTACATGGAAAATTTTCATGCGCATGTTTTGACAGCCATGAGATCCTAAAAGTTGAAATTCGTTATGCCTTGAAGGTCATTTGAATAGAATTCCAGGTCTTGAATTTGATTAATGTCTTTAATCATATGAAATATAATCATCATCTCCATTAACAAACTCAAGTGATGCACTGATATCTTGTATTCCCCTGCTCCATTATTGATTTTCACGTTCACCAACCTTGGTGATAACCATGCAGCACTAAATACTTATTACCAAAGTGCTCATGATACGATAAAGTGAAAGCTGTTCATCACAGCGAACAAGTTCCTCTTATATTGATTGATGTCTTTAATGGAGTTCAATGTAGTTATTGGCCTATTTGACTGGCTAAGAATTTGGTGCAAGAATCATTACATGAGAAGTGAAAGTTGCTACAAATTGAAGGAGTTCAAGCCTATAAGCAACTAGCAAGAATGGACCATATTAACATGATCACAGCTGTGCTTCACCTGGAATCTATGCATATACCTTTTTTTTCCCAAAGGATATCTACTTTCATAGGCATTGTCTCAAACACTAAAGTTTGTGGACTCTCTATGGTTGGATATGCAGATTGTGTTCTTTTCCCCCACTACAATATAAACTATACAGATCTTCAACCCTTTTCAATTAGTGTGTCTTCGGGTCTTCATCCAATGATAACACGATTAATGAAATCTTAAGAACAAAGTAAAGATATAAATAGGAGAAAATTTGAAGCTTTCTCACTAGCAATGGAAGTGGTAGTCTTCGTGGGCAAAAAAACAGTAGGGAAAAACGAGAGGATGAATATAGAATAGATCGAACCCACGAAACAAAAAGAAATATAATCTCATGGATATGAGAGTTCCAGGACAAACCTCTTAAAAAGCTGCTTCTTGTCGGAAACAAGTAACACTAGTAAAAGGCTAGCTAACAGCAATAAGTTGACTGGTGAGTACTACATGTCTTCCCTTGTAAGCTTGTTTAGAAGCGCTGTAATAAGAGCGTCTCTCTTCTCAGCCCTAGCTTCTTCTCTCATTCTTCTTTGCTCTTCTCTTTCTCTCCATTTCCTATCCATCATTATTCTCTCGTTTTCTAATGCTTCCATGGCTTGTCTCCACTCCATCTCTTTTAACCTCCTTTCGTTTTCCCTTGCCTCGAAAGCTTCTCTCCATTGCATTTCTATTTCCATCTGTTGCTTCATGAAATCCTCCATAATCTCTCTCAAATTATTGCTATTTCCACTACCACTACTGCCAATATTGCTACTGCTTTTGCTCTTCTTCTTCTTCCTCGTGGTAACCTTGTCTCCGTCGCTGTCTTCATTATCGTCTTCCTCGTCAGAAGATAGCTGCACCGTTTTCTTAGCTTTCGACCCGCTGGCTCCTCCTTCAGCTTCCGCCCACAGCATTCTTTGCATTCTATCAGCGAAAATCGCCTGCAACTCGTTGTAAAAAGGGAATTGCTGCCGCATAGCTTCGGGCTCCATCGTTTCACATCCCTAAAAATAAGAACGTAATAGGGTTTTCAAGAAAAACTGTTCAGAAATAAAACAAACAGATTATAATAATCCACAACTCAAGTCTACTAATCAAAGACTAATTGAATAAAAAGTTTTGTATTATTGTCGTTACCTTATATCGAGTAACGAGGTTTTTCCATTTACACTTGCACTGTTCAGCGCTGCGATGATAACCCTTTTCCTTCATCCTTGTAGCAATAACTTCCCACAAGAGCTTGTTTCTCTTTGTCTCCAAGAAAGTTTGATCTAGCTCTGCTCTGATAATCAATAACTCTTTGGTTTCTTGGACACTCCATTGAGGAAATCTATCACTGGAATCCACGTTACCACTGATATGAAGATGTTGACGCTGTTGATGATGATGATGGTGCTGATGTTGTTGTTGTTGTTGTTGTTGTTGTTGTTGACGAAGATAATGATGTCCCTCCATAACTATACCCACCAATACACGCAACCCAGAGAAATTAAAGCTACGAGATTAATTTGGCAACGAAGAAAAGGCAAATTAGATAGACACGAAAGAGCGAAAGGAATTAAAAAGATTGAGAGAGAAAGAGAACGAAAGATTTATACTCAGGCGGGTGTGAACAGAAGACGAAAGTGTGAATCCTCAAGACAGATTTGCCTTCTGCTTATGTGTCAAAGCGAGAGTTTTTGTTATTCGTTCAGATTTTTGAAAACGAAAACCAAACCAAAGCTCTCTCTGATTTCTCCTCCCATACAGTCATCTCGCAGTCTCATCTGTCTACGCGGAAACTCTATTCTCTCTCTCTCTCTCTTTCTCTCTGTGTTTCTTTATTAATTAATTAATTAATTAATTATTCGTATCCCCATTTGTTCCCATTGCGTTTACGTGTCGTCAGGCTTACGGGGAAGTCTACAGGTGGCCGGGGCTTTATTCTCTGCAACCAGGCACACAAAACTTGCGATTCAAGCTACTGTACCTTCTTTTTCCTTTATTTTATTTTATTTTGTCAACTTTCTGGTCTAATCTCTTTGAACCATGTGACGGTGACGGAAGGAAAACGCTTCGACACTGTACGTGGAGGCTGCTACGCTAAGACTTTGCTTTGCATGGATTTCGAAATTCAATGGCATAAAAGGAACGGGGGAATAATTTATGAATCCCCCAGTTTTTTTTATTGTTTTAAATTAAATTAAAATATTGTTATTTTGTATCAAATAGATCCCAAATCTTTGTTGAAATAGCCGTGCGTAGCTTTAATTCTCAAGTTATATCTTTAAGTTGTTTTAATATAATTGAGGACCCATATGATAAAAACAGAAAAACTTATGTTTTATTTTAAAAGTATAAAAATATGGGGACTCTGATATTATTAATCCTAAAATAAAGATAAGTTCGCAGCTTTGCGGAGGCTTGTGGGCCGTTCATATATGAAATCAGACGCGGCAATATAATTTGGCAATGCATGTCATTTGACAAAAAGAACTTTTTCGTGTGGACGCTTTCCTATCGATGACCACGTGTCATGCATCAGAGAATCAAAAGATGAGATGAGTTTGAATAGTCAGGGACCCACGTGCACAGAGTTCACACCTGTGTGACATATTACAGTCTCACACAAGCATTTGACCTTTGACCCTATCAAAACCATCCAGTCCAAGCACGACACGTCGTGATGGGGGGCGTGGGGGCAGGATCACCATCGTAGGAAGTTCTCGAGTGCGGCTGGCTTTTGGGCGGATACACGTGGGTCCGTGCGGTGATTTGGCGCCGGACGTACCGGAGGTTGAGAATCGGATGGGAAGGTAAGAGCGTTTCTTATTTATGATTTTTTGACCAACTTTTGGCAATTCCAATTAACGCAGTAAAATTGGTTCCCCGTTGACCGTCTAATGGAATTCTTTGATTAGACGCAAAGTGAAGCCAATTGTTTTTGCCTAAAATCATTTATATTTCTGTGGGTTGGAATTCGGGTTCCGAAATTGACCACTTCTTTTCCCCCTTCGTGAAGTTTCCTTGCTAGACGTCGCCTGCCCAATGCTGTTCTTCTCCTTTGAACGATTTTACTTTAATTTTATTTTTATGATTGTATGAATATTTTTTGTTTAAAATTACTATGATTGCTTAGTTTGACCAATAAAAATTTATTATAAATAACTAAACTTAAAAAATGTGAATATTGGATTTGTTAAAAATGTCCAACGCAGTGTGACACAGCCGTTGTATGGAAAACGTTTAGAAGACCATACACACCTGTGTTGGATTTGGTACCCTTAATTACTAAGGAATTTTCCACGGGAAACCCGTGAAAATTGAAAATTACTATAGCGATGACGTTGCCATTGATTATGAATGAAACCATGTTAATATAATTAATAAAATAAAAAAATTTATTTATGAGTGATAAAAAAAATTTTATTATTTAATTAATATACTTAAAAAATTTTATAATTTTTTTTAAATTTTATCATTTAATATAAAAAAATAATTTTTTATTTTTATTAAATAAATAATTTTATTATATTAATATAATAAGAGATTTCCGTCTAAAAGTTTCTTTAAAAAAAGGAAGATTGAATTCAAATACTGTGGCATGCGCTCGGGAAGATCCTTCACAATACGGCTGTTCGTTCTTCATATGAGATTTATGGGAAGGATGACGCAGTGGACATCGCATCATTGCATGCGTTGTACGTCAACTCAGCACGAAGAACTAATAAATGCACGTCAATTTCGTCCTTTTATTACATGACACTTAGTCTTTTGATCTTGCAAGGAATTAAGCTTCAGTATCCGCCGGCCCATGCATTCGCATAATTGCGTGTGAACTTCCAAAACGTGTTTGCAGGAAATGGAAGCCTGAGTTAAACAAACGAGCAGCGGTTGTGGTGAAATGGTAGACACGCGAGACGCAAAATCTGGAACGAAAGAGCGTGGACGTTCGAGTCCTTTTCAAAGCATAATATAAAATAAATAATAATTAGTATTTAAAATGTATTAAGAAAAATTTAAATTATATTTAAAAAATATAAGTTAAGGGAGAAGATTTGCCCTATTGATCAATCAATTAAATTAGGGATTTTTTTTTGGTTTTGGGAGAAGAGGCCCGTGGTGGGAGCCCATTACCTGAGTACGGCAAACCGGTGGAGAATTATACGACCATGGTTTGCAATAAAAAGCAACAAGGCTTGGGGCAAAAAAGCAAAGTGGCAAAGCACATGCGAGCGTGGTAAGCATGAACGGCTAAAAACATTGTATTTGAAATGTTCTCCGATATTATTATTTGCTTAATCCTAAAGAACCGCTCGTGCTCGGCAGTATTACAACTTTTGTTAACAAAAGAAAAAGAAGAAGAAATTGACGACCGAAATGCATGATTTCCACTGAAAGGAATTTGAAATCATTTTCAATTCCTTTCACCCCTGCTTTACTAAAATGCCCAAAGCTTGTTTATTCAATATAAGACACTTTTCAATGTATTAAATATTATTTAAATACTTAATTAATAAATATATATAAATTATTTAATTATAAATAAATTTTATATTTAATTATTATTTTTATTTTATTTATATATCATTTTATTTAATATTTTTATTTACAATTTATTATATTAATATAATTAATATAATAAAATTGTTATATTTAATATATTTTTTTATGCTCGACATAATCCTTAGTGATTCAATGAATAAGAAATGGGGATTGCTTTGCTAGTATTATATTATATTAGATTTAGTTAAAAATATATATATAATATATTAAATTCTTTTTAATTTTTAAATTTATTATTTTAAATTATATATTTTTTATATAATTTTAAATTTATTATTTTAATATAAATATATATATGAGTGAGAGTCTCAGGGCCTGGGGATTGGCCCTGTATTCTGCAATTTAATCTGGTTGTCTTTAATAGTATTTATCTGCTTCGGGTGAGTCCGAATTGCTGGTACGAAGACAAGACGGACAACAGTGTCTTCCGCCATTTCATTTCCTTGCAAATTGAAGACGACAACAGCAGCTTTCCCCCTCTTTCTTTGATCTTTTTTATATTTCTATTACCGCATCTATCCCTTATAGTTTTGTATATTTTAAAATTTCCCAAAAATTTTCTTATTTCTTGCTCCAAGGCACCCAACGCCTCAAATAAAAATAATATTTTGCATACATTTATTTTTAATTTCTTTTATATTCTATTTTAACTTGTATAAATACACTATCTAACTATCATTTTGAATTGTTAACAAAATAGAAATGCCTAAATCCCTAATATTTATTTTTATCTTATTGAAAAATAAGCATAAATTACTTTAGTGTAAAACTATTGATAGGGTGGATAGAGAAAGAGAGAAGTTATTGCCGTAAAATAGAATTTTATAAAACGTAAAGGGCCTTAAAGCAAAACAAACTTTTTTAATCGATTGTGGGATGATTCTGGCCCTTGTCAAGGTATTCGTTAAAATACCCGAAAAAAAATAATTAATTTAATAATTAAAAAAATCCCAACAAACAAACCCTCAAATTCCAGCCTCCCTCTCTTCCTGTTTCCGTCCCTTTCCGGCCGTCCAACCCTTCTCGATTAGCCGACAGAGTTTGCAGAACCAAATATGACGATAAATCATTTTTTAAAAAATGAATAAATAAATATAATAGATAATATTTTTAAAATATCAAAAGACTCACTCACTCGCTTCAAAAAGCATCACTTCCGTCACCGTACACACTCACTACTCTCACATTCTCTCCGCTTTTCCTTTTTGAAGTCGTTTTGTTTGAGCTCCACTATAATGTGAAACCCTAACTAACTGAATTTAGTAAGGATTTTCAAACTTACCAGATCTGAACAGTAATTAGCTTAATCCTTGTTAGCCAATGGGAAATTGCTGCAGATCTCCGGCGGCCGTTGCCAGAGAAGACGTGAAATCGAGCTTTTCGGGGCACGATCACGGCCGAAAAGACGCGAACGCCAACAAGAAGCAACCGATCACTGTATTGACCGGAGTTCCAAAGGAGAACATCGAGGATAAGTATTTAGTGGACCGGGAGCTGGGCCGGGGGGAGTTTGGAGTGACGTACTTGTGTATAGACCGGGAGACGCGCGAATTGCTCGCGTGTAAGTCAATTTCGAAGCGCAAGTTACGGACGGCGGTTGATATTGAAGATGTGAGGCGTGAAGTGGCGATTATGAAGCATTTGCCGAAGAATTCGAGTATTGTGACCTTGAAGGAGGCGTGTGAGGATGACAATGCGGTGCATTTGGTGATGGAGCTGTGTGAGGGCGGAGAGCTGTTTGATCGGATTGTTGCGAGAGGCCATTACACGGAGAGAGCGGCGGCCGCAGTTACGAGGACGATTGTGGAGGTTGTGCAGCTATGTCACAAGCATGGGGTAATTCATAGAGACTTGAAGCCAGAGAACTTTTTGTTCGCGAATAAGAAAGAGAATTCGCCGTTGAAGGCTATTGATTTTGGACTCTCTATATTCTTCAAACCTGGTGAGACTCTAACTTTTGGGGCTTTTGGTATTTTTGATGGTTACTGTATTTATATTAACTAATGTGCGCGTTTTAATTGGATGACGTTTTGTGCGTTAATAGCATACTATATCTAGCCAGAGCTTTTGTGTGTATGCGAGTTGGAATTCTTTTGTGTTTATGTCCAAGGACAAAGAATGCTGCCGTGGACACTGAGCCACCTTAAATGAAGATATCACTTGAAACATTTGATTACGAAATGGTAGGTTCTAGAGCTGCAGTTTGAATATGTTGCAAAAATTTCATTAAAGTTCAATAAGGTCTGAGCTAGTTAAGCATTAGTGCATGATTGATGAAGATGAATTTTTTGGATCTGATTGTTGTAAGGTACTAGGAAGTTCAATAGCATGCAATGGCGTTAAAGAAGAACAGTGAAATGAAAGAATAAAGGAATATGTTAACTGATGTTCACAGGATTACTTTGTTGATCATGATGACTTTTATGTGTTCACCAATGATTGTATGTTTTACTGGTAAGAGAGATGCTTGTGGATCCTCGTAACAGGGAGATAATTCATCTGGTTGTTTAGTGGAGCTTTATTCAGCTGATGCAAAATGAGGCCGTTCTCATACTGGCTGTCATATGGAATGTCAATGATCTTGGCAGACCAACCTGAGTTAAATAACTTGGTTATTTTACCCTTCATAAAATTGTTTAGGAGTATGTCAACAAATAGGTATGGGGTTTGTAAACATTCCCCCGATTCATTTGTGTATGTATTATGTTTACTCCCACTGTGAGATACTAGCATTGTAGTTGTAGATCTAGTCTTAGTTACATTTATATTGTTCTGCCACACTCAACATCATTGTTTGCTGCCCATTTAGAAAAGCATACATGTGGATTTCTAGGTTGCAGTGTTGAGTTACTATTTGACTTAAAAGTTTAAGCTTGAAGGTAAGAGTCCATACAATAATATTTAAGTAGTTTAACGTTCTCCCTCATGTTTAATCCTAATTTTTTTTAATGGATTTGTCACATAGATCCAATTAATTATATTTTAATTTTTGGTGTTTGTGGGGATCACACCGTGTGGTCAAACCTACTTTGATACTATGTTGAGATATCACTTACCCAATAGTTTAAGTTTGAAGTTAAGGGCCTAAACAACAGTATTTAAATGGCTTGACATTCCCTCTCACGTGCCGATTTTGTTTAATGGGTATGTTGCATGGATCCAACTAATTATACTAACACAAAACCATGAGGTGAAATCTATTATGATACTATGAAGAATTCTTATAAATAGATACAGGTTGGATTTCCATTTATGTTTCAATAAAATTTGCAAGCCTATATTTATGAAGAAAAAATCAATGACTAGAAAGAAAATTGTTCAAAATTACTTAAATTCAAATTTAATTTTCATAAATTATTTGGCTGATTATAACAAACTATCATTTGATTAATGTCTTGGTTTTTGTAAATTGGGCAATAAATCTTAGATTCTCATATTGAGAAGGATCTTAAAGATCTTTATGATCTTCATTTGACTCTTATCATGTGGAAATTTATTTTTGTTTTTAGTAATGTTTAGGTTGTGAATTCTGCATATTTCGTGGCAAGTGGCTATGCATAGGAGAGCATAAAGAGGGGCGGGTGATGATCGTTGAACCAAAGATTTATTATAACTGCTGTGATATTTGAATGCCTATGTTTATAAAATCCTTGTAAATTCTTTTGGTGTGGACAAGAATGCTGATGATTGCTTATAATTATCCAAATTTCCAGGTGAGAGATTTTCTGAAATTGTTGGAAGTCCATATTACATGGCTCCAGAGGTTCTGAAGCGGAACTATGGGCCAGAAATAGATATATGGAGTGCAGGAGTTATACTTTATATTTTGTTGTGTGGGGTTCCCCCATTTTGGGCTGGTAAGTTTATTTTGTTATGTCTGTGTCTTTGCCTTGGTATGGCTGATTGGGGCAGCAATTATTGTTATTAACTTCATTAATTTTTATACTTGTTTTCCATTCTAACTATAGTGCACTTTCATGCAGAATCTGAACAGGGTGTTGCTCAGGCTATTATTCGTGGACTAATAGATTTTAAACGGGAACCATGGCCTAAAATTTCGGAGAGTGCTAAAAGTCTAGTTAGACAAATGTTGGAGCCGGACCCAAAGCTTCGACTAACTGCGAAGCAAGTGCTTGGTAGTTTGAATCTCTTTTATGCTATCTTTGCATGTTAATTTTTGTGTGCATTCATGCATACGCTTTTTTCTCTGTGTCTCTGTGAAAGGGACGTGGTTTAGGTGCATTAACTCATCATAAACTTTTAGGGCATATTGTTGTATGCTAATTTAGATGTTACCCTGTGTCCTTTGGGCAATGACTTTGAGACAGTCTGACTGATGGTGTAGTACTGGGAATGCATCATAGATTGAATCTTACCTATGCGAAAATAATACATGTTAATTTGTGATGATAACGCATTACATCTATCAATCTTCAGCATTTGGAAATCTTATGCATGCTTTGAACAATATGGTTTTACCTAGCTTACAACTTGGCAACCCTAAATCGGCATTGTGGTTTCATGCAGGTGTGGAGTTACTTTGTCTTAGCTAATTGTTGGGTTGATTGATGATTTGTTACATACAAGTAATGGGTAGTTCTATCCTGATTACTGTAAATGTTTAGAGGATGGGGCTTGGCTTTATAAAATTCTATGATGTTACTATTTTGTTGTTACTTTTAATCATGCATGATAAATATTGATTTTCTTTTTCCTAATGTGGATGTTCTCTCCTTTTACAGAGCACCATTGGCTCCAAAATGCTAAAAAGGCTCCAAATGTTCCTCTCGGAGATGTTGTCAAGTCAAGGCTTAAGCAGTTTTCTATGATGAACAGATTCAAAAGAAAAGCACTTAGGGTTGGTGACTGCAATTTTTTATATTTGGATAATCTGTATTACTTTTCTGTGTCACAAAGTATTTATAAAGGACTGTCAATTAGGTTATTGCTGAGTTCTTGTCCATTGAGGAAGTTGAAGACATCAAACAAATGTTCAAGAAGATGGACAGTGATAATGATGGAGTTGTTTCAATTGAGGAGTTGAAATCTGGCCTTCAAAATTTTGGCTCCCAGCTTGGGGATTCTGAAGTACAGATGCTGATTGAGGCTGTAAGCATACTTTTTCTTTACATATGTCCTATCAGCAGTCCCTACCATGACATCAACAAATAAGTTCTAAAATTCAGAGTCTTATGTAGATGTTATATCTTGTCAAAAAGGCCATATTTAGTGAGGCATTGGACATTGGTAGTTGATGCAATGGGACAGCATTGGCCATAGTTGACTTAAGCTGACTAGCATTTATCACACTGTTACTTGTTCTTCCCTTGTATGGATCCCACCCATGTGGTTTGTTTGACTCGTGCAGTACTTATTATCTGATTTGTCACATATTTCATGCAATCTGACTATGATCTTGTCTGTGGTCCTGGAAATTTACTGATCCTCTTTTCCATTAAGCAGACATCATTGATAATTGTTACTGCATGTTTTTACAGTAGCCAGTGTTCTGGTTCTCTAAAGCAATCTCGAGGGACAATTTTATAGTTTATAAATATATGCAAGAATTCTATATAAATATTCTATTTTTAATGGATTAAGGAATAAATTTTAAGTTCCAAAAGGTTGTATGGAGGTTGAAGGGATATGCTTTCATAGTGATTTGCCAATTGCTATGATTTTTTTTTCTTGGGCTTCTATAATATTTTTGAAAAACTACACAAGTATCTCCTTGAAATCATTCTGTGTGGTTGATTCTAGACAAATTCTCAGGTTGCTCTCAATCTGTTCTTAATGGTGTGGTAACTAGGGTGCCGTCTTCCCTTTCTCATTTTGCTTTTCTGCTTGGCAACCAGTTGGTCAGTTGTATGCACTGTGGGCACCTTTAAATGTAGCAGTATCCATACCTTGTGACATCTAGTGTGCTCTTTATAAATCTAGAATTTGGATGTAAAACATTGTGGCATTGTGCACTTGGTCAACACATATGCTCATAGCGGACTAAAGTTTCATACTGGTTTGAAATAAAATATTCAATTATGGGATGGGTAGGATAGGATAAGAAAGATATCTGCGAGATCATTGTCCTCTATCCTGTATATTGTTTTAGGTTTTTGGTGGGGGCGTTTGTTGATGCTTCTTCTGTAGCACTTGTCCAGTTAATTTTGAAAGCTTTCATTTTCTTATTTGAATGGGATGTTTTTGTTAACAACAGGTAGGTACGAACGGGAAAGGAACACTGGACTATGGGGAATTTCTTGCCGTTTCTCTCCATCTACAAAGAATTGCCAATGATGAGCATCTTCACAAGGCTTTCTCCTATTTTGACAAGGATAGCAATGGTTATATTGAGCCAGATGAGCTCCGCAATGTTTTGATGGAAGATGGAGCAGATGATTGTACTGATGTAGCAAATGACATCTTCCAGGAAGTGGACATGGACAAGGTGGACATTCAATTTTTTGCCATTCAATACACTATCAATTCAGAAGATCTTCATCTGACATAATTTTTATATAAATGCAGGATGGCCGAATCAGTTATGATGAATTCGCGGCCATGATGAAAACTGGAACCGATTGGAGAAAGGCTTCTCGTCATTACTCAAGAGGAAGGTTCAACAGTCTGAGCATTAAGTTGATGAAAGATGGTTCCCTAAATTTGGGAAATGAGTAGGCATATAGTTGTACGTATTCCAAATTCTGGTCTTTCTTCTACCCAAGTATGGCATCATTCGCCACGCATCTGCTTGCATGCTTAGATGATTATTTATTGTGGTCCATCATAAAATGACTGCTTTTTTCCTTGGTGGTTTGCAAGAGTCACGGAGGGCAGAGTATATCTTATTTATCTGTGCAAGTATTTGATTGTATAAAAGACGGACCTTGCACTTGCAGCCTGTGATTCTCCCATGCCTGATTCTGCCCCTGCTTTTGCCACTTCGACCTTTGATTATTATTTCTGGTTGAGATTGTGGTACTGGCGAGCGAATTATGTAGTGCTGTAGTATATTCTTGTCCAAGAAGTATGTCAACTGTTTCAGCTGCAGTGTCTGTGCACGTGCTTTGGGCTTCAAATTTGGCGCACGTGCACCAGTGTTCTAGTTGTAGTAATGTACCATTAGAAGGAATGTAATCTTAACCTTCCTCAATCACAGCACAAGTTGAGTTGCGTTCATTTTCAAGATACATATTTTCACAAGGCAGGACGAGGTTATATGGTAACACCCTAAAAGACGATTGGAGCCTATACATTTTTTCCAGACAGGGCCTTAATTGGTTTTTTCCTCTGGGCCTTTGGATTTCTCTTTTGAGCCTTTCTTCGGTTATATGTTAAGTCTTCCTCAATGGCGGATTCAGGTAGGCTCCAGACTGTCATTGCTCCGCCTGTCTTTAGATCGGTAGCATACACTGTCCTGACGCACCCGGAATTTGATAGCCAATACATATTGCTTTGTGTTTTGAGTTAAAAAGGGTCGATCATCTTATTAAATGTACTGCAGACTAGACTAGCCTAGGCTAAACAATGACATTTACTTTTGCTCGGTTGGGTCATTCAGAGAAATGAACTGACGGTCCCAACCAAATTTTCCTCGGCGTTACCCGAGTGTTGACCATTGAGGGACTAAATTAAAGCAAAATTGAATGCAATGTTGGTTGTCATTAATTGTCAAACCTGCCTCTGGAGAGAGATCCCATAATGCCATAGACAAAATCAATTTGCTTATTTGTCATTCTCATCAACAAAATGTATACTATTGGGTGGAAACCAAGGATAGTTTGTACACAACTAGCCAGCCAATGTGGAAACTGGGCATTTCGACGCGTAAGTATGTTGGCCATAATAATGAAAATGATAATACCTTTGCTGCCTGTCGACATAGATTGAAAAACACATGCGGATTGCAGCGGACAACCAAAGCCGCAGGAGAGAGCCATGAATTATAGATAATTTCATGGGCTTCTCTATCTTGTTAGGTGCGGCGTTATGTTGTTGTTGTTGTTGTAGTTCATGTCAATCATTGTCATGGTAATTCGGCAGAGAGAGGGAGGGGAACAATAAAATGTAAAATCATCTTCGTTGAAACAGACCCCTAATTCGAATGTGCAAAAATATGCTATGTTATAGCAAAATGAAGTACATGTTACACCCAAATTATACGTGGCCGGTTGCTGCTTGATGGTGCATATCCGCCTAATCTCAGGCAGAAGCTACAAATTCAGCCACTTTTCTCGGCCATTATTATTATTATTATTTTCTTCATTGACAGATATTTGTCACTGCTATGATTGTGTCTTTTCAATTTCGGTAAAAGCATCGACGTGGAGCTTTTCTATACGAAGATTACAGATTTTCGGTGAAGACTGTTAAAATATAGTTCATAACAACGAAGAATATGTTGTTATGATAGTGTGGGTACTGGATGAACGTGAATTTGACACCAAAGTAACCTAGGCCTGGAACTTTTAACTGGTCAAAATCTGGCATCGACAAGCATTTATGTAGTGCAAAATGTGTAGTTTAATGCAGTGCGAAGTGCACAACTGGTATGGAAGAACTTTCTTGTAAAACTTGTTCACAATTTAATGCAGTCGACATAGACTTTTGTTCTAAAAGTTCTTACTAGTTTCCTTCTTAGAATTCTCGGTTGTAAATAATAAGTAAAAACCCACAAAGGATTGCCTTTTGTGAGTGCCGAAAGTAAGAATAGACTATCAAGAACATGCCTGAAACAAGCACTAGTAATCACACATGATTTCCCTGGAAAACATTTTCGTCCAAAGGGCACTTCCATAAGTTCACCATCTTTCCTGGATTCTTCGTAAAGTGGTCCCTATTTCTACAGCATCGTTAACAATTTCCTCAGGAACTGCAGGGGCTTCACATGTATAATGCATCATTCTCCATCCGGAGAAATCAAACTACTCGTTTTCTTTATATGTTTCTGCATGCTTCACTGGTTCGAGCTCCATTTCATGTGCTCACATGGATATGCGCCCAGCCATATATTATAACTGTAGCCATCGTTACAATGATGATGCAGGATTTGCCGAGTGTGGCAACTGCACCAGTACTTTTTGATGATATCTGTTGTCGGCAGTGAAAATTGGATTCACATTGATAGATGGACTCAAATGTTTGGCGATCGAGATTTCATTACCATGGCAGGCGAAACCGCAGTTATGGTGAAAATGAAAATGTAGTACGCAATGGCATCTTGGTATGAACAATAATGCATGGACAAGCAAGATAACCAAAACAGACAAGATGTCCACTACCGTTAGTTTCACTTAAGAAATAATATCAGTAGCCGATATTTTAAATTAATATCCTGTGGGGGCATACAAGCCTGCTCAGTTCAAATCGGGACAAAGCGTGAAGCACGAGTATGGAGGTAGAGGTATGGGAGGGGAACTTCAAATGACAAACTCACTCCTCCCACCCACGTGGTTTGAGCTCATGCCTAACCTTTCATCCATCCGGTACATGAATTATTTAATTAATTGTGATTCATGTAATAAATATTAGATTATATACAATACATTTTATTTAACAGATCTTACATTCAAAATTTTTAATTTTTATATTAATTATTTTAAATTTTTTCGTTTGTATTTTAAAAATTTTTCAAAATATATAAACAATCGTTCTAAATTTTTTATTTAATATTTTAAATTTTACGTTAAATAGTATAAAAATATATGAGAGACATATCCGTAGATTTTCTCTGTACTTACATTTAGTTGTTGATAAAAAATTAGTACATGACTGAAATTATAATTCTTTCATAATTTTTTCCTTCTTTGTGTATATTACATTTAAAATTTTTAATTTTATATTAATTATTTAAATTTTTTGTTGATATTTTGAGATTTTTTAAAATTCTATAATTATTATTTTAAATTTTGTATTAAATAATATAAAAAATATATCTATTAATTTTTTTTTACTTAAATTTAATTACTAAAAAAAAATTAACGTATAATTAAAATTTGAATTCTTTTCTAATTTTTTCTTCTTCAACTTTTAATAAAATAATGATATATAAATATAATTAAATATTGATTTATTTTATAATATAATTTAATAAAATTTATAAATTAATTTTATATTTTATTATATAAATTTAAAATTTTAAAATATTAATTATTTAATATTTTAATTCATTCTTGAACAAAATATTAATAGAAAATATCGTCATGATTACCGTCATAATAATAAATAGATGCATATGTTTACTACAAATTGATACCCACCCCATCTAAGTTATTGGAAAAATTAGGGCATGCATGATTTTAATCCAATTCAATAAGAGGAATTTTTAAAAAAATAAATTATTTTTTTTATAATTTAATTATTTAATAAAAGAAATTTTAATTTTTATATTAATAATTTTAAATTTTTTCATATTATAATTTTTAATTTTATATTAATTATTTTAATTTTTATATTTTGTATTTAAATAATTTAAATACGAGAATAAGACATAACAGACTTCGGGGGAATTGAGGGTAAACGAAGGAGAAAAAGGGGTAAATCGAGAAGATGTGTCGATCACGTGTTTTATGTCACATTTGACACGTGATGGCGAAATCCAAAAGCGGCTTGGGTAGTGATGTCGGCTGAACAACTTGTGTCCTAACACAATTATTAACAGCCAAAGGCGCTGGAGACTTACGACAGTGACAAATTCCCATATGCCACGTGTCCCAATTTCGCCCACAACGGCAGCACAGCATGCACTTCCAAACTGGAGTTGGGGTTGTCATTATTCCTTTGCATTTATTTTTTTTAAATATTATTTAATTAATAAAGCTAATTACATATAATTTAGCACGCCATATCTTATAATCACATTTCATTTATCAATAATTTAGTACCATTTCAACTGTTTTTAAATTTAATTATTATTTATTAAATACTAAATTTAACATATTTAAAAAATTAAAATATGAGTTAAACTCAAGACATAAATTATAATGAGTGGAACAGACAACCCATAACAAATGTGTCAATGCATACAATGTAATTGGTCGGCATACATCATGCATACTCTTTCGGGAAATAATAGCTCTGGCTAGCTTACTTGGATTGATTAGTTTATTACTTAACCATCTTCTAATATTTGACACCTTGCAAAATACACAAGAGAATGACATTACTCAATCCCATATTCAAGCTCGGTGATTGATCACCGTAATTCTCTTGAGACCAAACCTACAACCATATAATTATTTCTTTGGGAACCAAATTCATTTATTGAAAATGACTGTTCGACAATTTTGAATACGAATTTGTCAGATTGATATAAATTTATGAACTATGACATGACATGTTTAATAATTATATTAAATTTAAATTAGATAATAAATTTATGAATTATAAAAGACAATATTATAATAATTATATAATTTAAATTTATATAAAATTTTTTAAATATAAATATAATAAAATAATTTAAATATTTATCTGTGAATAAATTAAAATTTTTTATTTTTTATATTATTTATTAAGAAATTTAAAAAAAATAAAATAAATTAATTAAAATAAATTTGAGCTCTTCGTTATTTTTTTATACGTGTGTATTACTAAATTTTTGAAAATTATTCTTTATTAATATTAAATAATTGCAAAGCTTCACAATAATGTGTGCTCGTGCATAAATGCAAAGACATGATAATATCTTATCTCCTTCAAGTTAAGACAGAGATATTCTTAACTATATTATATTTGCATATTAAGTACATTAAGTAATCGAATCATATAGTTATCGAAAGGACATCTCTCGAATTAAAAGCACGTGGATAAATTAAATTGCTTTTTGGATTGGGGTTAGTCAACCGAACCCTTTTTTCTCTTGACAGTACAAAGCCACTCACGTCGTTGTATCCAGCCAACTCCAATTCCTCTCTCTCTCTCTCCTCTCTCTCTCTCTCAATGCCACAACCAACCAGAGCTAGCTAGACAAAGCCAACAAGGTTACGCTATGATGATTGCTTCCTTAATTAATTATAATTTAATTTAATTTCCTTTGAGAGGGGAAGACCAAAAGTGATTCAGTGAAGCTTCTATTTGTTTTCTAATTTTAATTTTAATTTTGCTTGTTAATTACGTTTAATTAGCAAGCAAATCAATTGCCCCACGTCGCCGAAATTAGCCCTCATTTGATCCTTATATATACCGTCTCAATCCCACTCCTCTATCACCACACACACACACACCCAACAATCTCTTCCTTTCCTTTACGTTCATAGGTTTCATACCAATATCTTCTCTTCTCACAATGAACTGTCTCCAGAGCTGGCCTGAACCGGTCGTCAGAGTCCAATCTCTATCCGAAAGTGGCATAAAATTCATCCCGGAAAGATACATCAAACCGTCGGTTCACCGGCCTTCGCTGAAAAATGAATTCGGTGGTGATCATAACTCTGATGTTAGCATTCCACTTATTGATCTCCAGAACTTATTCAGCAAAGATGAAACTCTCCGCGACCAGACCCTGAAATGCATCTCCAACGCGTGTCGCGAGTGGGGTTTCTTCCAAATCGTTAACCACGGCGTCAGCCATGAGCTCATGAAACAAACGCGGGAGATGTGGCGTGAATTCTTTAAGCTGCCGCTTGAGAAAAAACAAGAATACGCCAACTCGCCGACGACGTACGAAGGTTACGGCAGCCGTTTGGGCGTCGAAAAAGGAGCTAAACTTGATTGGAGTGACTATTTCTTTCTCCACTACATGCCTGTCGCGCTGAGAAATCCGAACAAATGGCCGACTCTGCCAGCTTCGTGCAGGTCAGCTGTTATTTTCCCTGCATGGCATAAAACATTCCATGTACTGTGTTTGTTTTAAAACTATACCATTTAATTAGCTTACTTAAAATTCATATTTATCAACTACCCACATAATTATTTGCATTCATCTTTAAATTATTTGTAGAAAAATAAGTGTTCCGTGGATGGATTAGGTCAAAAGAAACAGTACTCCAAGTCAATGTGCATGCAAATTGGGAAGTTCAGAAACCAAGGGAAAAGTAGATTTGATTTGCCAGTCATTACGTGGCCTTGCTATGATCGTTAGCAGAATTGAATCTTTCTCTAATTGTAGATTAACTTTGCGCTCACCCAGTCAACGCTTATGATTCCATGCAGTTGACTCATAATAATAATAATAACAATAATGAGGTTGGACTTTTTGGTTAGTCTTTCTTAGGATGTTTGGCAGAAGTTAACGATCTGTTAATCCTACCGAATGCAGGGAATTGGTGGCTGAATATGGCGATAGCTTGGTGCATTTATGTGGAGTTTTGATGAAGATTTTATCAGTGAACCTTGGACTAGAAGAAAACCAACTTCAGAAATCTTTTGGTGGGGAGGATATTGGTGCCTGCTTAAGGGTTAATTTCTACCCGAAATGTCCACAACCAGACCTTACACTTGGTCTCTCCCCACACTCAGACCCCGGCGGTTTGACACTTCTCCTGCCGGATGAAAAAGTCGCCGGACTTCAAGTCCGTCGAGGTGACAATTGGGTGACCGTTAAGCCTGTTTCAAATGCTTTCATCGTCAACATCGGCGATCAAATTCAGGTAACTCCCCCTAATTAATTTCATACATGTGCATGTTCGTACTGCTGTTTGAAGGAACATTTGTCCTTACGGCACACGTCATGGGTGTATATTTATAATTTTTTCTCACATTAATATACAATTTGATGTGGATTCAGGTGTTGAGCAATGCAATTTACAAGAGTGTGGAGCATCGAGTGATCGTGAATTCAGAGAAGGAACGAGTTTCACTGGCTTTCTTCTACAACCCTAAGAGTGATGTGCTCATTCAACCCATGAAGGAATTTGTGACAAAGAGTCGGCCTGCCTTATATCAACCAATGACCTATGATGAATACAGACTTTACATCCGGACAAAAGGTCCCTGCGGCAAGTCACAAGTTGAATCCTTAACATCCAACAGATGAAACTCCAAGCTATGTCTCTGGATTCGTTGCTTCCAAACAATCCCCTTCTTAATAAATTGTTAGCTCCTCCAAATGTTCCCAAGTTTACACGATAATTTCAAGTTAATCGCATCATGTAAACATATGGGCAACGAGTGATATGAATCATATGATGTTGGAAAGTTTTCATTTTCCCTTTTGTGTCTTTTGATCTACAAGTAGCTGCCTCTTCCATTTCGGGAAACAAAATGAATTATGTGAATGCATATTGTATGGTGGAGCTTCCTCCGCACATGAAAAGTTTGGTTAAAATCAGGACCATTCTGGAAAACAAAATGAATCATGCAACGGGAATCGATGTGTATGATTGTCGATTCCCTAACCCATTGAGGAAAAATATGAACAACAAATCATGTGATACAACTTGTCACCGATTCAGCAATTTCAATCCTCTCTGTCTGTCCCCATGAAAAAAGGCAGTAAAGCAACCTATGAAAATGTTAAAATCATTTAGACATCTCTCTTTTTTCGACGGTGTAGTAGATTTGATGTCTTTTCAAATTTCAATTTCTCTCTTTACTTTTGTTGTTTGAATGTTTATCACGTGTGCTGTGGGTGTTCCTTCATGCAAGTTTCCTCGCACTCTACAATTTCAAAAAAATTATTCAAAAGTTGTCTATGTTTATTGATGTTGATAGGCATAAATAATTTAATTTTATTAAACGTGATATATTATAAATATCTTAACATACGACATCAAATAAACAGTTAATAACGTTATTTTATCATAAAATAATATAAATTTTATTAATTAAAACATAAAATTAATATCTTATTAATTCATAATTTCAATTTATTATTAGAAAATTATATTTATACTCTTGTATAATCTATCACATATTACACTAATTTATAAATATAAAAATAATTTAGTACTAATTTTAATTTTTAAAAATATAAAATTAATAATAATTTTTATTTTAAGATAAATTTATAAAAAAATTATTTTTATAATTTATTATTATTATAAAATGAAAATATAAATAACTTTAATTCAAAAAATTAAGTATTAATTTAATTTATTAATAAATTAATTAGTATGGTGGTGTGATGGAAAGTTGGTTTTTCTTGTTGACCCCGTCCCCCTTTTGTTTTTTTTATAGCCAAAGTAGATACATTATGTAGGTCAAGCTGCTTGACATAATGTACCTGCTATCAAAGTAAATCCCTCAATACAAGTTCATTAACCAATCAAGTAACTACAAATTGACCCATTTTAATTAATAAAATTAAATTAAACTATTTGTACATGTTTTTTCCACGTTATTAAATAAAAAAATATATCATTTTTTTTTATAAAAAAATTAAAATTGATTACGTCAAATTTGTATTTTAAAATATACTCATGCTTACTTGTGGGAATTTTTAAAAGTGTATGGGCATGTATTTGCATACTTATAAAATTATTTTATTGAATAATTTTATCGATATTATTACAAAATACAACAACTTTGTATTTATCGTAATTTTATGATATTTTATAAATAAAATAAAAAATTATATATTAATTCGATCAAATTAAGTAATATTATAATATTACCCGTTATGATACGGTAGTCATGGTGGATTAAATTATTAATCTATTAATAAGTGGACAAACTCGGGTTAGATGCATAAATAATAATAATAATAGCACATGCACACGTTTATTTGGAGATGGAAAACCCAAGTCTTAATTAATTTCCAACTACACAGTTTTCTAAAAGTTGTGGTAGGTTGCAACAAGCAAATAGATATTTAAAAACAACGTTAAACATGCGTTGAATTTAGAACAGAAAGGTACAAGTGTTGCCTAATGTATGTATATGGGTTGAACAAGTCAAAACGACGACGGGCCGGGGCTCCTTCAGCATTTTTCCAATACTTTTGTCGCCTTCTATTTGTGTCTGTTCCCTCTTTTAATCGGACGGCTAGACGATGTCGTTTTGGGGGCATTACCTGTTAAGTCTTTGTACCACACTATGACAAAAACAAAACAATATATATATATATATATATATAAAAGGAAAAATAATTTATAATTTGTGAGTATTAATTAATTTAATTAATAAAATATTTTTTATATATTTTTTATTTTGAATCTAATACAACAAATATCTTTAAGTGAGAAGAGACTTAATTTATATAACACAATAATAATATAAATAATTATAAATTTATTAATCAAAAAAATTATTAAAATCAAATTTTATTTTATTTGATTAAAAATTATAATTGATAATTGAGATATAATCGTATATTTTTTTTAATGATAATACAAAATTGTATATCTATATAATATGCTATGAAAGAATTTAAAGACTTTATAGTGTAATCTTTGTAAAATATATCGATTATTATGCTAATAATTACGTGTGTTTGTTATAATTTTTATCAGTAACGAATTCTTAAGAAAAGTCGTTAGCATTAAATTTGAACCCATTTAAAGAAAGAAATTGAAATTAAAATATAGACTATACATGCATGGCATGCCTTCGTATGGTCAAAAAAATATTGGGAAGAGGTTGGTTGATTGTGGAAGAGAAAGTGGTATTATTAGTTTGACGAGGGTGGGCTTCATTTAAGATGATGGGTAGACCATCCCACTAAGCAGAGATTCAAAGCACATCAGTCCAACTACTCAACTGCTTCGCTTCTCCAATCAGCGGTCAATGACCAGCCGGGATGGACTACCACTCATAATACCACGTGCACATTGAATTTAATTCACTTTAATTTGGGAAACCGATTTCCTTTTTATGACTAACATTGAACTTGGATAGTTATTGCTGTTAAACTCCAGTCAACGACGACGTTTTACCCCCATTCTCTCCCTCTCTGGAAGACATCTATTCAATGGTATGGCAAAATATGGAATTGGGTGTAGTTAGAAAATGACAGCATGCATTTAGTAAAATATAATAAAGAGACAACAAATTGCTAGGCTATGAATTGTCTTTCTTGATTCGTATTGCAGGCTCTTCGTATAGACACAGAGAGGCCCAATATCCCGACTCCATATGTCCAGCATTAGTTCTAAATGCGCCCGCAATGTGCAAAGAAAGAAATCTCACAATTAATGGGGGGTTGCAGTTAGCAACATTTTCCGTCAATATGTCCAAAATCACCCAATAAGCTTTGACATAGTGCTGGGAAGGAAGAATATCATCTTCAACTCTTTTAAGGCTTTTCAGAGTTCGAATTCCTTCAGCAGATTCTGTTTCATTTTTGTCAGCTTCAGATTCGAATTCCTCGCAAAGAGAAAGCAGTGATGTGGGAGAATAAGGCTTGCAAGATTTTGTATTAATGACAGTGGCTCGGTTTCCATGATCCTCTTGCAATTCTGTCTGTAAATCTTCCTTTAGATTGGATTTTAAGCTTCAAGCTCCTTTGAACCTTCAGACATAAAGGCAAATAAGAACGCAAGCAAACGGATACTATACTTGTTTTTCTTGCTTTCTTTTAATTATATTGGTGTTATAGATCAGTAGCTTATACCTCAAGTTGATCATGCATTCACCTGTAAACTGCAGCCTGCATTTATATAGCTTCGTTAAGCCGAGCGGCACTGCAATTATGCAGAAGTTTTTGAATGGATACAAGTCATACAGCAAGCAAATGTGACTTACATTGTTGTACCGAAATTAGGCAGCATCGCTGAAATACTTCTCTCAAACTTGCTTCCTGCCATTTACAGTTATACATTTCAATATCCAAGCTAGAAAACGAGTGCCCCTTAATTACTTAATAAACTTTTGAGTTCCTGTTCTGATAAAGCAATCCAAAATAAAAAAGAGAGAAATAATCAGAGAATTGTGAAGTGTAAATGCATAAATGCAAATCTCCAATTAATTGCATTGCATACCTAGATTACGAAGAAAGAAAGAGAACCTGCAAATGACTGTTGACATGGTAGATTTGTCAGGCCAGGAATGTCCATAGCCTTCAAGATTCTATTTATTGTAGCCCCTGACAGGCAACAAGCCATATGGTTTGAAAAAACATACCTACAATACTGTCATAAGACCAGAAATAAAACCCAACAAGCCAGTGCATGGAATTGCGGACTTACCATCAGGGCCACCAAGCTGATTAACAGCTTCTGCAAACCGATAATGGAGCTCTTGCGTCCTGTGCAAGCGCGCCTTTCCAGACGCATCTGAGCGATTCCAACCCATATCAAAATCAGGCCCTAGAGATCGAGTGACCCAAGCAATTGCAATTGCAATTGCAAGAGCGAATTGCTTCCTTGTTGTGGAGATTACAGTGACAACAATGACTAAGACAAAATAGTTGTAGACAGATAAATATAAATCAATATGGCACCGAGCACTAAGACAAAGAAGGATCGAATGTAGCAAGTTTTGGCAGAGTCCAAATCATATCACTCTTTAGTCCCTGATCTTACTTCAGCACATTTGCCGGGAAATCCAATGTCAGATTCAGAGTCCAACATGTCCAATACAGCACCTACTCACCATTAACTGTCAGAACTAGCCAATCCTGACAATATCCATTGCCTCGATATTTTTTCATTAAATACTCATCCCTGTGTATCTGTTTGTATTTGCGTGTGTTGCTACTAAAAAATGAAGATCAGTGAAGAATCATGGCCCCTTAATTTTAGCTAAGGTTGAATCTTAAGCAAGCATACGCTCTAAGATCAGTGAAGTAGATAGTAATAGAAATCAAGCATGCAAATATTATTCATGCATTGTTGAAAAACAACAAATTCTACCATATGGAAGTTAAAATCTTAAGTCAGAATTCAGCAGGGCAGAAGCCGTTCTAAGCAACTTGTATGAACAAACATCACAACAAATTCATTACATAAAAACATTTTAACTCTTAAAAGTGACATTTCTATACTATGTCAGCCACTGAAAGAACGATGTTTTAAACCACTCCACTGGTAACTCGGTTTTAGTGTCTGCTACTGCCTGCCTCTCTTCATGCTGCAAGAGGGGCATTTGTATTGCTTAATGTTCTCGGCCTTAGCAGGTGTTATCTTCACACATTTTCCATGGAACCACCTCTCACAGATGTCACAGCCAATCCAAAACTCATCTGCACTGTAATTTCCACCACAGCTGCCGCAAAGGGTTTCACTATGTTCATCTTCCTCCTCCTCGTAACTATCGTCTGCAAGCTTTGGGTTACCTTTCACTAGGCCATCATTCGATCTCTACACAGATAAAGAACCGATTAATGAATGCATAAATAAGTATCCATTACCAACAAAATTAGTAAAGACAAGTAGATTAAGGTAGGTGAGAACTTTTCCTTTGTTGAGGAAACCAATAGTTGAAAACCCAGGCTTCCTCTGCAATCCTCAATTATCCTCTACGAGGCATGGCTTAAACAACACTACAATTGCACAATATTACTATTGCAAGCCTCATACTTTTCAATGGACTTCTTTATCCACATTTCAGTTTTGTTGTAACATATAGAAGCTCAGAGAATGATTAGAATTCATATTACTAGATTGAATTGAACAGCCTTGCAGACAGAAAAAAATGTTTTAAACTAAGTTGATCTCTGAAACCTTGGTGCTGCCCCGAGATTTGCTGCTACTATCAATGCTGGGCTTATCTTTTATAGGCTTCCTTTCTGTTACAACTTCAAACACAGTGGGCAGATCATTGATCAAACTAAATAGACGTTTCCTGTAAAGCAGAATTGACATAAGAACTAAACAATGCAAGTCTCAGGAAAAAAGGTTATACTAATAAAGTCAATACAACCTTTTAAATATGAATCAAAATAACTTAGAATACACCTGTAATAAATCTCCTTTTAGCCAAACTAAACCAAACATCAATAATAGTATAAACTTGCACTCTTTCATGGCCCTTCGTAGATGATTCAAGCCTAAAACCACAAATGGTGGCAACATATGCATATGAATTACAGGGTTTGGGGCCAGTTTGGGATTGTTGCTGGGATGGCTAAAAGTAATCTTGATAAGCTAAAAATTGTATTAGGTGTTTGGTAAAATATTTTCAAAATCACTTTTGGGAAAATCAGATTTTGAGTATGTTTTTCCATTGAATATAATTCAGGGATAAACCATTTATTTCTATCATAAATATGTAATATACATTTCATGGCTATTTTAGTCACCAAATAATCTCACAGCACTTTAGCAAGAGCTTAACCACAGATTTAATTGTTTTTAAATTCAAGCACTTTTAAAAGTATAATTGTTCAAACACTAATTAATTCTCTCTACAGCTGATTATTTCTTCAACACAACTAATAATGATTAACTAAAAGTACAACATTACCAAACTACAACTCAGCACAGGGAAATTTTTCTTGCTGTCTGGAATGACTTTCACTGAGCCTTTTTCAGAGTCCTTAATTAGTAGTACACAAGAAATAAAGGGTATAATATATTCCACATACATCTTGTGTACACATAATGCTATTATTAAGTGATTAATCATTTGTATTACACCAGTGTGGTTGAATAAGAGTCATAATGAAGAGAAAAAGAAAGAATAACAAAAGAGGATTAACCAAACTAATATCAGTACGCCGGCCTGCTTTGGCGACTACATTTCAGGATTGAAACATGTTAGAAGGTAGAAAAGAAAATAAACGCAAACAACATCAACAAAAAGAAAGAGAAAGCTGATATTTGCATTGTACTAAAAAACTGAAACAAGTCAGACAGCCTAAATCAACATATATTGCACCAAATATAAAAAACAAGTCAAAGAACATCAGCAATCTACATAAAGAACATAAACAAAGCAACAACCATAAAGAAATGAGAAATAAGGAGAGAACAAATAATTTCCTCCCAACCCCAAAAGTCCAGTACAACAATTACTAAGCCATAAGGGAATGTTAAAATTAACATGCCAAAGCCAGCAATTAGTTGTCACCGATCAATTTGAGCTAAAACAATCATAATCCACATGCATAAAGCAGTAGGAGGAGAAACAATGTACCTTTCATTGCGGTTAAGACGAGCTCCAAGATAGAAAGCCACAGAAAGCAACCAAGAATCAGTGTGCACAGCAACCAGAGATAGCCAGTCCTTGCGGTTCATGCCATCTCTCGCAAAATTAATCCCAAGTGCTGGCTCGGGAATCTCCGGTGGAACTTCGTCTGCTGGTAGAGTCACTTCCCACATTTCATTCGAATGCCCATACAAACATAAATTCTCCTTGTCTACATAAGACACGTCAAACTTTCAAAAAAGCATTACAACAAATTCTACAATGATTCAAAAAAATTTCTTTAATTCTATTCTTAGAATCCAAACGAGTTTCTCAGAAGGAAAAGTTTTGTATACATTTAAGTCTCCAAATTTCCAAATCCAAGTAAAACAATTACAGTTTTCATCGAGCAAATAACAGAGAAAATGAGCTTATAAAACTTCAAATAAACCTACGAATCATGCAAATTCACAACCTTACCTAACTGATTTTTTTCCTGAGAAATAGAGGAAAAATAAATATTAAATAAATTCAGAAGGAAGAATTCCGATCTATAATTCACATTACCTGGATCACAGAGTCCATAAAATTCATCGACATCTGACAAAATTCAGAGGGAAACATTAAGTCGCGTGTCATTTCAATTACATAGATAGAAAAATCACCGAAAGAGAATAGAGATTAGAGTTTACCATAAGTCAAAGCACGAACAACGGCAGCTCTTCTAGCACAGTAATCTTTGAAGATCTCCTCTACGGTTCGGGGACTGGAAGCCATTTCCATAGCAAATTAGAGATCCAAGTAAACTAGATTCGATTTATTTGAGGAATTCGAATAGGAGCAAGGGGTGCTGTGAGCCCATGGAGACATCATCGAAGAAGGCAGTTCAAAATAGCGCAACAGATTAAAAATAACGCTACCGAGGTAATTTCTATTCACACTCCCCTTTTTACTACTTGCAAACCATTTGTTTGTACCAGAAAGCGTTTAAAGCCAAGACTTTTGGAGTATTGACAGTAAAACGGAAAGTGGTCATGTCGTTTCAGACCCCCATTTTAATGACTTCATTTTTTTATTATATACTTTTTTCTTGTCCTTCATTCTCCAAAATGCCCCTTTATTATCATCTATTTACGTAAATGTCCTACTCAATATGGCTACAGCGCTTGAAATTAAGAATTTCTTTTATATTTTGAAAAATTAATTGAGACAAAAATTATTAAATATATTCTTATTATTAAAACTACTGAAATATAATTTTATTTTCTAAATATTTTAAATACTTTACTAAATACGCCCTCACATCTGGCATTTGTTTAACGTTCCATCGCATGTTCTGTCCGAATTTCTATGCACGCTTTCTTGGTACCTGAGCTTCATCTGTCAGCGGCATTTAAACTGTCCAACTTGTCGTCGAAAAGTTGTTGTTTGTCTTAAATTGCACTCTGCTTAGAAGTCCTCCTGATATTAAATTGATGTCACTTCAGAGCCTGCGATCCTCTCTGATAATTTAACAAACAGTTGGGCACGCTGTTTATCGAAACACTTGCATCAATCTCGGTGTTGTATCCAACGATTCCTCAATTTTAATTCCAGTGTTGAAGCGGGTAAATGTTCATTCCATGGCAGAGAAGTAATGGGCATCAGCTGTCTTCATCTGGAGGATAACTCCAGTGGGTAATCTGACATTCTGCTTCTGAAAACTCTCCGCTAAGGAAGAAGCAGACAGTCTTCATTGATTATTGTTCAATTGCAGAATCAATTAGTAGTTTGGCAAAGTATCAACACTTCCACATGAAGTACACAAAAAAAGAAATTAACTCTAAATAGATGAATCCATAATTCAGCAAAGTATGCATTTTGCCATTCCAAACGGAAAACCAGTAAAGAAAACTGAAAGGCAAGCTTACATGAGTTAGGATGGGAGGAGGCTACGACCAGCTTCTATGAAGATGGTATCAGCCGTTTGAGGCCACTTTTCTGCTCTGAAGTTAGCTTGGAAGGGAACTTGATGTTGAACTTAATTCTCAAGTTCCCCCTTTTTGAAGGTTCCTTGGGGATAGGCATCCCCTCCCCTTTAACAACTTCTTCATAGGTGGGACTGATTACAGCATTGATGGGAATTGTCAGATTACGTCCGTCAAGTGTTGTCAGCTGTACTGAGTGACCAGTCAGCGCCTCCACAAGAGAGATCTTTTGGGTCACAATGAGATCATTGCCGTCCCTCTTGAAGCCGCTGTGAGGTTTCTCATCAATGATGAAGATGAGGTCTGAGGGTATAACATTCCGTTGTTCATTTCCTTTTTCCGGAAAAGTTATTTTGGTCCCTTTTTTCCACCCTGGCTTCACTTCAATCGTGAGAATTTCCTCCATTGTGTTGGGTCTCCTGTGAAAGAAAAGTCACACAAAAAGAGCCAAACTCACAGATTGAAGAATAGTAAAAGCTATATACATGTCTATCAAACATGCAGTTTAATAGTTTTATAGTGATATTTTGTATGTCAACAGATTCATGATAATGAATAAGTGAAAAAAAGAGAAGGAAATCTCACAGGTATTATTAAACATAATTCCTTCCGCAGCTCATATATTTAAGATCACTGGTTCATTAACACAAGTATCTTGGATCTCAAGGAAGACTCCGCCCCTTTTGGTGAGTTTCGGACAAAATAATCCAAACTGTCTTACTATTTCAACTGAAGCCAGTGTTAATGCTAAGTATTTATATGACCATGTCGGAGCAAATCCTAAACATCATCCTCTTAATGGGGTTTGCCACCCAAAAACTTTAAGACTGGTGCTCATAAAAAAATCATTTTGTTTATTCACTGCAATCCTATTCATTCAGCTAGTGCTTTGCATAACAGTGGTGGTGTAGCCAGAAAATCAGAAGTTAAACAAAATTCAACTTTTGGGAAGTTATCTTATCTCCAAAAAGAAATTTGAAAAAGCATGCATGTACTGACTAGCGAGACTAAGCATTCTACAGCACACAAGACTAAACCAAAGAAGAAGACGAATTAAATTTCCATTATAGTTCATAGGTACAGCAGTTATTTCTTATAAATGATCTTGCACTAATTTTGCATGACAAAGAATATAGCATCAGAAAAGGAAGTAACACAATTCCTTTTTATAGTATGATGCAACATTTCATCACCTGGAGTATTAAAATTACATAATTAACTGTAACATAACCTGAATATGATTACTTAGCAACAGTTACTAATAGATTTACAGTGCATAAATGAACCTCTATTGACTTATTTATAAATTACCAATTTAAGAAGCATGCAACACATAATGATGTAGAAGAAAAATTGCAAAGTTGAATTTTATCAATAATCTCATGTTACATAAATTTTGTAGATAATAGGGCTTAAGTGACTCCTTCCAGTTTAAATCCATTTCTTTGACATGAATATAGATGAGTAAAATATGCATTACAGTTGGTCAAAGTACAAGCAAGGCTGAGAAAGAGACCAGGCAACACTACCAAAACCATACCATTTTTCTTTGGGCAGACACTACACAGCCATACTTCAGCTATTGCCTATGGTCCAAATCAGATTATGCAAAGAATGTTAGTGACAAACAGGCATCCATCACTAAAATTTCTATATTAGCATATGCATATAAATGCATGAAAAATGCCACAAATCACTCTAACATTCTAGTCATACACTAACAAGAGGAAAGAAGAAGCAACTGCTTTGGAAAAAAATCAGAAAAATGAGGTTAACGATCATACAACTCTAACCACAATAGTATTTCCATTACTTGATACTGAACTGCATTTTATCAACTCATAGCAATCATGCAATTAAACTTGCAGTAAACTTTACCAGATTTGGAAATGCCAATAAGCATCTAACAAGGCTATTATCAGCTATTATTTTGCAGAAAAAGAAACAATTATGCAAAGAGGATCTCCCAATTATTAAAGGCAAAGATGAACTCTTTATGGAAACCTTTGTAGTTTTACCAATGAATAAATTTGCTAGCTATGATAATGTTTCCATTGCTCAACACTGAACTGCATTTGATCAACGACAACCAAGCAATAAAACTTATTAAAAATGTCACCAACTATGAAAACACCAACAATTGTCTTCTTGGATATTATTTTTGAGTTAAAGAAACAATCATTTAATGAGGATCTCACAATTATTAAAGGCAAAGTCAAACTTTTATGAAAATCTTTGTAGCTTACCAATGAATAAGTTTCCCATGAATATTCCTTGCCAATATTAGAAGAAGGAAAAAAAGAATATTCTTTTCTTAAACACAAGTTCTTCAGAGTATATAAAGGACAGATGCCCTAATGTACAAGTCAAATATAAGTGCCGGTAGGAAATTAGACCACATTAGCTAAGTTCAAATAATGTGTCGTATATATGCCACTCTTACACAAAGATCATACTTATACAACAGATGATACTGAAATAATTAACTTCTACAGTGACAACCAAATAAGGATTTCCCAAAAAGATCTTGCAGAGTCAATTCAGAAGAGAAATAGTATTTTGGAAGGTACAACACCAAAAGTTTTTAAAACCAAATAAAGCTTCAATGCTTGTCAAGTCCCTCGAAAATAGAAAAAAAAAGCATAGAACACAGGGTAATGAAAATATTAAAAGCAATCAATAATACGGCTAGAAAGAATTCAAATCCCACCGAGGATTCTCCATGACAATCAATAATGCTGTTCACGTGAGATAAAGATAATCGCCATTCTATTATTCAATAAAATATTTGAAAAGCTCTACCAAATCATCAACCAGAAACCTAAGATACTTAAAACTGGAAAATCCCTCGATTAAACGCCAAAGAACAGCACAGTGCATCAGAAAAGATAAATTGAAAATACAATAAAAAACAAAAACAAAAAATTTGATTACAGAAAAGAGAGGGCGAAGAAGCTTACCCACTAGCATCAATAATATCCCTTGAAATCTTCATCTTCTTGGTAGTTCCCTTATACAAATCTTCCAAACTACACGGCAACGTCCGCTCGATAGAAGCTGCTTTTCTCGGCACATTCGCCGAGCCTTCTCCGGCTGCTCCTCTAAACGAACCAAAAATATCGTCACCGAACATACCTCTCGGAAATCCAGACGCGCTGGCCCGCGAACCCGGCATATCGCTAAACGGACTAGAAAACCCGAAAAACTCGGAGAATATATCCTCCGGATTTCTTGTATTGAACCGAAATGGCGTCGGGCCACCGCCACCGCTTGCAAACCCACCCGAGCCAGGTGGCGGCACCTGTCCCTTCAACCCCTCTTCCCCGTACTGATCATATACCGCTCTTTTTTGCGGATCACTCAAAACCTGTAATCATCAACAACAAAAATTCAAAATACTATACCGTTTAGAAAGTAAAAATAAACGAATAAGAGTAAGAGATGATTTTGAGAATCCTACATCGTAAGCTTCGGAGATTTGTTTAAATTTGGCTTCTGCATCCTTCTTGTTCTTAGGGTTCTTATCGGGATGCCACTTCATGGCGAGTTTCCGATACGCTTTCTTCAAATCTTCGTCTTTTGCGTTTCGATCTACTTGAAGAATTTTGTAATAATCCACCCCCATCTTTCCTGCGTCGTCGTTTTGGCTCTTCCGCTTCCTTGCGGTTGTATCTCTCAGCAAATTTGTTGCCGGAGGTTTTTTCTCCGATTGCAGATGACTGGCGTATGTTATAAAAGCGTGGTTCTTCCGTGGGCCTGGCTTAGCCCAATTGAAATTTTTATTTATTTAACGTGAGAGACAAGGATATTTTAGAGGGTAACAAGGACCTATTTGATATATATTGAAAAACTATATGATTAATTCATAACTTTTAATTTAATAAACTACGCAAAATATTCCCTGCCTTGGTCGGAGGGTGAATAGCAAGACTTAGCTTTCTCGTAGTCCAGGCGACAAAAAGCCATTAAAGCCACCTCAACGATCACGAAATATCAAGATTCTCCCTGTAGCCCATACAAACACTGCAGTAATTCCCTCTCCCTCGTTGATCTGATTTCTGGTGGCTGCGAAGTTGGGAGGAGTTCACAGCTATGGAGCCAATGGAGATGGGTCAGATCAAAGTTTGTGTGCCGAGGCCCGCACAAGTATGGCGAGGTTTGATAAGTTGGGTGGCATTTTTTTTGCAGGTTTTTCTTCAGATCCTGAGGGGGACGCCATCGTTTTTGTCATATATAGTTGGACTTAGTAGTGATAGTTACCGCGCACTTCTTGCATCATCTTCTCCTTCTTTTAAGCCATTGCCCGTCGTTGAACTTTCGCTTCAAGAGTCTTCAGTGGCGGCCACGGATGACGTCACCATTCAGGATGTCGTCGGCGATGGTGGTGGTGATGAGCAGAAAATGGAGAAGCTCACGGTAAGCTGTCGTTTCCCTTTTCTTATTTGTTTTATTTTAAATTACCAAGTTTTTGGTGTTCATTAGAAAAATAAACGGTAGATGTATGGATTGAGTAATTATATATGATGAATAATCTTTTGAATTTAGTTCAACTGTAAGTCAAGCACTTAAAAATGTTTCAGCTTTGTAACTGGAATATTTTAAATTACTGAAGCTCGCTGCTTGGATATGCTGCGGTTCATTGTGTGATGGACGTTTCCATTCACTGATTTGATAGACTACAGGGGCTTAAGTGCATAATGTTTGGGTTCAATTTTGCCTTGTCAGGTGTTACCAATTATTTTCATGGCTGTTGTTTCAGTTTAGGATTAAATTTTCGGTAGTCCTGTTCTGTTTTGACTTATTTTAGATGAAACAGGTCCAAGAAAAATCATGCTGGTTTTCTCTTAGTTTAGGTGAAACAGAAGAAAAATGATGCTAGATACACTAAAAATTTTGGGTTCTTGTGTTGGTTTTGTAGGTTCTGCTTTGGGTATTTTAGTCTTTAAATTTCTGTATCATATTTAAATTCTTGCTTATTGTGAAGATATATCTTGGTTTAGTAAGTTCTGCTTTGGTTGGTCTGCCGAATAGGCAGAGTAACTGGTCTGATTATTGGACTTTGGATGTTAGGTGGTTCTTGACTTGGACGAGACTCTAGTTTGTGCTTATGAGACATCTAGCTTGCCTACCATTATACGTACTCAAGCAACAGAGGCTGGGTTGAAGTGGTTTGAGTTGGAATGCATATCGTCAGACAAGGTTTCTTTCACCCATGCTCTCTCCCTTGTTTCGATCTGCTATTTTAATTTGTTAGTTGTTGACAACGTGATCAGTGATACTATGTCTCTTGATTGAAGGAGTGTGATGGCAAACCAAAGATTAATTATGTTACTGTATTTGAAAGACCGGGCTTGCATGAATTCTTGAAACAACTTGCTGAATTTGCAGACGTTGTTCTCTTCACTGCTGGCCTTGAAGGTTTGATGTTATATCACTAGTTTCATGATCTTTGTTCTGATTCTTTCGTTGGTTTTTCTTTTCATTTGCTTTCTTCTGGTTCACCTTGCAGGTTATGCTAGACCACTTGTTGACAAAATAGACATTGACAATGTCTTTAGCCTTCGGCTTTATCGGCCTTCAACAATTAGTACGTAAGTATTGGTCCTAGTTAAGTGTAGATACTAAAAGATTACACCTCTTTTTTTTATTTGAGGAATTATGTCTAAGGAAAGGTTAGCCATTTAGGCAGAAAAAAACTCGCATGAATTTGTAGATCTGTTGTGGAGACCTTTCCAATTGAATGAGTCTCAATATTAACCAGCTGATGGGCATGCTGCAATATAACCAGTATCAACATACTTAGTGGTGCAGTGCAGCTGCTAGTCAATGATTGATACTTGGTTATTTTGGTCTGAGTGTACTGCCGGATGCTGTGCAGTGACAGAATTTAAGCTTTTTTGAGATACTTTGCCTCATTTTTTTGTTGGAATCAAGGGTTTTGGTGTTTATTAAAGATGCGTTTTGAGGCATAAATTGACTATATTCACTGGTGGTTTGTGAACTGCCCAAGTGGAGGATAATGATCAAACCAACATTCAAGGCTTGCTGTGCATGCCTTTATGGAGTAATAAAATTCCAATTTCCATATGTAACATCACTATTTGAAAACTAAACAATATCAAGTTATATAGATAAAATTTTGACAATCTGTGACTACAGGCAATACCGAGAACACGTGAAGGATCTGACTTGTTTATCAAAAGATCTCTGCCGAGTTGTAATTGTTGATAACAATCCATTCAGCTTCTTGCAGCAACCAGTGAATGGAATACCATGCATTCCATTCTCCACTGGACAGCCTTATGATAAGCAGGTATGTTATTATTATTCTCAAACCAAAGATGAATCTCGCTGGTTTTCAATATGGATAATAGTCTTATAAACCCTGTGTTATTTAACCTGCGAAGCTTTTGGAAGTCCTTCTCCCGCTCCTCAAGCACCTCTCTCTGCAGAAGGACGTTAGGCCCGTGCTTTATGAGAGGTTCCACATGCCGGAATGGTTTCAAATGCATGGAATACCTGCTACTGTTTTGACATTATAAAATAATTTGATTTACATCTGGAATGCCTATCAATTGTCCCCTGGCACCTCAGCAGATACGGCTATTGTGGCCAAATGTTGCCGTAAAACACTGCCTCTTGTTGTATATCGTCATTATGTTTACAAGTGCCATTGGGACTCATAATTTGATTTGGAGTATCTGCAAGCGCCATGGCATCTCCAGAATATTATAACACGGCAACTTTATCGAAATTCAGTGTATAATTCTTTTGTAATTGGGCCAATAGCTCGAAACTTTGTGAAAATTTGTATTCAAATGAGTACGTGTCCTTTTGCAAATAGTTATTGGTTGGAATGATTCATTATAACGATTTGCAATGCTTAGAGGAAATGAGTTACATAATAAGCATTTGAAAGCATAACAGATTCTGCATTGACAACTGCAGCTTGCAGCATTCCAAATTCACTCTCAATACAAACTACCATGAAACACAAAACTCCATAATATCATATGTATACGGCATTCTGATGTGTTTGTTGGTGCATTGTACAAATACATGTTGCCGCCTTCCATTCTTCCCCCATCCCGCTTGTTTTCACAGGAATATTCAAGGCACAGAAATCTTGGACTTGGAAACTTCGTTAGTTGAATGCTGACAACTCTGGAGCCACCAATGGACCTCTCGGCAACTGTCACTTGTGATTTTTGAAGCAATTAAGTTTTGACATCCCAGATCTGATACATAAGCATGTCAGCTATAACATTAGATTATTCTTCTTTAAATTTCTCTGTTGGTGCTTCCTTCTATGAATTGCTCAAATCTCCAGGCTGACCCTTACTTGTCTGTGCCTGAATTGAAGTATGAGAATCTGAGGCAATTCCTAAAATGGCCAAAACTGACCTATAATTGGAAGATGCCAGATCCAAGTAGTACAATCAGAAACCGGCAAGGAGATGTTTGTCATCTAAAGATATTCTTATTGCTCATGAAGAAAGACAATTCCTATATTAGTGAACCTGACGGCAGGATATTTGGTTCGCTAGCATGAGCCATCAAAGGACCCTTGAGGGTAGCTATCCTATTCAATGCATATTCCAGCTGCAGTGGAGGTAGCTATAAAAAATAACAATATCCTGTCAGGAACGGCTAACAAATTTGCATTTAGCAAGATATTTAGTTCATAGCTAAATAAAATATGATATATTGTTTTGTATGATATAAAAATGGCACACTTGTCTTTCAGTTTTGTAAAGTAAGAAAAGAATAGATGAAATTGCATTACCATCATGATGAGGAGGATTCTATAAGCCATTAGGATCATGTGTGTACAGAAGAAATAACTGCTTCAACAAACTTCAATGCTAGCAATCTTACCCCACCACTTTCTAATTCAAATGCAGTGAATCAGAGCACAAACAAAAACCAAATTCTATGTTTAAATTAAGAATCAATGCTTACCAGAAAAGGTATTGAGTATAATTTATCCTTAAACTTTAACATCCATGCCCATGGTGATTCAAGTGAACTGTCCAATTCACTCGATTGTAGACCATACAAAATTAAAAAAGCAAATATGTGAATCATTATATGCTACCAGATGACAATATCTTAACTTATGTTTGTCATGCAGTGATATCCACGACAAGTAAACGCTGTAGTTCTAGCAGACTTTCTTATAATAAGATCCATATAAGTGCTTCTAATGAAGCGATAAACATTTAGACATGTGAAACAGGGAGAATGTATAATTTCAGGTATAACCTGGGGCCTCAAGTTATGAACTCAAAATCAAACCTACCTGAATGTCAACATTTTCAAGAGTAGAACTAAATAAATTAAGTCCACAAGTGATAGCTTGTGGAACAACAGCTGGTGTAGGATCGTTCAAAACACTAATTGAAACAGGTACAATTTCAGGTAAACATTGCATGTGCTTCAATCCGACTTCACCAATAACCCTATACAAAAAGAAATGAAACAAAAATTCCAGAGGAAGAAGATTAGGCCAGAGTTTCGGCGAAACATACACGGTGACAAACTTGCGAACCGGGGCGAATGGATCGCCCTGGAGGTCGAAGACGCGAGGGAGACTCTCGGAGACTGAAACAGTATCTTCTTCTTCGACCAAATCTTGCTTTAAGCGACGCAAGTATTCGAGCTTCGAAGGTAAGCTCATGGCGGCCTTGACCGAGTACATTCGACTCACTTATTTTTCCCTCGAATTGGAATTCATCATTCTCACCATTTTCATCGCAGAAGAAAAACCCTAGGTCCGGGATCAGCTAGCTTAAGATCGTCGGACAAATTTGGAGGGAAGAGACTCATTGGATCAATTTCGTTGGGCCATACCGTACGGTACCCTAACCGATCTATTTTTCGTTGGCCTCGGCTTACCAAAACCCCCAAATTTCTACAGTATTTTTGTGCGCTTATGTGATCACTATTTTAAAATGTTATAAGAATTTGTGATAATAGGCTTAATTGTGTCCTTGATAGCTTAAAATTAAATTATGAATGTGGACGTTCGCGAAAAATATTACAAACTAAGGGGTATGATTATAATAATAAAAAGGTATAGGGGTTTTGAAGAAATACGACAAAATTAGTTAGTTCAGGTTCCTCGGCTTTGCAAGAGGGACCACTCATGGCATTTCATCAGCTTTGAAGCATGGAAATCAAAGCAACACATTTTCACCACTGCAAGAACAAAATCACTCAAAATAGTTGCAAAGTCTAGTAATGCTGCGAATACAGTCAGGCACAATCCAGCCCATTCCGCCAAAGGATGCTGACGGGGTACAAGAGTTCCGACAGTTTCGTGCTCTTGGACATCGGCCAGTGTGGGAGAGAGAAAAAGCACGCGCCGCTGTTCGTCGAGGACACGGACTACTCTTCTGAAGAAATGCGTTCACTTAGCACACATTGGATTATGGACAGGTCAAAAGTCCGCCAAGTTCAATCCTAGTTGTCTTCAGCAAGTGGAGTCAGCAGTTCTGATAGGAACACTCAGCTGCTTGTATGTTGTGGACGGGCTAAGTTGAGCAATTTTTGAACATTGTAAAGATTTTCATTGAGCCGGAGAAGAAATTAATGGGGTATAATTGCATTTTATTTTGTCGTGTTTGCAATGATAACAGGTCGACGATGTCAGCTTCAAAGTCACGCGAAGGAGGATATAAGAACTTCGGGAGGTTTGCAGGTGGGTTTAATCGAGCTGACGATGGTGATCTCCAGGAAATTGGGAAGAATGGATTGCAATATGCGACAATTGGAGGCGTGTCCTATTACTTTCTTCAGTTCTGTTCCCACACAGTGTACATTTTTCATCATATGCATTCCAATTACAAAATTGCCAATATGTGGTGGAGGCCTGCAAGTGCAAACCAGCACGGCCGATTTTACCATTAACCAAAATACTGTTCTTCAAGCCAGTTGCAATTTTGATTTTAAGTTTATTTCAGCGAAATTACTTCAGAATGAGTTCTAGTAATACGCCCTAATTCTTCATCCTCTTTTAAGTTAACAAAAGCACACAACCATGAAAAGAGCAGCTAATCAGTCAAATATTATGCACAAAGCACATCCACATGAATGGGCGCATTACAGCCTAAGAAACGCAGGGCTGCAGCACAAAGTTTACTTCAACAATGCAACTAGGCTTCTTAAGATTTCAGATGAATTCCCCTCCATGAATCGAATGCTGAGAAGTCTGTCCAGAAGATCATCAGTCTTTAATTTTAGAAACATAATGTATCAAACAATCTTTCCAAAAAATGGAGGAAGCTGGGAAAAGAAATCCAGAATGAACAACAAAAGAACCAACAAGCAGCTGATGTACTTGACTCACTTGCAGAATAGTCATAGGATATGATAGACAAAGAAATAGAAGTTGGAAAAACAACTTACCACCAGTTAATCTCTTTTAAGTGTTCCTTCCAAACTGAATTAGATTGCTTTACTATTGACTACCTCATGACAAACTTAAACTAACACAGTTATACATTTAACAACTGACTGCTACAAAACATGAAATTTTATTACCCATGCCAATATTGCAGCTGCAATAGTCACCAAAAGATATAAAACTTTGGAAAACTTAGTCGTTATGGAAAACAAGCAACACAGTTGATGCGATACTCAAGGCCTCAACTATTGAGTAGATATACCGATCCACAATATTGATGAATTATGTACTTAGGAACTTTATTGGTGATTTTGTTGTTGTTTATTTCGATGATATTTTGATCTACAGTGAAAGTCTAGAAACACATATAATTCATTTGAGAAAAGTGTTAACTTGAATTCCTGACAACAAATTCTTTCCCCCACTTGTGTAATCTGACCTCTCTTACTTTATATTATTGAAGAAATGTGCGCCATGCCCCTATCAATATTGGTCCCTGATTACACCAAGTTAAATTGCTAACACAGAGACCAAAGTTGACATTGTGTTTGAAGCAGTTGTGAGAATTTCTTATGATCTACAACTGAAACAAATTATTGCTAATGGTAAAAGGGGCTTTGAATTGGGAAGGCTGTTCTTATTATACCAAAGGGTTTGAATTAGCCCCCGATCATATTTTGCCCGAGATGAAGAAAAAAAAACAAGGAAGCTATCTTTTCAGGCTCACCAACCCGCTTTGTGGTAGGACCACTTCCTAGTAAGAAATATGATGAAATCGCTTTAATAAAGATGTTCACTTCTTCAAATATCCCAACTATATCGTAAGTGGGAACTTGGGAAAGGGATCATGATCAGACAGACCTAGGAACGACCGGAATGCTACAGCTGCAAGTGCAGCAAGCAAAATCATAGGAAAAATCCTACGAAATAACAGATGCGTGGTGATGCGGTGTTTCCTATCAAAATCAATCATCATAAGATACACAAGTTGCAAATTGAACTACAATATTAGAGAGTATAAACACTAGAACAAACAGCTGAATATTGGAAAACACCACAACAAACAATAAAGCAAGCAACAGCTCTCCTTGACAACAAAATTTATAATCCAGCAATAATTCTTACTAAAAACAGCATAATTTCAATGTCAGAAACCTGTAAAACATACTACCAAAAACAAAACGCGATACTGATATTAACTGTCAGCTTAATAATCATGGAGAGCAGTAAATCTCACCTCCTTCTTCTCATTCCGAGCGACTGGCAAACCTCTCAACCTTCTTGTCGCTCAAATTGAGACCCACCATGGCCTCACCTAAACCGCAGCTAACTTCCGCCAACACCTCCGGGTCACTATAATGTGTAACCGCCCGGACAATAGCTTGTGCGCGCTTCGCCGGGTCTCCACTCTTGAACACCCCGGACCCCACAAAGACACCGTCACAGCCGAGCTGCATCATCAACGCCGCGTCGGCCGGCGTGGCCACCCCTCCAGCTGCAAATTGAACCACCGGCAACCTTCCCAGCTGCTTTGTCTGCATCACTAAATCGTACGGCGCAGCAATCTTTTTCGCGAAAGTGAACACCTCATCCTCGTCCATGTTCCTCAACAATCTAATATCACCCATCACAGACCGCACGTGCCTCACCGCCTCGATAATATTCCCCGTGCCTGCCTCACCTTTAGTTCTTATCATCGCCGCACCTTCACGAATCCTCCGCAGGGCTTCGCCCAAATTGCGGCAGCCGCAAACAAAAGGGATCCGAAAGTTATGCTTGTTGATATGATTCTCCTCGTCAGCGAGAGTCAAGACTTCGCTTTCGTCCACGTAATCAATCCCAATAGCTTCCAGAATTTGAGCTTCAACGAAATGACCAATACGCGCCTTGGCCATGACAGGGATGGTGACGGACTGTTTAATTTCTTTGATAAGTTGCGGGTCCGACATGCGAGCCACTCCGCCTTGAGCGCGAATATCAGCAGGGACACGCTCAAGAGCCATCACGGCGCACGCGCCAGCCTCTTCGGCAATACGGGCTTGTTCAGGAGTTACAACGTCCATTATGACGCCACCTCGGAGCATCTGGGCCAGCCCGACTTTAACGGAAAAGGGCGATTTTTTACTCTCCGTCATCGCGCCATTGCCATAGAGTGCAACAACTCCTGCTCCTGCCATTTCGAAATTCACAGAGACAGAAAACTAAATCAAGAGAGAGAAAGAAAGAGTGCGGCGGCGAGGAAGCCGGGAAGGTGGTGAGGAGTTTATATAGAGAGAAGTGAAATGAATGGTTAGCAGCTGTTAGTACGAGTGACGAGGATACGTTACAGTGGTGGGTCCGGTTTGATAAGAGTGAGGTATGTTGATCAAACGGTAGGAAGGCAAGATGAGTTGCCTGGTGTCTTTGATTGGGAGGAGGGCATGCAATTTGGGTTTGCGTAACCTCGGGTGTGGCAAATTGAATACGTGGAGCGTCAGTTTCCAGTCGTAGTGGCGTTGGCGGCAGTCTGGCACAAATCTGTTCGTGTGAAAATATAATTAAACCTAAATTTTTTTTTATTTATAATTAATAAATAATTTTATCATAATATTATTTACATTAATACAGATGATGTGTATTTAGAGGCTGCAACGCTTCAAAGGAAGGGAGCCGCTCGTTTCCAATCTCGATTACGCCAACGCGCGCAGAGAAACTGGCGTAGGGGTTGCCGTATTTCACTTGTCTACGTCAATTTTTTTCCTTTTTATTTTTATTAATCAATAGGATAATTTCATCCAGTCACTTGATTTTATATTTTTTTATATTTATAACTAAGAATACAACTTATCTATTTTTATCAAAATGATCCCAACTTTATTAAAATTTAAAACAATTTAATTATTTCAATACTAAATTAGGATTTGTGTATTTGTACCAAATTGATGATTGATTTCATGAAACGAGGGATTAAATTAACCCAAAATAAAACTAATAATTTTTTATCAGTCTAAAGCTTAAAAATACAAAATTAAGGACCCGTATGTTATTATCCAAATAACTGATTCAAATTTGGGAGACAAAGGTGGCGGGGTCGTCTTGACGGCTTGACCGTCCCTTTAAGAGTCTAAGACAAATCGAATCCTTGTTCTCCTTCCCTTTTATAATTCTTATTTTATTCGTTTCTGCAGTCCACGATTAGTAATTACTTTTGGCATTGACTAATTTTTTAATAAATATATTGTTTTGGTCCATCTTTTTTCCTTTACTTGTTTGCAAAGGAATGAATCCGACGACTCTTCGGATTACAATTCCACCAAAGTTTCTGTACTTTGCCAATGTGGATGGGAAGCCCCGAAGTTTCTTTAATGGTAAGTGGAAACCATTTGATTATAATTACCATTGATTTCTTCGCCCAGGCGTGGATTACACTGTATCTGCAATATCAACGTGCTGGGAAAATGACTGCATCTTTTTTTTTAATAAAATAATAATCATAATAATAAATAATTAAAATTATAATTTAATAAAATTTATATTATATTTTATAACATAAATTAAAATTTTGAAAATATATTATTAATTATCAATTATAAAACTTGCATTTAAAATTTTTAATATAATAAAAAATTATAATATTTTAAATTATTTATTATTAATTATATTATTTATTAAAACTATGAAAAAAATATTAAACACATTCAAATTTTTGAAATTGTACATGATTTAAATTTTAAACTTTTTATATTATATATTTTAAATTTTATATTAATTATTTTAACTTTTATATTATATTTTATTTTTTTACGTTAATAATTTTAAATAATTTATTTCATATTTTGAGATTTACTTTAAAAAATATGTCGAGCCAAGTCCAACATCTAGGGGGAGAAAGATAACAAATTTAAAATATAAGAAAAAAAATTCAATTGAATCTTATTTTGATCACTCTTTACAATTTTGACCAATTCTAATTCATTTTCACTAAAATAATTACTTTTAACGATTTTATTCTTAAACCCTAATGTACAATTTTATTTTTATTCTCAGCATAACTAAAATAACTTTTACGTTTTATCATCTCTGTTCATCTTCTTTATCATCATTAGTAATTTGTGGGTTTCATCTCCGAAAGTAAACACAATACAATTAAAAAAACAAAAAAAAATAGTTTTACTTGCATTATATAAATTTTGTTTTATTTATATGTTTACAAACATTTAAAATGTTTAATTTTTGTAATTAGTTAATAATATTAAAAAAAAACTTAATTATTGTAAAAATTTATTGTTAAAATGTCAAATGCATGTAGATATAAACGAAATAGATGTGTAAATAGCGCAAAAATTTAACAAAGAGAAAGATTTTTTAGTGTAAGAAAATACCAAAAACTGAAGACGATGGCACTGTTCTTCGAGTACATGAAATACACGCACCTAAAGATCAAATAATGGATATGGGTTTATGCCCTGGACAAGTCAATTACATGTATTTAGGGCAGGAATTGGTCTACCTTAAGTGTGTGACGTGAACACGCCATGGTAGTATTACTTTAGCTCTAGGACTATTCTGTACTTATTCTGAGCGTGTTAACTGCTTTTTTTAATAACTATTTATATATATATATATATGATCATTTAAAGTTAATTATATTTACATAAAATATAAAAAATAACTTAAAAATATAATATTATAAAAAAATCAATATTAATTTATTAATTATCTTTTTAATTTAATTAATTAACTAGTTATTATTTAAAAATGGTAATAAAAATATATACAAAATTATACTAATTAATAAATAACTAAAATTTGGTATTTTGTTGAATTTTGCCTTATTATTTTTTAACTAATTTTTTATTATATATTTTATTAAAATATTATTTTTAAGTTTATTTAATTACGTATATTTTATTTGCTTGTGTTATATTTTTTATTTATAATATTTAGTAATAATTAATCATTATTTTACAAGTACAAAGGATAAGTCAATTTCGATTGAAGATTGTTGTATATGAACACCTTTACACAGAGACGTGTTGTTTAGCAAAAGTTACAGCGATAGAACGGATTATAAGAAAATTAAGTAAGACATAATTAGATATATTTAGACAAATATACTTAGGATATTTATTAGACATAGAAAATTTACATCATTCACCTACTAGTACGTGAGATTGGTGCAAATGGTGACCTTAATGAAATGTGGCTTCTAGTTGGGAATTAGAGAATTCATTTTTCACATGTTGAGTTTAAGTTGATAACTAATCTTAGTTATGAGCATTTTTCTAATTTAAACTTACAAGATAATACTTGTTTAAAGTATGCAATATTTGAAGATCAGAACATTATCACTCCAGATGATATAAATGTAGTTTTTGATACCTTAAATTTTTCTTTTATATCTAATCTTAATGTAGTGAATTTGAGATTTTTTTTACTTGCTAGAAAAGTATATCTCAAACTCTTTAGAGATGTCACGCAGATTTATAGTTGTTAAATATTTTGTTAGATTTTGAATAATTTAATAAATATTCGTGGAGATTTGCTATCTATTTGTGTATGATTTGATTTTTGCGACGATCGATTGCTATTCAGAATAATAAACATAGGAACAATGCGACACGCTTACAAGTCTTAAACAATCAATTTAATGGCAAGTACAACATTACTGAGATAGCTATTGCATTTTAAGTATTTATCACAAACTTCAAGTTATATTTTCTGAAATACAATAGTCATCTCAGTAATATTGTACTTGTCCTTAAATTGCTTGCCTAAAACTTGTAAGCATGCCGTATTATTAATGTATTTATTGTGTTGAATAACAATCGATCATTGCAAAAATTTGATCGTATACAGATGGATGATAAATCTCCATGGATATCTATTAAACTGCTTAAAATCCTCCAATGTATCTAACATCTATAAATCTACATAAAATCTCTCATCCCTACTAAATAAATATTTCTCCAGCAAATAAAAAAACCTTAATCTCACTGCATCAAGATTCGATATAGAAGAAAAATCTAGTGTATAAAAAATTAAATCTATATTATCTAGGGTAATAATGTCCCAATTTTCAAATATTACATTCCTTAAACGAGTACTATCCTACAAGTCTAAATCAAGAAAATGCCCATAACTAAGGCTAGTTAACAATCTAAACTCAACATGTGAAAAACGGATTCTTTGGTTTCCAACTAGAAACCAATCATAATTCACATCAATCTTATGCAGCATTATGCAATAAATCAAAATGGGCGAATGATGTAAATCTTCTATGTTTCCCAAATGCCCAAACATGTTTGCCTAAAAATATTTAATTGTATCTTACATAATTTTTTCTTGATCTCTTCTATCATTGTAAATTTTGACAAACAACACGCCTATGCATAAAAATACTTATTTACAATAATCTTCAATCGAGGTTGGCTTAACATTTGTACTTGTAAAATGACAATAAATAATGATTAGTTATTAGTAAATATTATAAATAAAAAATATAATATAAGTAAATAAAAAAATATATAATTAAATAAATTTAAAAATAACATTCCAATAAAATATATAATAATAAAAATAATCATAAATATAATAATAAAAAATTAGCTAAATATTAACAATGCAAAATCTAACAAAATATCAAATTTTAGTTATTTATTAATTAGTATAATTTTAAATACGTTTTGATTACTATTTTTAAATAATAGCTAGTTAATTAATTAAATTAAAAAGATAATTAATAAGTCAATATTAATTTTTTATAATATTATATTTTAAAGTTATTTCTCTTTATTTTATGTAAATATAAATAAATTTAAAAGATCATATATATATATATATATATATATATAATATTATTAAAAAAATTGTTAACACACCCTAGGCACGTGTAAGATAGGCATAGAATAGCCCCATGGCTAAAGTAATATTACCCTGGGCGTGATCACGTCATGCACCTAGGGTAGACCAATTCCTGCTTGAGCACGTGTAATTGACGCGCTCAGAGCATAAACCCGTGTCCATTATTTGTTTTCGAGCGCGTGAAATTCATGCGCCCAAAGAACAGTGTCATCTTCGTTTTCTACAATTTTGGATGTTTTCTCACACCCAAAACACCCCCAAAATCATTTCTTTGTTAAATTTTTGGACTATTTACGCATCTATTTCATTTACATGTACATGTATTTAACATTTTAACAATAAATCTTCACAACAATTAAGTTTTTAATATTGTTAACTAAATACAAAAATTAAACATTTTAAATAATTATAAATACAAATAAAACAAATTTTATTTAAGGCAAATAAGATTAACTTCTTTTGTTTTTGTTATTATATTGTGTTTATTGTCGGAGATGAAATTCACAAATTATTGACAACAGTGAAGAAGTTAAAGAAAGAGATAAAAAATGAATAGAGATGATAAACTATAAAAGTTATTTTGATTATACTGAGGGTAAAAATAAAATTGTGCATTAAGATTTGAAGGTAAAATTATTAAAAATGATTATTTTGATAAGAATAAATTAGGATTGGTTAAAATTATAAAAAAGGATTAAAATAAAGTTAAATTAAAAAAATTTTCAAAATACAATCCAAAAAATGCGATGATCCATGTTATCACAAGGTGGAGGGAAGGCTTAACAAGAAAAAACAAACGGCATGCTCCTTCCACTTGAAGACAATGCTTACAGCCCATCTACAATTGTGACCTTGATCGAGGTATGTTATATCCATCAACAGATGAAGAGAAAGTGTATAGAGATGCAAATATGACTGTGAGTTCTTAAGATAGGGATGCACAGGTACAAAAGCTCGGTGTTGCTTACAGTGTAAAAATTTTCCAAACTTTCTTCATATTCCTCCAACAAACAGGGCATGTACCGGCAGCCTCTGCTATTCTGTAGAGAATAAAGTATAACATCTAATGTAAATGAAATTGCATTGGTTTATTTGTAGGCTAAGACTGATACTATGGGAGAGAGTTTATATTTACCTCCAAGTTTGACACAACATAACACAAGATGTTTTGAGTATACAAAAGAATAGCCGTGAAAGGATTTTGAAACAAGGGGAGCTGATTATTATGCTTGATAATAATCTTGTAGCCTACTGTCAAGAAATTTGAACTTGCATTCTTAAAATTGCTGACATGTTAAGGTTGTTAAAGTTTCAGAATCAGATAGAATATCCATGGATTCCTCATGGGAGGAAGTTTCAACATCAAACTGTCATTAGAGTTCCTCAGAAAAGAATTTCGATGTCTTAGCAACACCCATATAATTCATAGGAAGTTTCATCATAGTGATGTGTATGTTCACTTCATTTTTCATTCACATGCATGAACATAGCAGGACTTCTAATAACTAGACCTGGTAAGTCTAGGGCCAACTCAGGGAGTATCCTCAAGAAATAAGGGATAATTGGCAGAAATGCACTATTCTCCCAGTGCAGTCCAAAAAATAAATAAAAAAAAAGGAACAGATGCATGCCCAAGGATGGACCAGTTTAGGAAAAGCAAAATTGATCAAATATGTGGTCAGAGAGAAGTTACCTTGTTCCGCATTCAAAACAAACCACAGTGCCCACATGGAAGGAAGAAGCAGTCCCTTGGAGCATCAAAGCAAATTGCACAAAGACACCTGGTATTATTGCTGTCTTCACGATCTGATTCCGCCATTCTAGAGAGATTGAGAGCAGAAAAAGGACTAAACAAAATTAGAAATGGATAAAAACCCTAACCCATTAATCCAACGAGACGAGCAAAATGAAGCTAAAGACACCTTGATGTCCATATCGACGTCAGAGTCCATGGCGAAGAGAGGAAGTGACTGAAATTCAACAACCAGTCTTCTTCTTCCTCGGACGACTGGTAGCCAGGAAAGAGTAACAAATTCTTAGTTTATTTTTCGCGATTAATCAAAGCGCCTTCCCTATCAAAACTTGGAATAAAATTAAAATCGATTACAACTTAATTGGATTTGGCCTGTCAATTTGTACGGACTTTCAAAAATATGTGCCAGCCAAAAAGTATTGTGATTGAAAGTTGACGAGATTCCACGAGTGACAGTCGGCATTAAAATGACACACAATATTATTATTATTTTTTTTGAAAGGAAAAGACATGGGGTTGATTTGACATCTTACGCGGCGTCGTTTTGATGACTTTTGGCGTACCTCACGCTCTCATCGCCACGGAGCATACAGTACAATCTACAAAACGACAATCTAACAATTTCTATAATGCCTCGTAAGAGTTTTGAAACGAAAAGCTTCCTCCTGCTTAGGACAGCCTGTTTCGATGCCTGAAACGGGGCCTTACCTGAATTTACACTAAACCCCAAAACCACCTCACCCCTAGTCCATCGTTAACCAGTAATTAATCATCTTCGTTGAGGGCATTACCGTCATTTCACTTCTCTGCTTTTCAAAAAATCACTCAGATCTACAAACAATCCCTGATTGCTTACGATCCCTCGTGTTGATCGGAATCAAGAGGTTAAAAATGGGAGATTTTAACCTCGCTCTGGTGATCGTCGCCATAGTTGTGTGCATTTTGGTTTTCATCTTCAATGTCTATCTTCTTGTCAATTACCAGCATCCGGACGACGCGAACCAGGCGTATTTTCCAAAATTCGTCGTCGTTTTGGGGCTTTCTGTTGCTGCAATTTCAATTCTTATGTTACCGGCTGACGTGGCCAACCGGCAGGCTTGTAGGCATGCGATTTACAGTGGCGCGTGTAATCTTACCTTGCCGATGAAGGATCTCTGGCTCGCTATTTATATTGTCGACGCGATTCTCGTGTTCTTTATCATTCCCTTCGCTATGTTCTACTACGAAGGCGACCAGGATAAGTCCGTACATCAATCTACGGTTTCGTTTAGAATTATTTATTACATCTGTGTTTTTATTACTTGTAATTATTAATGAGATAAATAATTTTTTTCATATTTTTGGTGGTTGCAGGAGTGTTGGCAAAAGGATTAAGAGCGCTCTATTGTGGGTTGTAACAACGGCTATTGTTTGCGCGCTTGTGCTTGGCATTTTGTATGGTTAGTATATAGCAATTTTGTTGATATGTTAGAATTTACCTTAGTGACGATATTTGGGGAGGTTTAGAGTGTGCTATTTAGCTGATAATTATTAAGCAAAAGGGTAGTCTGGATTTTGCAATTTGCAAATCCTGTCAAGACGACTGATTATGTTTGTCAATGCTACGTGGGGAATTTGGTTGCTTTTTATAAGAGATGTGCACTGCCAGTTTAAGTACCCATTTGAGCTGTCATTTCTGGTTTGACTGTTGTCTGGCAAGTGTTTTCTGCATTTTCTAAAATCATCTTTTAACGCACATATGATATATCGCATGCTGGAAAAAATAAAAATCTAATTGTACAGTTTCTGTCAGTTAACTAACTATAGTGCAATGATATGATTTGATGCTTGGATTGTGCAATAATGTTGATTTTCAGAGTTCTAAGTTGTCATGTAAGGGAAGTGATCTCTCGCGTTTCTAAATCTTTGAATAAGTTTACAGGCATGTTTCTTTTGAATCAATTTTATATGTATCTTATTGGTTCTATAATTTTGTGAAATAATAGGTTTAGTTGGGAAGGTTGATTTCACTGTTAGGCACCTCTCTTCAACCACGACAAATTTTCCAACTACTTGGCAGTTCTCTAGTGGTCAACAATGTATTGGAGATGGTGCACGCCAGGTTACGTCTCAATTTGTTAATATTTGATATAGTTTATTTTTCTGTTCACTTGGTAATATTTTGTTTCATTGGAATGCTATAATAAGCATTCTTGATCGGATTTGATTGTCATTTGTCGGCTTTTCATTTAACACAGTGCTCAGCATATACTGCAAATGATTCATCAGAAAAAACATGGACAATGCGCACTACCTTTCCAGAATATGTTGTTGCCCTGGCTACAATTGTTGGATCTGTGCTTTTTGCGGTATATCATTACAAAACTTAAACATTTAATTTGGATGAAAAATTAACTTGATTTTGTATCCACATATAGATTTACTGCCAGTTTTGTTTGGTACAAATGACTTAGAGAGAAATAGCTTCTGATATTGACTTATATGTGACAATGACATTTTTTTTGTCAGTATCTTGTTAATTTTCATGAATATCACATGTAAATTATGAGGGCATGTCTTTCTTCTGCTCTGCAATAATATATTACTCATTGCTCCCCTTGCAAATTGTCAGATATTTGGTGGTGTTGGTATTGCTTGTTTACCTCTGGGACTTATCTTTTCATTTATTCGACGTCCAAAGGCGGTCATCACTCGCTCACAATATATTAAGGTTCTCTGGATTCTTCTATGTCACCATGTGAAATTAAATCCAATGGATTTTATCTCTGTGTTAGGGTGGCTTATTGTTGGTCTTTGATTTGTAGGAAGCAACTGAACTAGGTAAGAAAGCAAGAGAATTGAAAAAAGCAGCTGATACGCTTCATCAGGAAGAAAGAAGTGGTTCTAAGGGCAGAAAATGGCGGAAAAATGTGAAAGCGGTGGAAAAGGTGTGAAATCTTAAACTTTGCAATTTATGCTGGAAGTTACACTTCATTTTTTGTATTGTTTTTGTTTCCTGCGGTCTCTATCTTGTATCAGGTTAGTTTAGACACGATCCTTGAGGTTGTCTGTTTTGGACAAGAGTCAAGTCCTTACAAGATTTTGGCTTGGGTGAAGAGCTAATAAGCTGGGCAGTATCATGCCTTCTTAAGTCATTGAAAGTTGATATTTTGACTGGTATGTCTCAGACCCTATTTTAAGTCATTGGAACTTATTTCTTCCCGGCCTAACTTTGCAGGAGTTGCTTCAATTGGAAGAAGATGTAAAATTATTAGAAGAGATGTATCCTCAAGGAGAAAAGGTGAGGAGTTTTACATGCACTAATTGCTTCTGAATTTTTTGCTCCATTCGTTCATAATTCCTTGCCTCACTTTTTCAGGCTGAGACTTCCTGGGCCTTGACTGTTCTTGGATACTTGGCAAAACTTGTACTTGGAATTATGGGGTAAGTGCTGATATTACCAATATATGGCTTTTTTGTTAAGGTGTTCTTGGCTATTGTCTATGACTTGGAGTATTACATGTCAATTTTGTTGATTTCAACAGAGTGTGGGACTAATGTCCCGATCCACATTTCAGAACAATGTTGAAGATAAAACATTTTGTTTAAATGGCAGATAAGCCTTGTCAACTTACAAGCATAGCATGACATAAACTGAAAATTGAAGTATTATAAAAGAGCTATTCTCATGTTATAACCATAGTATATGCTTTATTTGAAATTAGTGGAATTAGTTTGAATTTGTTTAAAGTGTGTTTAGGACACAAATTAACCATGCATTTATACTGTAGATAGAGGAAATACAGCTTTTGAATCTGATACAGAAATTTACCTTTATTCTTACACAGCTCTTGGATTGTCTTTTTCATCCAATATGTATTACTGTTGGAGGTGTCAGTTGTTGCCTTGTTTTAACTGTCATATACAACATTGAAATTTGTTTTTATTGACAATTAAAGTTTTGTGGGGTGGCCAATGATGGAAGGTATTCAAATTTTGACTTGCATGGGTCTGTTTCAGCTCTCCCATTATGCATTAATATTCTGAAAAGCTTGACCAGTATATTGAATCTAAGATCTTTTACTTGTTATCAGGTTGATTGTTTCAGTGGCTTGGGTTGCTCATATTATCATATATCTGTTGATTGATCCGCCACTTCATCCTTTCCTGAATGAGGTTTTCATCAAGTTGGATGATTTATGGGGTAATGTTTGCATATCTTTTGATCCCTTTTTCATCTTCTTTTGCCTTTCCTTCTTGTACCTTACAAATCTTATTTTGGCATGTGTTTTGTGCTACTCTGCCAGGTCTTCTGGGTACTGCAGCATTTGCATTCTTCTGTTTCTACCTTCTGCTTGCAGTTATTGCAGGGGCAATGATGTTGGGTCTGAGATTGATTTTCATTACCATTCATCCCATGAAGTAATGAAACTTTGACGGCAACATTTTTTTTTCAATTTTATGTATGATTGCAGTAAGGCTTACATTCTTTATGATGATTGCTCACCAACTAAATGGACTTGTTGACAGGTGGGGAGCCACATTAATGAACTCTTTTCTTTTCAATGTGGGACTCATTCTCCTATGCTCAATCAGGTTGGCATCTTTGATTCTCTCCATTCTTCTTTTTCAAGAATTGTCTAGGATTGCTTGTTGGTACATGGTCAGTATTTTGTAGACTCAAAATGCTTAAAGAATAATGAGTTATCATTCCACATTGTCTTGGGTTCTTCAGCCTATTTTTTAAGCATGTTGTCTTCTTCAACTACTTATGATTCATACTCTTTCCCCTTGCATAATGTATCAGAACAGTCATGTTTTGTTTAATTCATGGTTCTTTTATTTGTTATTTTAACTCCACAAACAAACCATATAGTTGTTTAAAATGCCAAGAAGCCACTGAGAATTATGCTGGCAATAAACTTGTTTCTGAATCATCTCAATTGGGAGTTCTGTTGGTCTTTGCATTTCAGTGTGATCCAATTCTGTGCCACAGCATTTGGATACTATGCTCAAGCAACTGCTGCTCAGGAAATTTTTGGCCACACATTGGAGTCTCTTCGTGGAATTAGATATTTGTACAAGTGAGTTACAATGATCATCTCAACTGTTCTTTTTGATTAGGCATTCTACAGTACTGACATCGCATGTTGGTTGTTGAATTACAGATATAACGTGTTCCAAATTGCTTTCGTGGTGCTAGCGGGGTTAACCTTTGTTTATTATGCTGCTTTTGTGAGTTCGCTACTCCCACATTGTGTGCTGCATTATTATGCATTTTTTTTCTTCCCTATGTGTATAACTGGTTGAATTTTCAAAATTTCAGGGATGGAGAAGAAGAAAACCAACCGGCAGGTTCCAACTGTCTTCTTAAATTTGTTTTCCCTTCAAGAGCATGCACCCACATAGACCCATTGTAATTCTGAGTCTTATAATCTCACCGTTTCATATTCGGATGTTTATGCCTACTATTCGTTCTGGTCTTTGTGAGGTAGGTTTATATATCATCCGACAAAAGTGGGTTGCTATAGTTGAAGCAGCATGCATGTGCTGCCGCTGTTGTTTTCACTTGTTTTCCCTCCCCCACCCACCCCCTTTTTGTATGTAATATTCTTTGTCTGATTTACGTTATACATTTGGCTTTGGGCATGTAACAGAGACATCCTCAGATGTGGAAACTGAGTTTATGGTGCTTACGTTGATGTAATATAATCACTGAGAATGAGTTTTCCGATCAGCTGTTGTTTTAATCATTCTTTTCTGCTCCATATTTTCTTGCCCGAAATTTGAGAGTCGTATTTGTTACCTGTAATGGACTTTGTAAAATTTATTACAAAAGAGATATTAGAATATATAAAAATAAATAATATTTAAAATATAATAAAAATATGATTAAGAAAATTAAAATTGTACAATAAAAAATTTAAAATATAAATAATAATATTGGAAATATGATTGAAAATTTTGAAATTATTAGGTAAAAGTTAAAACAAATATATGTATTGTATGCAGGCAATCTCATCTTATTAAGATCTAATCCCAGTGGTCATTTCTGTGCATGTCACTGTCAGAAATGTTCACGGTGGTCTTGCCGCCAATGGCAACTGGATAATAGGATGAATCATCGGAAAATTCAGTGGGCAATGATCGCCAGTGTAGACTTGGTTCCCACTCTGCTTCTCTGAGTACCTTGAGAATTTCTTTAACAACTATCTTGCTCCCCTCAGATGAAAGGTGGATTCCATCCCTGCAGAAAATGGTATGGAAACTGAGCAAGGTAATTTAATTATAACAATAATTTTTATTTAGTTGCAAACAATACTTGATTTGTAAGTAATGAAAGCACGAAACTGTGGATGTGGTTATGAGATTCTGTGTAAAAGCAAAACTCACGTAAAACAAGTAGTCAACCAATCATCTCGCTGTTGCAGTGCAGTCCAAAGATCAATGGCTTTCACGTCCATTTCCTGACAAAGCTTCAAACAAGCTTCTGAATATATTCTGCAGCCTTCATTTGATCGACCCAAATCCTCGAATATAACACTGGTTTCAAATAGTAGATTACCATTAGAACTGCAGCGTACTACTAAAACCAACTAGTAAAAATAAAATGAGCATGAACAAACCTTAAATTTTCACGAATTTGTTGGACATTGGTTGGAGGAGGACTGAGAAAGATTACGCGGGTCTTTGCTGAAAGACTCTGGGAATTAGACAGTTGCTTGTTAAAAAATACGCAACATCAACTAACAAATTCAGGAACAGGAAACCTACTTTCACCAAGCATTTTCGTGAGGATAGTTCAGCAGTATACTAACACCAAATTCATACAACAGAAGTTCTTTGGTTTGTATTTTTATGAATAATATGAAAGATTACCTTGAGATGTAGCGCAATCTTCCTCATGTTTTCAACATACTCAGGTAGAGGAACATGAGGTCCAAGGCCACTGGGGTGAGGGCGCATTGAGTCGTTTCCACCGAAATAGACTATAACTAATGAAGGTTGTACAGCAGCATCCTTGATTGATGATAACAGTTGAATATCAGTTCTCGAGTATGATCAGCAGGAGGCTAAAATTACACCAGGGCACAGAAGAATTGAAGCATAGAAAGCAAGAGGTACCATGACAAAGTGTACCCGAAACAAGATTTTGCTAGTAAATCAATATTTTCAGCACCACTGCGGCCGCAAGCAAAAAGTGCAGATACCTATCCTAGTTTACTACCTTTTCAGGGTTACAATGTGTGAACTTTTACTACCAAAACTATTAGCTTCCTTGTGAAATTAGGCTACTTAGATTCCCTCAATATTTTTATGTTTGCCAAGTTCTAAATTGGAGAATGGAGACCACTGCATTGAGCCTAAATCCTTGATAGTTAACAACTGTGGGACACAAAAAGGCTTTCTTTGCAAGTAAATTGTGACAATTTGTGTAAGTTGTTTTCTTTTTCATTTTAAACCACAAAATCTCTCAAGTAATTCATGTTCGCCGTGTTGTAAACTAAAGACTATTGCTGCATCCTATGACCTTGAATCCTTAATATTTAGTGGGATATGAAAGGCTACTTTCTTTGCAAAGATTACTGAAGACAACATGCTGGCAAGTAACAACTATTTGCACATATCAACATATTCTTTAATGTACATATTAAGTGACCAACATCATAACTGATAACGTACCTTTGGAAAAACTCGATCTAGAACTTGAACAGCAAGCCTTGAATTCCAACCACAATATCCTCTTAACAAAATGTCTGCCTGTACACATTCACAGCTCAAAGATCAGATATAATATACTACTTTTTAAGGTTTGACAATATATTCTGCATCAATAGGCTCAACAAAAAATGATATATCCTATGTTAAAAGAACATCATTAGTATTTCAAAAAATAAGACTAATGTGCTGCTCCTGAGCTTCTCGCACACACAAACCGGCACAATGACATTAATTCTTATACTATCTCCAAGATAAGAGATATAACTCTGTTGGTTAAACGTAAGAGAGAATCTTTGACGTTGGTATGTGTCTAGTAAAATCTTAATTACAAACACATATATCTAAAATTAATCAATTAGAAGAGTAGCTACGATACATGAAAAAAGATAATTAACAATGAACAAAATTAATAGAAATTATTAAATATTATATCCCTTAAAGTAAAATTTAAAATATATGATAAATAATTTAAAATAATTAATATAAAATTTAAAACGATCAATCAAAAGCACTTCAGATATGAAATATGAAAATTTGAAAAAAAATTAACGTAAAATTTAAAATATATAACAAAAAAAACTTAAACACAGATCGAAAAATTTAAAACAATAAATGTAAAAGTTGAAAATTTTAAATGTAAAGTACATGAGATGTATTATAAAGGTGAATTTTTTGAATGATTGCAGGGGAATAATTTTATCCAAGATTCTGTCTTAGCTAGAAATAGAAGTGCACTTGTAAAACTGGCCACACATCTAGAACACCATACTTGGTTTCAGTGGTTGAAAGAGAACTTGTAGTAGCAATATCAACCAAATTCTAGCAGTTTCTACCTATGCCAGCCGCATCTGCTTAAAAGTTGAAAGCTCATAGTCATTGGCAGAGGACCCCCACCACTGTGGCTGAAAAGCAAAGAGTACTTTTAAAATTTCCCACAACTTTGTGGATCGGCAGAGGATAAAAGGTGTATCAAGAATCACGGGGAGTAGTTGTAATTCATGCATGAATCCTCATGCTTAAAATTTTTTTCAGTTTTGCAATGTCTAACCATTTTTATAAAGCTTATAACAAAAAAAATTATTCCAATATAAAAAATAATTGATAAAGAATATTTAAAATATGAACGAAAAATTTAAAATATTAATATATAAATAGATGTAATAGAGTACATATACGGACCAACAATCCCCACCATTTCTTTTGCATAAGATTATGCTATTTCTGGTTAATAAATTGATTCCAAATTGATAGAAAAACTAGTGTAAGAATGTCCATCTTGATCAAGCTCTTAATCAGCATGACACAGGAGAGTACAATCCGATTATGAGACCTAATTTGGACAGTATATCGACCTAAAGGCTGTTGAAAGAAATTGAAGCCGAACTTCGAGCCTATGAAAATGGTTCCACCCAGATTATTAGCGGGATTAGTCTCAACATTAACATAAATTGTAACTAAAAATAGTGTATCGTTCTACTGCTTATTAATATAACAAAACCTTTTTGGTAATTCGTTCTTTCTAACTCTCCTCTCCTTTTCTTTTTCTTGTCATTTTCTCTTATTTTCCTTATAACCAAACGACAATTGCAGCCTGAATTGCATACACAGTTTGACTTTAGTTTTAGTGACAAATCTAGATTCAATACAACCATTAACAGTATCTGAAGAGATAGCTGATGCGACGAGATGTAAGCAAACGAAGACAGAAGAAGTAGTAAAAACTTCAAAACGTTTTCATACCACATAATTCATCAAAACATTTAACAACAAAGATAAATCGTCACATGGGTTCATCAGAAAAAAAAACAAACGAAGAAACACAGACAAGACCCCAAAAAAGATAAACAATCAAAAGAAGAAGAAGAAATACCTTACGAGCATACAAGTCAGCGAGAATGGCTCCCCATCCTTCGTTACTAAAACTATACTGAACTATGGACGAACCAAACAGCACAATCTGAGGTCTCTCCGGTCCAACCATTCTTCAAAACCTGACAACGATTCTTGTTCAAAGGAAACGAAACGAAAGAGAAGCAGAATCGGTTTTGTTTTATATTATTTGATAGAGAGCGCTTTGTTTGGGTGATGAATCGAGAGGAGGAGCATGCCGCTGTGCTGTTCTTCTAGCTTTTAACGAAAAATGCTTCTGCAGCAGCAGCGGCATACGTGGCCATGCGAGCGCGTTGTGAGGAGGAGGGATGAGGGTGGGTGCCTTCTTCCTCGTAGGGGCCTCAGTATTTGTTTTATCGTGCGTGATCGATACTTAACCACTTAATTATCATCTTTTCAATTAACAATTATGTTTGACTCTTTTTTGCTTTTCATTTGTTTTGACTAATAACAGTAATTGCTACACTCCACTCCACCCTAAAACACTCTCTGCCAGGAATCTCATGGCTTCCCCCACTACGCAGCTCTGGGGCCAAGTTGTCAACTTCATTTTATTTTATTATATAATAAGAATACCATCTGCTCATTCAATTATAAACAGCTTAAACGCCACGCCGATTTTAGCATTTAAATATTCATGTCACCAATGCCCACGCGCAGAGAGCCGGCCATCTGTTTTCCATCATTTTTAATATTAATTTAATATTAAATTAATATACACACACGTGTGTGTGTGTGTGTGTGTAAAATTGATGTCAAATTCAACGGTAAAATTTTAAAAACCTAAATCAGTCATCTTTCTTTCTGAATCGTATAATTGATGTACACATCTACTCTGCTGCACTACTTTTACAATAAAATTATTTTGAATGCCTAAAGCCTTATCTCTGTATGGCGTGGCATAGAGGGCTAGCATACACCTACTCCACTACACCTTATACATTCTTTACCGCAAAATCCGCATGATGCAAACCGTTATTGGCCGCCAGTATGTCTGTGCAGAAAACATACCAGCTTGCGACGAATGAAACAACTCCCTCCGATACATTGATTGATTGACTGAACAAAACCCTACACGTGCCATGGATTGACCACAACACACACACAAACCCTGAACAAAGTCCTTCACGGCCATCATCAAATTTTTTTTTGCAAGGGATTGACCTCCCCCACTCTCTATATATATATTATTTTCATATTAATAATTTAAATTTTTTATTTATATTTTCAATTTCATTTACTATATATTTCAATTTTTTCATTAAATTTTAAAAATCTATTTTTTATTACTCATTTTTAAAATATTATTCATGTTTCAAATATTATTTATTATTTATATTATATATTTTCTCGTTACAAAATTTTTCATATACTAATTCATAATCAACATGAATTGAAATCAAAATCAAAATAAACTATTTACTTTAATTGCATGAATCAAAATAAAAATAGTTTGAATTTCTATTAATGTATTTACTTTGTAATAAAATCAAATTCAAAATAAAAAATTATTTAAAAATACCTTTTAGTCAAATATTTTATCAATATTATTTTTATTTATTATAATAATTATAATTTTTATTAATATTCAAAAAATTATTTATTAATAATTAATTATAATAATTATTATTATTATTATAAAAATATTTATAAAAATAATACTAATAATTTTTTTTAAGTAATTTAATTGAAAGAAACAATAAAGAATAAAATAGACATTTTATTATTTTTATCTTTTATATTTTATTTAAAAATTTAAAATAAAATTATAACTTATTATTATTTAAATAAGAGTAAAATAAATAATTCACAAAATAATTACTTTTAAATAAGGAAAGATTTCCGCTGCCTTTCACCCATTATGACCTACATACACAATCGGGTTCCCAACCAAACCTCACCACTTAAAAACACACACATCTTTATATTGCTGATTGTTTCCAATTTGTATACTTAATTCTCAATAATTTAAGTGGGTCCAAATCAAAAAGAGGAAACAAAGAAAATGCACGAATAACAAACAATTTTCAACAGACTTCCACAGGAGGAACCAGAAATAAGAACACAAAGAAACTGAAATACTATCAGCATCTTCAGCACCGAATCAATAGAGGCACAAAAGTATCACCTCCATCAGAATAGCATGCCGGCAAAAATAAATCTTGAGGACAATAAAAAAAAATCCACAAAGAAGCTAACAATATTATTGATCTTCACAAACTGACCTTCTGATGCCGCTGAGACACTTGTAATTGAAAAGGACCTGTGACTAAATCACCAAAGATATAAACTTACAAGGATCCCAATTGCATCAATCAACAGTTGTACAGCAACTAATGAAAAATCCAAGCGCTCCCAGACTAATTGATCATACTAGATCAAAACTTCACTTCCAACAGCACTGCACAATGAACATTCCATACAAATGCGCAAAGCTTCCACAGGAACGGGATTCCACTATTCATTGCATGTTCCAAGCTTCTCCAATGTATCGTACAAAATTCAAGGCCATCCCACATTTAAATTAAATCAATACATAGCCCCAAAATTCTTGACAAGGTGATATTCTTGAGAATGAAATAAGTTTCAACAGGCTAGATGAATTGAGGAAAATACAAACATTTTGATGAATGAGCACCTTTCATCAAGCAACAAAAACCATATTCTTAATGGGCAGTAGCCAAACACATTGCAGTATTCATGTTTAGAATGTACTTGAACAACTAGAAATCCAACTTCGAATATGATCAGCAGTTATTGGCAGCAACAATGGCAGCTTTCGTGTACAGATATGTGCATTCAAAATGACTGATCAAGTAAATGCTGTGAACCATCACTTGAAGGCAAAACTACTCAACACCATGAGGCCTTCTATGATTCTAGGTACTATTTGCCTTTTACCCATTACTATAGCCAAAGTGAAAATAATAATATGATTCATTCTGGTACACAGCAGATTATCAGATGGTTCCTGTGGCCAACTTGAAACCATATTCATGAAGGCAAACTGAAGAGTTAGCAGTTATACACTGACAAAATAGGAAGAGAGAATGGTAAAATTGGCTATGGAATTGGCTGTACAGATAAATTAGGATGTGGAAATCCTATGATCAACTAACCCATATACTACTATAACTATAGGCCCAAAAATTAGCAGAGAATATGATTCCAAAGGCTAAATAATTATCAGGGTATATAATTCCAAACCTTTTAAGCAGGGTGAGCGAATCTTAGCACGGTGATCAAGAGTCACAAAGTTGTGAAAAACAAAAGTTGTACTGCTCATAATGTGGTTATGACTCTGGTGCAAATTTAGCTCAAAGAAGTGCTGTACTGCTGGTAACCTAATTAACACTATGATGCATGGTGTGTTGATGGTGCAAATTTACAGAAAGGAAGATAGAAGAAGCACGACACCAACACACAAAAGAGGAGAACCCGGGCAATTCCCGTGCGATCTCCTCTTAAAACCAGAAAAATAAATTTATTAAGATTACGGTGACCTGCCATGCAAGCGCACCTGCCATGGCAAAGGCCAGATGACAAAGAATAATCAGGACTTGGCCTCCTGAATTTTAGGCTTCATCACCCTGATACATCTCTTACATCCAAAATAAAAATCCGATCCACTTTTCGCTTAAACTACACGGCACAAGTCCCCTCGATTTCAAGCGTAGATTCGATGCCATATATTTCCACAAGATAAAACTAACGAGCTTAACATCACCATCCCGCCTCCCCAGTAAATAAACCTGGAAGAAATCATGTAAATTAGGGTTAACAAGGACAATATAGAAACTCCTAAGATGAAATTCTTCGTAAGTTCAACTTTTGAAAAATTACTTATGATTCCAACAGGCAATGCAAATACAAGCATCATAATAAGAACGTAGTCATCAATCTCAAATTTTGCAAAATAACATTTCCAAAACTCTGAATCAGCCAAGAAATTTCGAAATATTATGCATTCCAGTTTAATGTATGCAGTGAAACAATCTTGAAAAATCAAGAAATTCATACTAAATTAGTAATAATAACAGGATTCAATACTCAAGCCTTCAAACAATATCAAAGAATCCACGAAATTCCTTAAAATAATGTCCTACAACAACCAAAGAGAATCTAAGGTTTGTCCATAGCAGGATTCAAACCTTGAATCGACATCATAGAAACAATCACGAGGTCGAACAGGGCCGATTACGCCGTTGATTTAAGAAAGAAGATCACAGCTTCATCCGAACAGGCCTCCTAAACGTATATCATCAATCGCCGGTCCGACAGATGCCGTAGACCGACCAATTCTGTGATGCTCCATAGAGATCGAATCTGATAAAAACAAGAGAAGATAACAAGAATATTATCGAAAGCGGGTGAAGGGAATCGTGATTTTATATACCGATTCAGGCAAGGCGGTAAGTGAGATGGATGCTTATGATTCGCGACACCTTTATATATCAACGGTTGATAAACACCCACGTGGTTGATTTGATATTTGTTTTATAATTAGGCGGTGGCTAAAATACGCAAGAATTTCCCCTTTGCGTCAGTCCTAAAAGTTTAACATGTTGACATTGTCAAACTCAAAACGAGACTGTAAATCAACGGGGCCTATGGGCCACATGAATGGGCTTAGACGATGGTTGAGTTTGGGCTGCTGCCATGATACCCAAATTTAAATTTAATGTCAAAAAAATTAAATAAAAAATTATAAAAATAATTCACTATTTTTATTTTTTTGTAATATTTTAAAATATTTATATAAAAAAATTACAATGAATTAATACTCTAGAATACTCTATATATAAAAGATATATTAAGAATTAAAATTTAATTTATGTAATTAATACATTATAATTTAAGTATATGCTAAATTTAATTTAAATCGTTAAAATTTACATGCCATTCATAAATGTAGTGGTGGTGACGGCCGTGGCGGTGGGGGTGCTGTTGCTGCTTGCCTTACTAACAAGACATCGCCTTGAAGGGAAGTGTGTTTGATAATACTTTGCTCTTTGTCTACCATTCATAAATGTAGTAGGGACAGTATGACACAAGATATAAAGGAATTTGATACGCAGAAATCTAAAGGAAATCGACGGAGTATGTTGTAGTTTATAGGAAGCGAAACTTCGCGGAAGCAGGGCCTAGAATCGGACACACACGTGGATGTGGAACAGATTTTCGGATGAGGACTGCAGGCTTAAGTTTTGAAATCGAGTGATATAATAGGAAGCAGCTGCTTTTGTGGATGACCGTTAACTAGAGTCAGCACACCAAAAATATATTATTCATCGACGAAGACCACACACTGGACCCGATTGTGTTGTGATAATGATCAATCGATGTCTATGTATCTACATGTAGAGTGTTCAACCGAGAGGAATTAGGCAGAAATATGGATTGAAATAGAGGAATTGAAGAGGGTAATATTGTTAAAGAGTGGCGGCGATGAAGTTAGACAGGGGTAGATCATTTTCAGCATGTTAATCGACATCTGTTAGAGAAAATCCGAAAATTTTAGGTACGCAATAGTGAAGAAAGATGCATAAAATAATTAAATCAAACTATCAACTGCACAAGGATCTCTACCTGGCCATACTTTGTACGTGAAAGCAATTACCGTCCTCCGAAAGTGAAAGAAAGAAACTAATAGAAACCACGAGTTGACGATCTTCTTCAACAATTTTGACAGTTTCGATTGCAATTATACACACACACACACAGCCCGTTCACTAAAATTAAAACTGGGAAACTTCTCCCCACTTTCCCAGTTTCTTGAGAAAAAATTTCCGTACAAGACTTTTTTCACGTTCATGTTAATGAATAAAATTTATTTTATTTTATTAATTTAATAATTTTATTATAGTTATTATGATAAGATTTTTTTTTAATTACATCATATGGGTTTAGGATTGTTAGTCGCGTACTTGTGTCTCTGACACGAGAATATGCCATTGATCACAAGTAAAACGACTGCATTTCGTCATTTTCGTTTGCATTAACACTGCTGCTTACTTGAACGAAGTTTCCAAGAAGTTTCCTGTTTTGCCCGTACGGTTGGTTGTACGTCCATTTTCTTTCCCTGCTTTGACGGTGCCGTATGATGTAAACACTTCCTCGAAGAAGAAGAGAAGTGGCTCACGGAACGGCAACTGCTGCAGAACCAGAGATTTCGCGCCACATAATTGTTGTATTCATGATTTTGTTGGTCGTCAGTCTTCGCATGGTCTATTTCCAGATCTTGAGGTGTAAGTACTCGTGATGATCTTGTCTTCTGCGTCCTGAAAATTTTTGGCTGATGTTCGTTAATGCATGTACGGTGAAAACGTGTTCGCCTGCGGCATTTAATTCGTGCTGAGCATAAATTCTTGCACCTTTTGTCTTTTGAACCGTACACACAAACACAAAAAGTAACTGTATTAAAATTGGTTAACTTATTCTGAGCAACTCTTCACTAGGGATCGCAACATGCCGGAAACAGACCTGGATGATCGTCTTAGTCCGTCCCCGAGAGAAGTTTTCCGTATTGGCCCTTCCTATTTAATAATTTTAAATAAATAAATAATTTATATAAAAATTAATAATTTCCCGAAATGCCGCTGCATCAACAATTTGACTAGTTTGACTGATTTAGACTGACGGAGGAAAGATTTTTCAGTCTTCAGTGACGGTCAGTATTGACCGACCTCCCGTACGTGAAAATGTAAGGAAGTCAATAATAGAAGAATCATTTTAACTTCAGAAGTAAATAATTATTCTATACACGCCAAACACCCGATTTTATAATATAATAACTAAAAGTAATTAAAAAATAAAAAAAAATTAAATCACAAATTCTTCTGGTGGAACAAATTGATGGCGGATACGTGTATTGCCTTGCCTAATCTGCAACACAAAGAGCCAAAAAATGAAGTTTCCAGGAAGATGCATTCTTGTCATAATATTCCATCTATTTATAACAGTACACTCTCACTGCGTTCTTCACTCAGAGAAAAGAATTAGATATCTAGTACCCCGAAATTGTTGTTATCGTTCCATTTTCTGGTTTTGCAGCAGAGAGAGAGAAAAAAAAATGGCGTCCACAGAGCCATGGCTGATGGAGAATGGCAACCTTAAGGGGTTGAGCAAGGAGATGCGACCTGGCAGAACTGCTCACAACATGTCGTCTTCTTCCTTGCGCAAAAAATCTGATCTCACCCTTGTTTCGAAAATTCCGTTTCCTTGTCTCAGAATGTTGCTTGCTAATCTTCAAGAAGTTATTCTGGGGACGAAGCTTTCAGTTTTGTTCCCAGCCATTCCGTTAGCCATAATTGCTCAGTGTTACGGCTTTGGAAAAGTGAGTCTGCCTAGTCTTATTTCTTGGATATCGATTGAAACTTACCAATTGCCATGGAGAGCAATTAGAATTTGGGTTGATAAATTGCGAATGAATCAAGATCCTGAAAGAAAATATTATATCTGATTCATTTCTTATTGTGATTTATCTTACGCAGCCATGGATTTTCGCTCTGAGCTTACTTGGACTGATCCCTCTCGCCGAACGTGTCAGCTTTCTGACAGAGTAAGGGCATTTTTTATTGTATAGTTCTTGTTAATCATTGATTTCTGATCATCATTGACTCATTTTTTCTTTCGAACTTTGTGTTTTTCGATTTGAAATTGCAGGCAAATTGCTTTCTACACAGGCCCAACAGGTAATTTCCGTCCTTAAATACAGCAGCTCAGCTGTAACATTACAATCACCAGAAAATGAATGAAATGGAAGTAAACCTAATTCTTCATTAAATGACAAAACCTAGAAACTGTTTTTGTCCATGTTAGTCTGTAAACAAGAGCCCAAACATGCCGTTGGGTATCCATAACTATTCTATATGACTACAAAAATACAATAATTCCAGGCATATAAATATATAGATTCCGTCTGACATTGCCAACCTTTCTTTCAACCTCTTCTGCCAGTTAGGTGCAATGTCACTGTACGATTGACAAGTGTTCTACATATATCAATCCATAGAATCAAAAATTAACCCAAAAAATATTTTGCGATTTCGGCTGATGAAACTACTGTGACCTTATTTTTACAGTTCCTGCGGTAACTTATAACTTGCCTTTTATTTGGTTTCGACAGTGGGAGGACTACTGAATGCAACATGCGGTAATGCTACGGAGCTTATCATAGCAATTTTTGCTCTATGCCAACGGAAAATAGACGTGGTCAAGTATTCTCTGTTGGGTTCCATTCTTTCAAACCTTCTTCTCGTTCTTGGCACTTCTCTCTTCTGTGGGGGCATCGCCCATGTTGGAAAGGAACAAAAGTATGATAGAGTAAGTGAATTATTTTGTTTAATTTATATATTTCCAGTCTCCAGTTTTGGGTTTTTATATATAATTTATCCAGCTGGTGATAATTTAGTAAAGTGATTTCATGGCTGTTGGTTTTTGCAGAAACAAGCAGATGTCAACTCACTGATGCTGCTGCTTGCATTGTTGTGCCACATGTTGCCAATGCTTTTCAAATATGCTGGGAATTCTGCTGCGTTTACTGCAGACCCAACCCTGCAGTTATCGAGGGCCTGCAGTATTATAATGTTAATTGCATACTTTGCTTACCTAGTCTTCCAACTGTGGACACACAGGCAGTTTTTTGAAGCTCAAGAGGTAATAAATATTCTGAAGAAATTAATGACAGACAATTCAGCTGAAAATATTTTCATCTCACAATTTACTTTGAATTGATGCTTAAAAAACATTTTGGCAAATTTGGATTGATCAGGACTCAGAGGAAGAACATGACGTCCCGGAAGAAACGGCTGTGATAGGATTTTGGAGTGGATTTGCCTGGCTTGTTGGTATGACTGCTGTCATTGCCTTATTATCAGAATACGTTGTCGGCACAATTGAGGTAACTAAATGGCTTCACTGTCTTTGATACTGTTTTTGAATTCAGCGTAAAAATAACTAAATTGCGCTCTCTATTATAATTTTCAGGAAGCTTCAGAATCTTGGGGCATTTCTGTAAGCTTCATCAGCATTATCTTGCTACCAATTGTTGGAAATGCAGCTGAACATGCAGGAGCAATCATATTTGCTTTCAAAAACAAGCTGGTGAGTTGACACCTCAAGCATGTCCTGAATTTTCCCCCTTTCATCTACACATAATCTCGGTAAATATAGAAATTCTGTGCACAAAATGCAGGACATATCCTTAGGCGTTGCTTTGGGTTCTGCAACTCAGATTGCTGTGTTTGTTGTTCCATTATGCGTGATTGTTTCTTGGATAATGGGAATTACAATGGATCTTAACTTCAATCTCCTTGAGACTGGCTCTCTTGCTCTAGCTATTATCGCCACAGCTTTCACTTTGCAGGTACGATTCTATCCCAGTCATGCAAGGAGAGGTAACATTTGTTCATAGTTCAATCAGAACGAACGTCTTTTGTTGTTAATATTTTCAGGATGGAACTTCCCATTACATGAAAGGAATGGTTCTTCTGCTCTGCTACATAACTATTGGAGCATGCTTCTTCGTAAACCACAGATCACTAAGTAAGTATTTACATCACCGTTTTAAGGCTTAACTATTTTTTTCTCCATCAATCAGTACCCCAACTCATACTTATAAATATTTTGTTCTTCTCAGACTCAGCAAATCTGGTCAACTTGGGTCTGCAACCATCAGTTGGTGCAATCCTCAGATTTTAACAAGTAAGTCATAGTTCATCATTAAAACTTTCATCGCTGCAATATAATGTTATAGAGCATGAGATTAACTATGCAACTCGAATAAACACAGGTTAATCTGGCCTTCCGGGGCCACTCTTCGATTCGATTGATTGAAGCTTCAACAGAGATGAAATGCATTTGTTATCATTATTTTTCATTTGGCGTCGCCTGCTGAAAGCCTACAGTACTGCATTTTACTTGCCTGCAAAAGTAGCCATGGATGCCAGCCACCCTTCTCAGATGAGATGGAATTTGGAGTGAATTGGTGAATGCCATCGAAGCTTTGAAGGCAGGCTGGCAGCAGCTTATATAAAATCATATTGTGATATTCCATAGAATGATCTCTCAGGAATGTTTTATGACTGAGTGAAAGTTTGTTTGTATATCAAATTTCCCATGAAGTATGATGGTAGAGGCCACAATAACTTCTCCTCTCTTGTACTACCACCATTATTATAATAAAGGGGGAAATCTTTTGCTGTTTTGGTTTGAATTGGTCTAATTCTACTTCCAAAGTTTGAATTATCAAGAATTACATTTAAAGTAACATGAGATAATAGCTCACACAAATATATATATATTTTATAAAAATTAATATAAAATACTATTTTAATATCAACTGAACACTAAAAATTTTATATTTAATCGTTAATTTTCTAAAAAAAATTATTAAAATAAATATTGTAAGAAAATTTGAGATAATTTTAAAATAAATCATACCTAATCCATTGACAATTTCTTTTAAATTGAAAGCTTTTGATATTTAATGACTGTGTAAATTATACTTTGGTTAAAATGGCTTTGTATTATCTCAATGATTAGGTGGCAAAATTAAATAAAATTTTACACATGAATCTCATGGCCTTTATTATTTAAGCATTCTAACAATGTAACAACAAAACGGTGCGAATAAGATTGAATGGAGACTTGTGGACTGTGATCTGCAATTCAAGGGGCCGAGTCAAACCCCAATCCAATAGTCTTTATCAACTCCCAAGCCTTGAATTTTCAGTCCATTAATTAATTAATATATTAAAGTGGGTCCAACTGTTCTTCAAAAAATAATAAAAAATAAAAAGAAAAATTGCCATTTCTCCCTTAAAATTTTATGAAATTATATTTTTACCTCACTTAATTTTAAAAACATTTTTTTACCCCCAAATAAATATTAGTGTACTTGTTCCACTCTAAAAAGCGTACTTTTAAATTGGTATAAATACTGGAATATTTTATTTAATAAATATTTTAAAATATATTAAATTTTCTCTATTCTTGAAATATATCAACAAAAATATATTTTAAAATTAATATTAATATCGTAATATTTTATTTAATTTATGTAATAACTCAAAAATATTTATTTTTGAAGAATATTCACTTGTATAAATTATTAAATAAAATGTTAAAAGTATTTGTTATGATATAAAATATTTAAAAAATTTATTAATTTTTCGTGAGTACTAGTTAGTAAAATTAGCCGATCGGTGAGGAAATTGGGTTATTAAATTAAAAATAAAAATAAATAAAATGTTAAAGGTATTTTGTCTTATTGTTAAAATATGCGTGTCAAAGTGTAATTTTAATAAATATAGTGCCAAATGGGAATTACCCCTACCAAAAAATATCTACACTACGCTCACGAGCTCTTCCATAGACCGACACACACGGAATCATAAAAATTCGGGGTCTGAATATGAAAAGGTCTCTCTGTTGCGTCTCTGCAGCGACCTCAATGCCTTATCTCTTCTCCGCCCCTACCTAAAATTCAAAATTCTGAGTGGATCCATGAGAGAAGAGAGAGCCGTTGTCACGTTTAGAAACACTACGAGCCTGAAAAGCTGTCAGTTCGGTTTAGCCGAAACGACGTCGGACCATGAACAACCGTTGTGGAAAACCGACGCGCAGTTTAGTTGGAGTGTTAATTTTGCCGGCAGTGGTGGAGGGAGTGGAAGAGTAGGTAAATTTGCATGTCTTGCAATGGCGGAGAGGAGAAGCCAGAAAGAGTTCGAACCGAGTTCAACTCAGCTCCTCAAACATCCGTTAGCTATACTCGCTTACGTGCCGAGAGACGCCGCGATTTTCGCAGCTGGTGCCATCGCTGGAGCCGCTGCCAAAACCGTCACAGCTCCTCTTGACCGCATCAAGCTACTTATGCAGGTGTTGTTTCTGTTTCGCTTTTTGAGTTTACTGTTGTCACACGTGTTGCAATGCGAATTCTGTTCCATACGACGACGTTTCAAGTTCTGTAACTTTTATGTTCTGCTAGTTTTGTGAATTCCCCCCCAACTCTTAGTTATTTGTTTGGTTCCCGAGAAAATTGTTGCAAAATCGGATAATTGTTGCAAATTCTTTGGATTATTTGTAAATAGGTCACTAATTTATTTCATTATCCAAGTTTTTTCCTAATCTCTTCCTTATGGTTATTGTGCCAACAATATTTGACATTTTCACTCGTATACAGGGCTGAACTTAGTAATTGGACTTGTTGGAACAATGAGCCTCCATTGAAATATTGCTGACTGCTTAAATATAATATAATATACTTAAATATAATATAATATAATTTGTTTACAGACTCATGGAGTGAGAGTTGGGCAAGAAAGTGCCAAGAAGGCAATTGGTTTCGTTGAGGTATTCTTTTAACTCCATTTTCAAATAACTTGTTTCCTATGCTTAATTATTTTGTCTCTATTGATTGGAAGTAATTGCATGAGATGCATTGGTGTTATCTTCATAATTTCCTTGTTTGTTATCTTTTTGCTGTTGATCTTTATCATCATGATGTTGCTTGATTTGGATTGACTGCAGGCCATTGCATTGATAGCAAAGGAAGAAGGAATTAAAGGGTACTGGAAAGGAAACCTCCCTCAGGTCCTTTGTTTTTGTCGCTTTGTAGATTATTTTATTTTAAGATTTCATTTTCTCCGGTGATTGTGGTAATTTTTTGATCTGCTTTTAATGTAGAAGTTTGCCTTATTCAGGTGATACGGATCATACCTTATAGTGCTGTCCAGCTCTTTGGATATGAAACCTACAAGGTAATGTTGTGAAATGTTTTCTGGCACATGAATATATATAGATATATGAACTTTATATCACTAAGACATCTGATTGATCTTTTCTTTTGAATGTTTAGAAACTCTTTAAGGGTAAGGATGGTGAGCTCTCTGTTATTGGAAGGCTTGCAGCAGGTGCTTGTGCTGGCATGACATCCACTTTTGTGAGTGCACTTGCTGTATAAGGGCTTGCTAAATTGTAGTTCATGAGGTTGCTTGCTGTTGTCATTGGCTGGTTCTCTTAATAATAATGCTGTTGTGTTATATGGAATATGAGCATTTTTCTACATTTGAACTATCTTTTAGGCATCGATTTCTATTTTTCCGGATTTTTGTTACTGCTGTAACTCGTCTCATTCCTACTTGTTTTCTCTTGTATCTTTGACACAATATCTATTTGTCTGTGTAGATAACATATCCTTTAGATGTTCTGAGATTACGCTTAGCAGTTGAACCAGGGTATCGAACCATGTCCGAGGTATGATTGACCCACTTGAATTTCATTTATAAAGATGACCTCTTATAAGAAAACTGATTTTAGTGCATTGCTTCCAGGTTGCCTTAACCATGTTACGAGAGGAAGGAGTAGCATCATTTTATTATGGGCTTGGACCCTCTCTTATTGGAATAGCACCATATATTGCTGTGAACTTTTGCATTTTTGATTTGTGATTCACTAATATCCTTTATCTACACTATATTCAAGTAGAAAAAAATGAAAATCTCTTATTGGAAAATAATGTTTGCATTGATGTCTTTTGTGAACAACAGGGTAAAGAAGGCCTTGCCTGAGAAGTATCGACAGAAGACTCAATCATCTTTACTAACAGCTGTGGTGTCAGCTGGTGTTGCCACACTCACATGCTATCCGTTGGACACCATCCGAAGACAAATGCAAATGAAGGGTACGCCTTACAAGTCAGTTCTGGATGCCTTTGTTGGTAAGTTAATGCTTTTTGTTATTATTACCTTGTCACAAATGTAAAACCACCAAACATCATATTAGCATGAAATCAAATGATGTGTAACTGTGTATATTATAGAAAAAGTTGTAAAATGTTAGAATGTTGCAGATGTATTTGATATCTGTGTAAAATTTTTAATTTTAGTATGATGGGTGGAACCCCCAATTTATAAATTTGTGCTTATGTGTGTTGTTTTTGGAAAAAAATTTTCCTTTTCTTGGCTAGCATATAACTTGTGTAGCTTTAAAAATGAAGCACATTCTTTGTTTACGGAGCCTGGAAGGGTATGTGCATTTCCAATCATATAAATTGTTCTTCATTCAGCAGTTACTATCAGAGATATACTCGTGGTATGCTTGGAGATTTCTCTTTTATGAGGAGATTACTAAACAAGGTTTTTGCTAATAATTCCTGTCTTCACATTTGTATGTTTGTGTGTGTGTGTTTTGGGCTAGGACATGCCAAAAGCATGTTAATTTAAGTTGCGAGTGTCAGGTTTTCATTGGAAAAGGTTTTGAACTTTTAATGGAGCCGTGATTTCTAGCTGGAGGCCTTTTGGTTGGATCAATTTAAATTGTAAATGAATCAATGTGGAATGTACCCTGTTGTTTCAAGGTTTTCTTGGATATACAGTTTTTTAACAGTCAATAATCAGCAGCTCAATTTGGAATTGCTGGTTTATGTTATGAAATTCTCTTTCTTGTTCTACACATGGCATGTTTGTCAAGCTGTACTCCTTATGTTGCTATATGTTATAATTGTCAATATTTATTTATTTATTTCTTCAGCTTTGTGCTTCAATTTTTTTCATTGTTTTGTGTGAAGTTAATTTTTTGAATATCAGACAAGTTCAATATATTTTATTTCCTTTAATTGATGCAGGTATTATGGAGCGTGATGGAGTTATTGGATTGTACCGGGGTTTCCTGCCCAATGCATTAAAAAACCTACCAAACAGCAGGTTCACATTCATTCTGTTGCATTACTTAGATTTTGTTGCTTATCAAATTTTTAATATGGTATCTTGTTTTGTTTATTAGATGAATTGGGGGATTCTAATTCACAATTTTATAATCAAGTAGTTTTCAGTTCAGCATGCCCTGGCTTAGTTCTTTCAAGATTTTGAATTGTGATTTACCTCTCAACACTAATTCCAACCATGTTATGTAAGGACCTTAGAAATATAGGGAAGTCTCTAACTTCTTGATACATCTTTCAAAGATGATGGTGGCACTCTTGATACTTCATGCACATGCAAATGCAATTAATCCATTGTGCTTTGTTTGAGTTTCTACTGTCATTTTTGGCCCTGGCTCCATCAGTGAGGATGGATCTGTGCTGCCTATGTTATTCAAATGTTGTGATTTGATATGAGTAGGATATTATTTATGTTGCAACAATTATATGTTTATTGCAGTCAGCAGAGGAAAATAACTCTGGACTTGTTGCAGTCAGCAGAGGAAAATAACTCTGGTCTTACTCAGCATAAATGAGTTAATTTATGTTCTGAGCTTCAGTTTACTGTCATTGTTCTTACTCTCATCATCTAATATACCCTTTATTTCTTTTTGTACTGCAGCATTAGGCTTACCACCTTTGACATCGTTAAACATCTAATTGTGGCAAGTGAGAAAGAGTTTCAAAGAATCACAGAGGAAAATCGGAAGAAGCAAAACCAGAATGCCAAGATTGAATGACATTGTTATGTTTGAACAACTCTTTTCCTGTAGAGGTCCTGTTCCACCACAAATGCAAATTATTCATGGGAATTTTCTTTTGCCGATCTGTATTAGTCTTAAGTGTGAGAATTCTTCAGCTGCCAATTGTTGTTTGCCCTGGCATTGTTCTGTTGTTATACAATGTATGTGCCAGTAAGGATCCCATCCCATTCTTTTGCCAATGTTGGCTATCACTAGGGTAATTAGTGTTGCAAAAAACATCTGTATCTAGGAGTAGTGCCTTTGTAAGACATTTTATGTGTGCTAGTATTGTATCTTTCCTCCAGAATATCAAAAAGCAATGATCATCGGCTAAATGCACCCTTGGTATTTCTCAGCACACTTCTTTTCATGTAATCAAGGGTAGATCCCAGAAACAAATAAAGTGGGGGTGCGGGGGAGGTTGGGTTAGTCAGAATATTATAAGGTTCTTTTGCATCAAGAGTAAATAGTTAAATGTGGCCCAAGCTTTTTAACCACTTGAGCGGTCCCGTCTTGAAACAGTCGTTACTAGATATACTCTTTAAACGACGCAGTTTTGCACCGGACCATCACCGCTTGATGCTCAATCAACGAATATAACCACTTAAACAGGTCAACTACCGGGAGATGTCGAACCGGGTGAAACAGAACCGTTCGTTGGACCGGGCACGGATTGTGGAGCCGTACATTTGATTGGCCAAGGAACCAGAAAATCGGATAGAAGGCACTTACTGCAGAAGAACATACCGCATCCCGTTACGCTCATCTCCCATTTTAAAGCTGGAAAATGGCTTACGCTCTGCATCTCTCAGTCCCTATTCGTGCTTTTGAGTCTTCAAGAAAGAGTGCCGGAAACAGGGCGTGCCATCTGCAAATTCTATGCGCTTACTCTCAGTCTAATCTTCCAGAAGAAGAGACTGACAATCAAAGGTAATAGCCTCTTGACTGGTCCCCCGTTCGCTTGCATAGTTGATAGTAAATTCCTTGGTTTCATTACACTAACGTTCTTCGTTTTAGTAGACTTAAGAATCCACTGCTCATTTGCTCGCTCTTACAGTGGCTCAGGTGCTGTTTTGTATTTGTGTGTCTCTATCTTAAGTTATTCGTTTTGGATTTGTTTAATTTGTAGAGATAAAGGCCAGCCGCATGTGGTTTTGGTGGAGAGATATGACAATGGCAGAGCTAAAAGGTCGCTACTTAACACCTCTTATTCTACATCTTTTTGGACGTTTTCCAGAATTGGATATATTAGTTCGTGAGTTGAATCCATCCCCCTTCATAATTCAAGGGAAGTGCTGAGACGATGAGAGTCCTTGAGTTGCTTACATGAGAGGAGTAATCAAATACCTGTTTTTACATACGTATTAACTGAATCCAGGGAAAAGCTCTGAGATGTTTTCTTTAAAGCAGGTACGTGTTAGAGGATGAGTGGCAAGTACAAACCTTTCTCGTGGAGCATGGTTCTGCGGATGATAAATTCCAGGGCTCACATTTTTCTGACACATCTTTATCCTGGCTTCCTGGTACTGTCAAGGATTTTGTTTTACCTGCCGGTTTCCCAGGTTACAATAATCGCCTTTGGACTTTTATTTTTCACTCCATGTTTTTTTATATATACATATATAATCTTTTGAAATCTATTTTTCTGGTTCTGTAGCTCTCCGCAGTTCAACTTTCTGAACCTTCTTTCTTGTGATACAGCATCAGTTTCAGATGATTACTTGCAATACATGTTGCTACAGTTCCCTACCAATGTCACTGCATGGATCTGTCACACATTAGTCACGTCAAGTCTCCTAAAGGCATGTCGATTTAACTCCAGACATTAACTTTGCTTCAGAATCTGTATTAGGAGTCAAGATACTGTAGACCATTCATAGAGTCAATAAATCTGAGAAGGAGATCTTGTTGTACAGTGATGAAATGATTCTGTCTTGGGACAGTAATCTTCTAGTAATGGAAATAAATTAAAGGAATGGGTTTTCTTTGAACTTTTCAGCTTTTCCTGATACTGCTGTGTGGTTCCATGTGGTGTTAGAGCTGTATATGGTAGTTTCTAATTGAAACAGAACGATTAAGTTTCCTCTGCTATATCTTGTCATGTTAGCTTAACTGTCTGAACCTACATGATGCTTGTTGTGACGCATTATGCACTTCTATGAAATCATTCTGCTGCTCCTAGATATTATGGGTGCAGTTGTATAAAAAATTTACTGATTTCTATTCTTCAGGCTGTGGGTATCAATTCTTTCTCGGGAACAACTGCTGCTGCTTCTGCCGCTGCCATTAAGTAATTTGCAGTTTCATATAATCTACATATATTTTTTGGTGGATTTCTATCTAGTGTTAAATTGGATTAAGCTGTAAGTTTTGGGATTGTTTCTGCAGATGGGTGTCAAAAGATGGCATTGGAGCTCTTGGGCGCTTATTCATTGGTCTGTCTCTGTGATCAGGGTTGAAGGGGGAAAATGTTTGTTGAATATTATTAGTAACTGTTGCTCTCTCTCCAGGTGGACGCTTTGGAAATCTTTTTGATGATGATCCAAAACAATGGCGCATGTATGCAGATCTCATTGGCAGTGCTGGAAGGTCTGTGTAGCATCATTGATCTTACTGAGAGAAGTTAATTTACTTTAGTGTTAACAGAATTCTGAGATTTGTTAATTCATCATGCAGCATCTTTGATCTAAATACGCAAGTTTATCCTGCCTATTTCCTACCATTGGCATCTCTTGGAAATCTTGCCAAGGTAATCTGCTTGGAAGAGATTTTGCTTTTACTGTTCATATTTTTCTTGTACTTAGAATGTATAACTGTTGTATACACGTATATCCTATTATCCACTTCCCACTTTAGAAGAGAAAACTGTAGAACTTCAAGGTAGAATCTGTGCTTTTCTTGCTGTCAAATCCTATGTGTTGGATGGGATCAAATCAGGATTTCAATTGCCAATTTATTAAATGTTTCAGGATTTTACTAAAGTGCTGAACATTAACTATTTAAATAGGCTGTAGCAAGAGGTCTAAAAGATCCTTCATTCCGTGTGATCCAAAACCATTTTGCAGTCTCAGGAAATCTGGGAGATGTAGCTGCAAAGGTATACTCATAATCTAGTGATGGAAGCATTAGAATACTGTGCAAGGCTTTTTCTCTTGATTGATTGCCCAAATGTTTCAGGAGGAAGTTTGGGAGGTATCAGCTCAGCTGCTTGGTCTTGCTTTTGGCATACTGATGCTGGTATGCCACATAGACTATCAGAGTTTTCCAAAATGGTATTAATGAATAGAAACGGATATACTATTGGTTATATGCATGGAAAATGAGAATTAGAATCACCCATGCAGGATACACCTGGCCTTGTAAGATCATATCCAGTGTTGGCATTGACATGGATGAGCATGCGGCTTCTGCACCTTTGGTTGCGCTATCAGTCACTTTCTGCTCTACAATTTAACACTGTATGGATGTTTTATTTACAACCATTTTCCTTAAATTTGAATTCATGCTTAATTTCTGTGGGAGAGTAGATACGATTGAGTTCTGATGTGTGAAAACTTTTAATATTGTTATGAAAAAAAAGCCTAAGTGGTTTAATATGCATTAGTCCTTGTGATTAATTTGTGTATTGTTCTGTGTTTTGCTTATCTGATAGATAAATCTCAAGCGTGCCCGTATACTGGTAAAGTCACATGTTTTATATTCAAATGTTCCAGGTGAAATCATACTTCTCTCTATTCCTTGTATTTATAAGTTATTTCACTTAACAAGGATGATCAAATGTTGGATTCTTTGTTTCAGGATGTGTGGATTGCAACAAGGAAGAAAATATATTATCATGGGAAAAATTCTTGAAGCCGCGAATTATTTTTGGTGTGCCCTTGGAGAAGATGGTTGGTGGTGAGAAATCTGTTTTCAAGGTATTTCCTCACTTACCGCTCTCTATTGCCTATGAAAATTTAATGCAACTAAGTACTAATGTAATTTTCTACCCAAAGTTGAGATGTGAATATCACACAATTCTTGACTGCTGGCTTCGTTAGTGTTTACACAGTATCTTGATAATTTTCTCTGAAATGTGATGTAATCCTGGTGGGATTATCTGAAATATAATATATCCACTATACTCTCAGCCTGTAATATTTGCTTGAATCCAACTTTAATATCTTTTAATGTCTGATTGCAATAAGGATTTTTCATTGTTTGTTTTGAGCAGATGAGAACACTTCTGAGAATATATGCAGGAGAGAAATATATTCTCACACTGAATCAACAGGCAAGAGATTTTGAGGTCTTTGTCTCATTCAAGGTATGCAAACCAAAACTTATTGGGACGACTAATCAGGAATTCAGGATGCTAATGTTTTGAACCTGGTCTAATTTCAAATCTCACTGCAGGTAGAAGCAACAAGTTTGTCAGTATTGCGAAGTGTGTGGCAGGCATACTGGCTACATGAGAAGCGGGAAAGCTTAGATAATCTCTTTGACCAACTTTCACAGAGCTTTTTAAAGATGGAAGACAGGTTTGAGGATTTTATCCATCAGTTGGACAGAGCTGGCTGGGATACTCATCAAATAAATCTTAAGGTGCCCAAGGAAATCACCATCGATGAATTGGGTGCTGTCTAGTGATCAAAACCAAGAACAGATCAGTATGATTACGAATTTCTTATGCCTGCATAGTTCAGATATCGGCCAAATTAGACAAAGCTAAATGCCGAAGTCACTCACATCAGGCTTGAGTTGAAGAAGAGGCATCCAACTACACTTTCCAGTTAGTTCCAAAACAATGAAGCAAGCAGAGAGATGGAGGTCAGTGAAAAGAATTCTTCGACTGACATGCGTTGGTGGGTTGAGGAAATGCTCTTATTGAGCTTTGGCTAAGATTTGTTCACACGAAAGAACCATTCTGCATTGCTTGAAGTTCTCAAAAATTAATCTCAATTAACCTTTGATACCACCTGGTATTCACTATTCAGGCGCTAATTTGAAATTTATTTTGCCTTCAATTTAGTAGATATATTAGTTGATTTTTAATATCAGGGTTTTTGCCACTTTCCAAAATTTCGATATTGAATTTGTATAGGAAAACCATCTGCAAAACGACAGCGTTTTGAGCTTTGAAAGCCAGTCTCGCGGCAAAATCATGAAGCCTATAAGAGTGAACAACGAACTGTTGAAAAAGCACCAACGGCTCTCCCAGAAAACCCTAACAATGGTTTTCTGTCTACAGTCGTCTCTCCCGCTACTCGTCACGCACGTGCCAAACCGCAAATTCGTATCCATACCATACGTATCCCCTCCATCACTCCTCATTAAACGCCCTCTGTGCGCCACTACACAGCAACAGCAACACTTGTCCCTGGGAAATCCATTAATGAAGGTCCGGTAGAGAATGATTCGCTGCCTATGGGGCTACGGATAGAGTCTATGCCAAGAGACGTTGCGGTGATCATGGACGGCAACAGTAGGTTTTCTCTAGTGATAATTGGCTCCGACCCAACGTCAGTAATTTTCATTTTTTCGTTCATTCTTTTTCAATATCTCCATCCAACTAATTTTTTTTCTATTTTTTGATGTTGAGTGGGTTTGAGTTGCAGGTGGAAGTTGAGTTTTTGACGAGTTTGTTTGAAAGGGGAGTGAAGGAGGAAATGGAAAGCTTTTTGAGGTACAGTTCATAAGAGTAAAGGTAATCTTATTTTAGTTATTGTCACTTACTGGTTATTATTAAAATATTTTGAAATGTATTGAAATTAAATGCCGGAAATGCTTGGAAATTTTGGTGGCATTATAATGAGAAGGATGGACAGTGAATTCGATCTTAAAATGTTGCTGTTTTTATCAGATTCCAGCTTAAATATGTGCAAATGTAGATTCTCAAGATATATTTTAAATTATCTTGGTAATGACTTGAAATTTCACCGCTAATGGACATATTTTTTTTCTCCAAGTCCGAAACTATTTTGTGAAACCAGAGATACTGTTCTCTCCTGTCTATCATGTTTATATCACCTGTATTTTCTCTTCATTGAAAGATCGCTATCTGTTCTTTTGATATGAGTTGGGATCAACTTGTATATAGGGATTAAGGAGGTGACATTTGCTGGGAATAGGATGCTTTTGCATTTCTTAGTTCCAAAATTTAATATTATACTTTGTGAAAAATTTATTATTTTTACTGCAAAACATGATAATGCCATGAATATTTCAGTAATACACCTAAAAATTTTCTTGATGAAGTTTTCATAAATAATCTTGAATAGTTAATAGCTTCTAGGAAGAATAGGGAAAAATTCATAAATCCAGTTGTTATCTTTGCTAATGTCGGGCAGAACATTCGAATATCTGTCATTGGGGATATATCTAAGCTGCCAAATCCCCTCGAAGAATTGGTAACCAATGTGAAGGAGACCACTAAAATGAATACCCAATTCCAACTGATTGTGGCTGTTAGCTACGGTGGGCAGAATGATCTTTTTCAAGCTTGCCAAACCATAGCCATGAAGGTTAAGGATGGTCTTGTTGAACCTAATGATGTCAACGAGTCTCTAATTGAACCGGAACTGGCAACAAACTGTATCAAGTTCCCCTACCCTGATTTACTTATGCAGACCAGTGGTGAGCTCAGAATTAGTAATTTCTTGTTATGGCAATTAGTCTACACTGAATTATTTTTTGCACAATCACTGTGGCATGAATTTGGAGAAGCTGAATTTGTTGAGGCATCGTGATCCTTCCCGTGGAGGCAGAGATGTTATGGTGGATGGAACAAGAACTAAAATCAAACTAAACTGAATTTCCAATCCCTGACCTACTTATTCGGGCCAGTGCTGAGCTTAGAATTAGCAGTAAACTATTCTTTGCACAATCGCTATAACCTGATTTTGGAGAAGCTAAATTTTTAAAGGCATTGCAATCCTTTTAGTGGAGATGCAGACAGTACAGTGGATGAAACTATTGCTCATACCAGTTGAGGTTTTCTTATTGAAGTGTTAATAGTTACCAAACTAACCAACATTTTCAGCGGCTTATGAAGGAACTTAGACAAAAGCAACTTTGAGAGACCATTGAGGTCTACATAACCCAATTTACATGGAGCATATTGTTGAAGCAGTTCTGAAAGCTAGATGAGTTTACCATTTACCATTTAGTGTGCTTGAAGTTTGCCAAAGTAGTGATATCAACAAGAAGTATATGGAAATGGTGGGAAAAGGTTAAAACTGTTCTTGGAGCATTTTTGAAAAAGTCTTGTACGGGGAGTACGTTGCCATTGATTTTCAGACAAGATGTTTATACCACTAATGATCAATCTCACTCAATTGGATTTGAATGAACAGGAGTGATACTTCTGTCAATATTGCAACTTCAAGGAGGTATTACGGCTGTAGAGTACAAGAAACAGAGAAATTTATGCTGCCACGTACAAAAAGAAAGATGATATGGACAAAGGAAAGTTTTCTCAAATTGATATAGAAATAGAAGAAGAATGTGGTATTTGCTTGGAAATATGCTGCAAGATCATATTACCTGAAGCAACTACTCAATGTGCGTAAAATGCTATCGAGGGTGGTAAGAGCATTTTAGTATTCCAAGCTTGTGTTTGTTATTATACAATATGCCTCATGTCTATCTTTCATCGTGGCAATCATTCCTTTGCGCAATTCTAAATCTTGGTCCCGTTCTGATGACCAATTGAGGGGCACGCGGTCTCAGTCATGTCCCTTCTGCCAGGACAGTGTCAAAAGAACGAATTTAGGTGACCTTTGGAAATACACCAGCTGGAACGACATTGTTGATTTGCCTCCGTCTTGAGGGAGGATTTAAGGTGACTTTTTATGTACACTGAAAAATTGCCCAGCATTACTCCGGATCGAAGCCTTGTTTCTTATGATCCTCCCTGCCAGTAAGGGCTGCTAAATACACTTTGCACGTAGCATCTGGCTGATGGCTTGCATATACTTATCGATTTCTCCCGTTGTCATTAGGTTGATTTAGAACCGTATATATAAATTCTCTGTTTGTTGGCTTGCTTGAACATAATATCTTTCTTGTCATCCTTGAAAGAATGGTTCAACACAAATCATTAGCTAACCTAAACTCATGCAGACATCATCTATTGTACACCTCTGCAGATAATATTGACTCGAAGCATTTATAAGGTAAACACTCAAGAGATTTAAGATATCACCAGCATATCTGAAAATACTATTTGAGGATGGCTTATGCTTTATGTTTTCATACAACTGACAAAAAACAATGACAGCACGAGAAACATAAATATTTATGTTATTCTCTTTCAAAAAGCCATCAGATCTAACCTGTTAAGAGCATTAACATTACAAAATCTAAAACTTTTTTTTATCTTTAGATACAAGTTATAATCACCCATATTAGTCATCATCCTCCTCGTCATCCTCTCCTTCTTCTTCTTCTTCTTCTTCTTCTTCATTCTTCTCCTGTTCCTGCTTATGCTCTTCCTGCAGAGTGACAAGGTTATAAAAATAGCCAGCATGAAGACAGGAGAAGTAAATGGAGATGATACGCAAGCTGAACCAATAAGTCAGTCATAAATTTTACTATATAAGCAAGTATATATATTCCTTCCTTCAAACTCATCTGAACTCAGATTTTTAACTTAACTGAACACACCATTGTTTTTTGGCGTCACTCATACTACCACTTCTCTACCAAATATCATCCTTCTTTGCAACCTCACAAGTACAACAGGTTAACAACATGACTGTAAAAATCTATTCATCAGCAATAGTATTTTCTATCGTACAAAATAGAAAGACCGAATCCGGACCCTATTCAAAACCTAGGGACTTTCCTCCATTCCCTTGTAAATACCATGCTTGATGAAGGTGAGATTCAATTTGTGATGAAGGTGAGATTCAATTTGCATGAGCACATGACTGCAAGGGACTATACAAGCTAAGCTAGCTAACTAGTTTAGTCATTTGAACCTCAAAGATGCAGGAATGTATGCAACCCTATTTTATGACAATGCCTAAATTATTCAATATTATTGATCGTCACCATCTGACATCATACAATCAATCCATGTACTGAATCTGAAAATGAATTGAGCATTACCTCCCCACTAGCTTCATCATGTTCATCATTCACTTCAGACTTTGACCTGTCTGAAGCCTCATAACCGTCATCGCTCTCCTGTCAATATAGGAAAGAGAAGTCAAACAGAAAACCAACAAAGCCAAAGTGTCCATAGAATGGAAAAAGATTAATAATTTAGTTACCTGCTTCTTGTTGTATGCATTCATTTTCTTTTCATACTCAACCTTCAAATTTCCCGCTTTGCTTTCAAATGGAGCTTTTTCCTTCCAAACCAAGTGAAGTACTTGAGATCAATAATGTACAGTGAAAATACTTTCCTACCCAACAACAAAGTTATAGATGGACAATTTCAAGACTCTTCCACTGAAATCAACACCCACTGGTTCTTCAATCCTTATGAATCATCTACAAAAAATTGCAAACCTTTTGCAATTTTTTATGCAACACATTTTTAAAAGTGAACTGGGAATAGTATCACCCTCAATCCCCAAACCCTCCCCCTTCTCCAGAAAAAACACTGCTGCCAAATTGTACACCCATAAATTTTAGCACACAAGATATTCCTAGTTGGGCCAAGCCACAAGGATTCCCAAATGACTGACACGACTCAGTTCCAACAGTATTAATATGAAAAAGCTTGAAAGGAAGGGAGAAGAAGAATTATCTGCTTTACAAGTACTTTGCAAGTTCTCCATTCTCAAAATCATGTGCTATACAAGTTCTAGTTCTCCATTCTCACAAACATGCATGATATTAGAAAAAGGTTTGAATACTCACAGCAGGGGACATAGATTTCCACTTCTCTCCAGCAGCTTTACCAACCTAAGTACATGATGCAATTCTTATAGTAAATAGATTATACATCACAAAGAACCAAATTCAATGTCATTTACTGCATATTTGAATCTTCCTGAATACTTACAGCTGAGACAGCAGTTACATTAGGGTTTTCTTTCTTGAAGGTTTTCCTGAACTCCTCTCTGTAACATGAAAAATAGCATGAATTGATATAACTTAAAAACTAACAAGTCAAATCTGCCTCCTGAACTAATAAGAAAAGACAGATACATACAGGAAGACAAAGAAAGCACTGGGAGGCCTCTTTGGTTTGTTTGGGTCTTTCTTGGCCTTCTTCTCCCTCTTAGCTTTCCTATTATCAACTTTAGCAGCCTTCCTCTTCCCAACCCTTCTGAAAATAATGGAGATTAAAAAGAACCGTCACAATAACATTTCTGTAACAGCTGTGTCCTCCAGTGAGTATACAACATCAGATGTCAACAAACTTATTGACTAGTCAATAAACTACTTCCACAATTTTGGGTTAAGAGTGGATGGGGAAGAAACACAAGGAATAAAATCCTACTTAGTTATCTTAAAGCCAAACATTTCCCACACAAAAACAAAAAGCATGAAAAACAAAAACCAATTTTTTAAAAAAATATTATGTCCTTTTGTTTGAGAAATTAAATCTGAGATGTAAACCAACCTGTCATCAGCTGGCTTCAAAGCTTCCTTTGGGACTCTAGCAGCAGCTTTACCCTTGGCACCCTTCATTGTTACAAGACAACTCTGTATAAACAAGAACTCAAAAAAGTTAGTGATCCATTATGCAATCTGTCTGTGACAACATTTACATAAGTTAAAAACCAACACAACATCTTCGAGTAAAAGCTTTGCTCAAGCAACCAAGGTCTTAAGTCCAATAATCTAAGTCAACTTGTACATACGTGTCCCAAAACACACAGAGAGCTCGAACAAGACAAACATTAATCTCCCCAGGGTCAACAACATTTATACACATGAAAACAAGATCAAGAGCATAATTAACTCAAATTATGCCAAAAGAAACCCACACAAGACCTCGCTAAATTGATCGCGACTAAACTTCATACGATTTCTAGTTGAACTTAATTCAAAAAAATTACTACAAGGAAGAAAAATCAATCAACTAACAAGAGAAAAATTCTGCATACTTAAAAAAAAATGAATTTTATTAATAAAAAAGCGATATATAGCCCAATAACCGACAGAGACGGCTTACATAACCAGATATCAGCTCTGCGTTCCTCCGAAAACCGTAACAAAAAATCTAAAACAATTACACGAACTCAATTCCCTCGGAAACGAAACGGAGGTCAAATTTTACACCAACATGAATATAACTGAATAATATAAGATATTATAAATTAGAAAACAACAAGAACGATGAAGTAGATCTAGAAGAACATGTTTACCTTCAAGGAACCGAACCGGACCAAACTCCGATTGCTTGCAGAAGAAACAGAGAATCAAGGCAAGACTACTGTAAATATTAAAAGACAGAAACTAAAGGGGTCCGAAAGTGACTGAAATAGCCAGTAAACCTGGAGGGCGTGCCGCCAGAGGAGTCAATGAGCAATTACCGGCTACAACAGGTCTGCTAATATTTTATTACATTCAATTAGGGTTTGTTAATTAATGGGAGAGATTTGGCAATCAAGAGAATTCGCGAGCGGTGATGATTTTGCCGCCAAATTATCTTGTACATGCAATGACCAGAGAGAGATCTTTGTGGCACGTCCCGAGACGTGACACGTGGTCACTTTTGTTTGGCCTTCTGGAAGGTTATTTGACGTTGAACCGTTGGAACTTGACCGAGTCTTCCTGCTTCTAGGGTTGCGTGCCTTGGGCTGGTTTTATCTGAACAAGAAGAATAGTCGAGGAAGATGTGTCGGCCTGGACTTATTGGACTCTGGAAACTATGGGCAGCCCATGGAACGTTAGCTTTTTTGAATTGTCAGATTTTGGTTTTCAGAAGAGAAAAATTACACATCCTGTCACGGTGTACTGATACGACGCCGCATCCAACGGAAGGTCGTCCGGTTCCAATCAGGCAAGGGTATCAGAAGATTTTCTCCTAGTAACAACAGCCACAAAAAATATCACGGAGGAAGTCTGGTTCCTCTCCCTAGAAACAGAGTATAATGTCGGGCCCACCAGTTCTCAGAAGTAGATAAGGCAAAGATAAGGCCGAAGCTCTTCAATCCGTGAGATGGATACGCTATTTGATCCAACGGCCAGTTATCGTCGCCATAGATAAAGTATCAAACCTCGACAAAAAGTTTCGTTTCCCTCTTCAGATATAACCTGGCCGAAAGCACGAGTTGAATACGCACCGATCACAACCCTCATTTCTCTTTACGAATTCTACACCCCCAACGCACGCTAGCCACCAGCCATGGCCACCACCGCAGCCGCAGCCGCTACATCATCTTTCATGGGAACACGCCTCCCTGACATTTGCTCAAACTCGGGCCGTGTTCAAGCCCGTTTCGGCTTCGGCACTAAGAAAAGCGCGCCGAAGAAGTTCTCGAGACCTAGCACTGATCGTCCACTTTGGTACCCTGGAGCCAAGGCCCCAGAATATCTAGATGGTAGCTTGGTTGGGGACTACGGGTTCGATCCCTTTGGGCTTGGCAAACCGGCGGAGTACTTGCAATATGACTTGGACTCGTTGGATATCAACTTGTCTAAGAACCTTGCTGGTGATATTATTGGTACAAGGGTTGAGAACGCAGATGTGAAGTCAACACCGTTTCAGCCTTACACTGAAGTGTTTGGCCTGCAGAGGTTCCGTGAGTGCGAACTGATTCATGGACGATGGGCCATGTTGGCCACTCTAGGTGCCCTCTCCGTCGAGTGGCTCACTGGCGTTACCTGGCAAGACGCTGGCAAGGTACGTTTGTTATTTGGAAGCTTGTAGTAACTCGATGCATGGATTCCAGACTTTGGATTAGCACAAGCCTCATGTTTACAAAATGATGTTGTGGTATTGATGCATGATGAGAAAAGACCCACTAAAGCAATTAACTAAAAAACTCTAATTTCATATTTTCAGGTAGAGTTAGTTGAAGGATCATCATACCTTGGGCAACCACTTCCATTCTCTATTTCAACATTGATATGGATTGAGGTTTTAGTAATTGGCTACATCGAGTTCCAAAGGAACGCAGAGCTCGACCCTGAGAAGAGGCTTTACCCTGGAGGAAAGTTCTTTGATCCTCTAGGCTTGGCCGAAGACCCAGAAAAGAAAGCCACCCTTCAATTGGCAGAGATCAAGCACGCCCGCCTCGCCATGGTTGCATTCCTTGGCTTCGCAGTCCAAGCTGCCGTCACCGGAAAAGGCCCTCTCAACAACTGGGCTACCCACTTGAGTGACCCTCTTCACACAACCATTATTGACACCTTGACCTCTTAAATTTCGGTGTAGCATTTGCCTGCGAATTTGTATTGTTATATGTGCCCTTGTATCTTGTAAAGTTTACACCATTTTAACAGCTTAAGGGGAATGTTATGGCTTCATATTATGAAGTTATTTCTTCTTCCACAATTTTTCATTTGGCTGTTCAAGCTGCTGGGCTACAGGCTCTGCCAATTTATTGTTAAAAGGTCTTGAATGGAAGGAAATTTAAGGGATGTGATTAAATACATAAACCAAACAATTTTCCCTAAGTATCACATCGTGAAGAACAAGAGATTTTCGAACAGAAATGAAAATCTAGGACTGTGATAAAGTAGAATGAAGCAATTTATGAGACTGAACATAGAAGTTAATTTAATCAAAAATCAGACCAATACCAAAGATTAATAAAGCGAAGTATCGAGCAGAAAAAACAGGGCTGTTTAGCCTTTGAATGGTGTTCCTGGTGTAATCCTGTCTTTTCTGTCGAGCCCTGAGTCCTATTCTTGCACGCTGCTCTTGTAAAATTGCTCAAAGCTCGGCACCGAGTGGTATGAGTTTGGGAGTTTAGATTTGTTTGTCCTTGTGTTCGAGAATATGATTATGTAAATATTATTCTTTCAGTTTGCTAAGCATATGTTTAGCTCTTATGATATGAACTTCATGTAGGCTTGGTATTCATTTTTTGTGATTCAAATGATTGAACCTATCCGATGTTTGTTAAAAGTTGCATGAGAATTTGTTTATTTGAGAACATTGATTGATTTAGGGGCCTTATAACTGCAGAATGTCGTAGGCCCAACTGTTTCAGGTCGATATGCCCGTGTTCGTGGTATGATATGGGACGAATCGTTGTCTGTTAATAAAGCTGAGGAAATATTCAAACTAGTTGTGCTTTAAGTTAATATCCATTGTTCTAAATTAGCTGGGGAGACCATGTTCCAGTGCAGAAGTTGTGTCCCGAAGGGTACAAGTTTTCTCCAGGTGACAGTTTTTGGGTAATTTTTCTCATTTCTGCTTCTCAGAATTTATTCCAACTTCATTTGGCAGCATCTTTATAATACACCAGCATTCTATAAGCATGCAACTCAAGTGGCATTGGCAGATTCATAACTAGCTATCGTGCATATTTATTGAGTGAAAACAATGGTTGTCAATTCATATTTTTGTCTATTAATTGAAAACCAGGTTTTCTTACTATTTGTGAAGAAGTTTGAATATTTTCATGAATCAATTAGGTCTATACCTATTGCTTAGTTTTGCGACTTAACTGGCACTGAGATTGAACGGTATGTTTGTTATGGGTCATTTACGATCCATACGTCAACAGTGTCGATCGATTGTCACACACTATTCACTAGTCAGCATTTGGCCTTTTGCCCATACAATTGCCTCCGTAAAGATATGTGGCAGGTATAGGAAGATTCATTTCTTGATGTTGATGAAACATAATACAGAAGCAGAAGTTTAAAGTTGTGGTTGCAACCTTGTTACTCATAACACTTGTGATGCAGTGAAGATTCCTAACGACCTTTGTTGGGTTGAAGGAGACAATCCATCTTCTAGCATAATTCAAGATTTTTTGGCCTGTAAGTTACCCAGGCACCAAATTCATGAGTTCAACGACTATCAATAATTGCTCTGCTTCATTATTTTCACTATCTGTTGAAGAAGTGTTTTCTAAGCCGTATTTCTATTTAGAATCATTGTAATGCTTGACTTTATCTGATCCTCTTATCATGATGGCCCCCTAAACGATACTCTTTATAACTCAGTTCTGATGCCCTTTCAAAGTCCATGGAGATGTATGAATTCAAGTTTTACATTTCTGAAGTTGCTTCTAGCTAGGTTTATTATTTTGAAGGGCTAATGTAACGCTGTTGACTAGTTTATCTGGGTTACAGTCTAGGATGCAAACTATTCTTTGCAGAATCCTCCAGGTTTAGTCCGTGGAAGGGCACCCATAGTTGGTGTCCACCACAGAGGATCAGTTCAACGCTTCTCCTGTTTAAGAATTTGTCCTGGTAGGCTCTGTGTTTTCCTGAAGCATTCACACTGATCTGATAGCTAATCTGATAGTGTGTTTTCCATTGAAAAGAACAGCAATAGAATGCATTCCAAATATTTCCTTCTTCTGTCTTCTACTTCTTCAGCATATTTGCATATTCTGGTGATACAGTTTTAGCTTTTCCTGACTACTTGCCTGGCTGTGTCCGTTCAATGACCCGAAACAGAAGAACAGCAATAGAATGCATGTACTCCCCTAGCACACAAATATGCACTCGCAGCGAGCCTATGCTGAAGGCGCATACAGTATTTGATTAGGCGACAGCGCCATGCCACCGCTTGTCAAGATTTCGAACTTTAATCACACATAGGAGAAACAGAAAAAACAGAATCCTTAGGAATTGAGACCCATCATCCAACTTTAAGGATGTACAGTGATAATATGTTCTTGATTCCTGAAACTGAGATTAAAAATAAATTTACATGGATTTATAATTATAGTTCAATTTGGATTTTTCTTATATTCTTAATAAAAAAGAGTGTTCCTCCACGAAATTAATACTACTGAACTCTTTGTTTTCCTCTTAATTTCAAACTCATTCCAGTTCTTGAACAAATTCAAACCATAGTTATTGAACTAAAATCTCAAATTCTATTGTAGAATTATTAAAATATTATTTATTATTTATTTTAATATATATATTTTTAATTTTTGTAAAATTCATTTCAATTTTCAACCAATCAATTTTATTAAATAATATTAATAATAAAATAAATGCCCTCACAATAAATAGATAAGAATATTTTTCTTACTTTTTTTTTAATAATCGAATATAAATTATTTTCCGCTTTATTATCAACGATAAATTATTCTTTCCAAGAGTAAGTAAGGAATATGCTACCGTATATAATCCTTGAAAAAACGAGATCAAAATTAATTAATTATTCCAAACAAATAATGAAATTAAAATTAAATTATATTTTATTTTGTTTTTGTTCTGTTTCTGTTATGATGGTAGAATCCAGGTTCATGGACAACAGCTTGTATAGCAATTATTCCAGAAAATAAAGAACGCTACGTGTCGAGAGTGGTCAGGCTTGGTAAAATAAAAAAAAAGTCCTATGGAGCTCAGAATCTTAAGAGCTACACAGATATAATAGGACGAGCCTAAGCCACTGGCTCAACATGTCACGCTTTATTTCTCTATTCCGTATCCGTAACTCTTGTTGGTAAGATCAAGCCAAACCGACCTCTTTTCATCTTCTGTCGTTTCACTTTCTTTGCATAATATGAATTTGTTTGTGGTATTTAGGATCGTTGTTTGATCTGTTTTTGATCCGGTTTTTGGAACTGTGGTGAATATATTTTCTGGGTTTTGCTGGGTGTGGTTCTGCTACTGCGGGGAATAATTTTCTGGTTTTTTTTTATATTGCAGGGGAAGAAATTAAGTAAGCTTTTCGAAATGGGGAGGTTGTTTGTGATTACGCTTGAAGGAAGTATATATAGCTGCAAGCACTGCCACACCCATCTGGGTCTCACTGATGACATTGTCTCTAAGGTTTCGACCATTATTTTTAATCAAATTGTATTTTACATTGTTTAGTTCTTGACGGTTATCTCTGTGATTATTTGGTTTTGTCTTTGATTGGCGAAGGATTTGTACGGTTCTATGGAAGAGTCACTGATGATCAATAAAGTAATACTATTAAAGTTATAGAATGAAAGTAGGACAGTCCATTATTACATATAATATGAAGAAATTAGCAGGGTAATTTCACTTTGTTTATTTGTAATTCTTTAGGCCCAAATTTTATTCAATGAAGCATCAAGTAAAAGATCTTGACTTTCATATTCCTCTTTAAGCATATAGATATGTATGTACCTAAAACCGTTAAATTGAATATACTGTGATAATAATTGTACAGCAGTTTTACAGTTGAAGAAAACTTTATTTTTTATTTTTACAATTGTCAATTTTCACCTGGGCTGATGAATTGGTGAATGGAAATCGGTTTTGGCAAAGATGCTATGCCGTTTGGTTTTATCAAGTTATCAATTTTAAATGAATTGACTTTATTTAATCTTTTTCATTAAATAATGACAAGAGTGGTGTCTGTGAATAGATTATTGTCTTCCAATGGCTTTGCTAGATGGATTATTCGTGTGTTATTGTTACATTTTTAATGTCCTTTGCATGGTGTCAATTGCCAGGATTGGTTGGCAGCATTCAGATGTTCTACCTCTTTCGTCAAAATTTAATAGCAACAATCTGAAGTTCTGACCCTTTATTTTTTACTGTGTTTCAGTCTTTCCGTTGCAGGCATGGCAATGCTTATCTCTTTGATAAGGTGTACGTACTCCTTGATTTTGTAATTCCTTGCAATTAGGACTTGAGTAGCCATTAGATATTAGTACAATCAATTTTTCTTGTATGTTATGCTTTCTGGCATGGTAATCAACAAAATCATAACATACAACTTGATTTCTATAGAAGTACATGGTTAAATTTGCTTGAGATGTTGCTTGAATTAAGTGTTTATATGAGAGATACCGTTGCAAATTACCCAAAAATGTCTAACTTAGTCATGAGAGAGCGAGTTAATATTGTTTCTCACTCCTCTTGATGGTATAGAAAACATAGAGCTGCAAAGGCATAACAGTAGGCTAAAGGAGAACGAGTGTGTTCCTACTAGGAACTGAAAAGAACAGATGATTGTGTGTTTTTCATTTTTTTTTCTATAAAATAAACAAGATTCTATGGTATGTCATTCTGTGTCATAGAAATGCCGCAAGTAACATTGTTTTATTTTTCTTAAATAATAGTGTAAATATAACGGCTGGAGAGAAGGAAGAGCGGATGATGATGACTGGAATGCACACTGTTGTTGACATATTCTGTGTTGGGTGTGGCTCAATTGTGGGATGGAAATATGTAAGATTTGGTTCATAAGCCTTACGATTAGGTTTATCAATGTTAACAACATGTTATTGCATCATGCATCCTTCTCCTAACCTTGTCATCATTTTCTGATTCCAGGAGTCTGCGCAAGAGAAGGCCCAGAAATACAAGGAAGGAAAATTCATTCTTGAAAGGTGTACATTCACTGTTTTACTCTGGCTGAAGTTAAACTTTTCCATGTATTGAACCAGTTTTTTATGATCAAACAGATTTAAGGTGTTGGGTCCTGATGGTAGCGGTTACTTGCTGAGTCAGGAAGGTCAGGTCAGTGGAAGTGATGCTGATGATGCTTGATTGGCCCTTTTTCAGTAGCTAATCAATTTTTTTTTCCAGAAGTGCTTTAGAATTTTCAATTCAATCTGATAAAGAAATCTTGGTAGAAGTTAGCTTGCATTGTTCATAAAATTTACATCATTGTTCATTCTTCCGATCTCAGGAGGCTGAGAAAGCTTTGATTTTTATTTCTTTCCTTGTTCTGAGGATACTTTTCTTGTGTAAGAGTATGTTATTTCACTATTTGAATGTGTCACTTACCATATGTATCATGTTATGAGATAATAATTCAGATTATTATGTTACGGCAATTACAATGAAATAAATTAATTAAATTGTAAATAAATTAATGGAATATTATTATTTACATAATTAATTAAATGTTATTAATAGAAAATTTTAAATTAAATTATTTTAAATTTATAAAATTTGTTCTGTTATTGATGGGTCGGGTAGGGGCAGCTTGTTGGTCATAGTATTTGGAATCCGAACCCGCCCCATTATTAGTTGATCCGGAACCATTGCATCAAAATTTCAATGCATCGGGTTCTCTTGTGGCAATGCATTTGACAAGGACCCCCAAATCATGGAAAATTCTAGACAACTAACCTATTATTAATCAAAGTGACTCGCAAGTGATCCATGTGCGGCTAATCCAAGTTTGATCACAAATTTACGATGAAAACTAAAAGGTTTATAACATACTGATTTGGGTCCTAGCGAACGTACAAATTATGGGACAAGTTTGCACATGGCCTGGGCTTAGTGCACTGAATTAAACTGCCAATCTAAGGTATCATCTAGGTCCTTGTAGTTTTGTATAATTTCTTTATGAATATATATTTTCATTTATTACATATAAATCCCCACACTTGGACTTGTCACTAATGCCAAATTAATTAAAATACCCTCTTTTGCATTCCTTTTAGGTTGGTTTGGTTGTTTTTGGTAGGAATTTGGGACTTATTTAATAGAAATAAATAAATTATATGTTTTTATTTAATAATTAATGATTTTATTTTATAAAAATTAAATATTAAAAATTTTTATTTTAATTTCAAAAATGTTTTTTATTTTAAAATATATTTTAATTAATAGTTATTAATTTTTTTAAAAATTATTTTTATTATTTTAATAATAATAAATAATAATAACATAAATATATTAATTTAATTATTTAATTGCAATATAATATTAATAAAAGTCATGAGGTGAAATCTATTGTTGCAAAGTTAGTGACAAAATGACGATTCAAAAAAAACGTGGGGCTCGGATTAACTCTAGGTTAGAGTGGGGTCCTCAGTCGGAGGAGTCAGACAGCAGGTACCGAATTTAAACCACACGATTCTCGAGGCCCACTTTACCGTTCGGCTCCGGTCTTAACTACTCCACCAATCATGGCCGTTCGATTAAATGGGCACATCTCGAGAAATCCAACTGCCCATGCTGGAATCGCAGCATCTTTTAAAAGTCCCAAGTTTGAATTCCTCTCTTAGCGTGCTCTCAAACAGAAAACAAAAAATTAATAAAAAAATTTAATTTTTAAATTATTATAATTTATAATTTTATATTTTTTATATTATTTTTATATTTAAAATTAAATATTTACTTAATAATTATTTAATATTTTGATAAATTTTATTAAAATTATATTTTTTAATAAAAATTATTAAAATTTTTTAATAAAAATAAAAAAATAAAATAATTATTAAATATTTGACCAAAAATATCAAATACTATTTACTTAGATTATAAATATAAAATAATCTATAAATTAAATTATTTTTATAAAAATTTAATAAATAATAATAATAAATAAAACAAATCTTCACTTCGGGGAATTAACCAGCTAAGTCTGTTATGCTGCTCATGTTATGGAATTAATTATCTGAATCTGCCTTCCACAATCTGCGTGAATGGCATTATTGTAAATGTACTCATTTTTGAAGTCATTTACACAGCCAAGTTTCAAAATCCGCAATGTCGTTCCATTCTTAAATTTCTTTTTAAAAAAATATCGACAAGAGCTCCATTGTCAAACTACTGCAAACCAGCTTCTCAACTGCCTGTTCTGTCCCCAAATCATCGCTCATCGTTCTCTCATTCATTGCAGATGTTAACGGCAATAATCATCGTCTTTCTTCCTCAGCTTTTAGAAATCGTTTCTGTTTGAGTTCTGTTTGGCGATTAGTTTCACAATGAGCATGGTAATAGCTGTTGTTTGAAATAAGTTTCCTGCGAGAATCAAATTAGATCTTTAGGACATAACTAAATGTTCTGTTTTTATATCTTGAAAGCTTAGTTTTAGATCTATGGCTTTCTGCTTTGTGTTGTTCTTTTGCTCAAACTATATATTCCATGAGCAGTTGTTTTAGTTCAGCCGAGGAAGCGGAAAACGGCTGTCTGTTTAGAAGATTTACCTGCAAGGAAGAGTAAAAAAAATAGGGAAAACGTCGTCGTGATGGTGATGAAAGAAAGAGATGAAGAGCTGGCTTTATTTCTTGAAATGAGAAGACGCGAGAAGGAGAAAAGCAACCTTCTCCTTCCTCTCAACTCTGGCGATCACAATGCTCCTTTAGGTACGGTAACGTTTGGTTTTTCTTTTTCTTGGCTTTTCAATCTCATCTTGTGACTTGATCAAATGTTTGAATGTTCATTGATGATGTTGCATCGACTTTGACCAGGAACTAACGGCCGAGGATCGCCGATATCCAAGATTGTGTCGTCTGTTCCCACGCGCAAGACCGCTGCTGAAAGATTCTTGAATTCGGAGAACGAAAACGATAAATCTGATTATGATTGGTAATATTTTAGACAAATATGTTTCAGTTCTTGTCTCGTAGTTCGGAATGCCGTGAGTGATTGTGCTAAATCATAGGCTATAACTATTCTTTGTATTCCAATAGTCACATAATTTGTATCAGATGGTACACATATGAATTCAATTACTCGATGTTCGATAACAACACAGTTTCTGCTAATAAGAATAAATGGGAATGAAGCTTTAGCCTTTGAACTTTTTGATGGCATGTATGTTTCTAAACTCCTATGTTAGAAATGAACATCATGGACCTAATGGTAGCTTTGCAATTTTTTCATTTACTATTTGCATGAAATTCGAAGTTTCCCCAGAATAAGTTAATAAATTTGTTTGTCAATTATGCCTCTGAGAGTTTGACAAGGTTATCACAGTTTTTCTCATGACAAGAGCAAATGAAACAAGAGCAAAACTCGTTTTGCTTAAATTTTATTCTTTGATGAAAATAGAATGCCTATGCATGCATATGGAGGAAAGCAAAGTGTTGAATTGTATTGTGGTGTTGTGATAATGTCTGGCATGGAATGGTCTTTCAGCTTGGTGTTAATGGATGTATATTCTGCATTCAGGCTTCTTACACCTCCCGGCACCCCGCTTTTTCCTTCCCTGGAGATGGAATCACAGGAGAAGCCTAATGCGCATACAACCGCTTTGAAAACAAGGGTAAGACTTCGTGCATTCTATTTCTATGTACTGGATGCTTGCAAGCCCTTTCATTGCAGTTGACCTTTGCACCTATTGCTTGCCCATCTCAAACTCTTCTGCTTTGCCTGTACATTCTGATTTTGCTGGCTCTTTCTTAATAAGATATCTTGACTGTGAAGTTATGATGTTCTTGGGATTTTCTTTCTATGTTGAAGAAATTTTGTAGATGCCATTTTTGTCGTTGCTTGAAATTCATTTTTCTGTGGTGTTGCAGCTAGCAAATATCCAGGAAGAACCTGCATCGAAGAATAATGTTTCTAGGAATCCAACTTTGCAATCTGGAGCAAACACTTCCACCGTTGGTGACAGAAGGCCTTCGTCATCTGGGGGACGAACATCTAGTGCTAGAGTCGCTACACCAACTGGACGCCCCGCTTTAACCACAACAGCCAAGTCTTCAAGATCATCGACTCCTACTTCACGAACCACCTTGGCTTCCTCAAAGCCTACTGCTCCTGCATCGAGATCTTCAACTCCAACTAGATCCACAGCACGCTCTTCAACACCAACTGCTAGACCCACTATAACAGTTCCTAAGCCAGTGCCAAGATCAGCAACACCAAATTCCAGATCAACTGCAAGATCAGCTACGCCAACTTCCAGACCAACAGCAAGATCAACTACACCAACTTCTAGACCAATGATAAGATCATCTGCACCAACTCGACAGACGTTGGCACCCTCCAGTCAACATAGTGCATCAGTTGCTCCTGGTCGGTCTTCTTCAGTGTCAAAGTCAGGCACCACAACATTGAAAAATTCAGTTCCCTCACGTGGTACTTCTCCAACGGTTAAATCTAGGCCTTGGAAACCTTCTGAGATGCCTGGCTTCTCACTTGATGCTCCACCAAATTTAAGGACATCTTTGCCAGAAAGGCCAGCTTCAGCCTCCCGGGGAAGACCAGGAGCTCCCAATGTTCAATCACCTTCCAATTCTAGTTCTAATGGAAGACACAGACAGCAGTCTTGTTCGCCTTCTAGAGGAAGGGCTTCAAATGTCTCAGCTTATAGTAATGGGAGCTCCGTTACTTCTGTGCGTAGAGCACATGCCACTGATGGTGATGATGTAAACCCAGTAGTTATTGGAACCAAAATGGTTGAAAGAGTGGTAAATATGAGGAAGCTGGCACCTCCAAAGCAAGATAGTCACTCCTCCCATAATAATTCTGCTGGGAAGTCATCTTCATCCCTTGACAGCTCAGGCTTTGGAAGAACACTCTCAAAGAAATCTCTAGATATGGCTTTGAGACATATGGTATGCATCTGTCATAGCATTCACATAACTAAAATGCTTAGCAAGTGCTAGCTTGCTGGATTGATTGATATGATCAACATAATCATACACAAAACTTGTTTAACATGAAATGTTAATTGATTATCAATCTTTCTTTTAATATGCAGGACATAAGACGAAGTGTTGCAGGTAATCTACGGCCTCTGATGACAAACATTCCTGCATCTTCAATGTATAGTGTGAGGACAGGATCCACAATAAGCAGGACAGTTAGTGCAACAGACTCTCCTCTTGCCACAAGCAGCAATGCAAGCTCTGAACCGAGTGTCAACAACAACTCCTTTATTTTAGACGGGAGTGAAACAGAAGACAACCATGATTTTGGAAGCGAGAGAGGAAACTCCTCTCCGGTCAGCCAACACAGCCAGCACGGCAGGTGACTGCTTCTGCATTATAATTTATTGGTGTAAGCTCAACCCACATGATGATATAAGAAACCACCCGTTTCTAAAGAAGTTGGCGAAGTATAGCATCCTACCTTTCTGTAAAATTTATTAGATACAGTTTCCAAATCTGTTAGCTATATTAGTGCAACAATCAGTTAAATTCTGATGAATCTGCATTTAAACTGTTTTTTGAGTGATGATGAGAGACCTATTTACTTGAAATGCAAACTATTTGTTTATGAACTGTGCTCATTGGAAAGCAAAAAGCTCCTGCTTTTTATTGAAACTATCTGTGCATTCAGGTTTAAATTGGTTTAGACTTGTTCCAAATTGTAAAATTCTAACTAAACTAATATTATAAAAATTTTGAAATTTTATTTATCAATTTGTGTTTCATTTTGCACTTTTAATTTTTTTCTCATTTTTTTTTCAAATTTTAACTTCTTTATTTATTCTCAAAACAACAATAAAGAGTAGTTTTTCAAAAATATAATCTTATTTTTTCAAATATACTAAATTGATAAATTAAATTAATCAAATGATTTAATTTATTTTTTTATCATTGATTTAATTTTAAATTGGAATTGATTCAAACTGAATTTGCATATTCTTACACACATTTTAGATTCTAGAAAGTTTTTAAAAAAAATTCAAAACGCGAGAAAGTTCAGGAAAAGTTGTTGCTCCATTGATGTAAACAAGTGGCGATTGAAGAAAAAATCAGTGGGAATAGATTATCTCAATCTGAAGTCAGTGGCAAATGGCAATTCTTCTTCGTGGGTTGGTTGGGAGAATCTAATTAATTATCAGGAAGTTGATCAATTCATTCTTAGTTGCCATCAACATCTAATATGAATGCGGCGGTCGCAGGTTGTCAGCAGCTTTGACCTTAAAACGCCTAGCTTTCTCATGAGCTTAATAGCTTTCTGATAAACATTATTTTACCGATAAAACTATTAGCCCCACACTGATCCATTGCTTCTAGAATTCGTCCATGGTTGCCTTCATTTTCTGAATCCGTCTGTTAGAATGCTTCTTGCTTGCAATTGCTCAAATACAAGGATTTACATTTAGGATTAGCTACTACAGAACGGACCCAGAAAAAAAATTGCTGTTGCAGCCATGGAAATCCCACCAAAATGATGAATCGAGTTGACCATTTTGCTGTGTGATCTTGGAAAAAACAAGGCACATCATGCTCATAATTTCATTGTTAATTTCAAAGAAATGATGCGTCTAGAAGAAATACTAGAAATGAATAGAAGTAAAATTTGGACTTGGAGTGTAATAGATCTTGATGACTTCCTCGTTAATATATGTTGGCTTTAAATTGTGGGCGTGGGTGGAGTTTGGTTTGGTCAAATTTTTGCCGAATTAAATTTAAAAAATTAAAACTAAATTTTTTAATAATATATATTTTATATTTTTAATTTATATAATAAAATATAAATTTAATATGTCATTTATTAATATTTTATTAAAAATTAAGAATAAAAAATATTATTAATTCAAATTTAATATGTCATTATTAATAAGAATGATTGGATAATTAGCGCATTGAGAGTGTTCAGACTGTAAGCCAACGGTGGCATCGAGATTAATTGGATTGAACGCGGAATTGGGACGGGTTTATTTTATATGTGAGTAGGATTAGTGAAAAAGAAACCGAAGTCACCAACCGGCGACTTTTCTTGAGCGAGGGAAAAATGTCATTGCTGCCGTTGCACACAGGAAATCAATATAGAAAAACACATAAAAAATCAAGAACAATGTTGTCATTTTCACTTGTCTTTCACTTAAAGGATTCCTTACATTAAGTAGATTGTATGCATAATCCCAAATCTTCTTTCACTTTGGTTTTTTTTTCTCTCTCTAAAGCAGACGGGAAATGGTGCTGCGTCAGCCAGCTAAGTTTGAAGGATACCCTGGACTGAGGTTAAGGTTTCAAATTAATTTTACTTTCTCCTTTATCCTTTGATTCCTTTTGTATACGTATTTCTGCTTTAGTAATCTAAATGATTTTAGAGTTATCGATTTAAAGGGTTTTTCTGTTTGACGTCCCTCAAGACTCGATAATTTTTTTTGCAATGAGTTTTTGTTGCTTTGGTGCCTTTGAGTGGTGGAAAGGAAAGGGTGTTCAGACACAAGCACAAGGTGAGAGGATTTAGATTTTAGACTGACCCAATTGGTTTTTTTTGTGGATTCGTGATATCAATTATCCTGTATGGTAAAGTTACCTGGTTGGAATACTTGTAATTTGTTCTTGAATTGTTTGATTGAGGTGTGACAATTCTGTTACATTTCTTTCTGCTGGAGTAATTGTTGTAGCTTACAAGGTTAGTTTGTTGCTTATTAAGGTATCTCCACCGACAATGTTAGGGTTTTTTCTTACAATTCATTGAGATCAGCAACCGGGGATTTCCATCCATCTAACAAGATTGGGGGAGGTGGTTTTGGAGTTGTCTATAGGGTGAGAGAAGTGACCATTGTACTGCTCTTTTAATGTTGTGATTATAATTTTGAAATTGATACTTATGTAGCTTATTGTTTGCTGTTGCAGGGTGTTTTGAGAGATGGTACCCAGGTAGCCATCAAGCGTCTGTCTGTGGAATCTAGACAAGGAACAACTGAGTTCTTGACAGAGATTAATATGATATCAAATATCCATCATCAAAACCTTGTTGAACTCCTTGGTTGTTGTGTTGAGGACAATAATAGGATTTTGGTGTATGAATTTATGGAGAACAACAGCCTTGCAAGTATCTTATTAGGTAAAGATAACCTCACTTCCAATTTAGGGCATTTACAAGAACTTGTGTGAGTTTTGTGTATGTGTGCATATTTGTCTTCATGAAATTATGAAATTGGGATGAGTGTTTAAGTTTATAGAATACTCTCATTTGCAGTGATTATCATTGCAGGTTCAAAGACCAAATATGTTGCTCTGAACTGGCCTTTGAGAGTGAATATTTGCCTGGGTACAGCTTCTGGTCTTGCGTTTCTTCACGAGGAAGCTGAACCACCTATTGTCCACAGGGATATTAAGGCTAGCAATATACTTCTAGATGGAAATTTTTGCCCTAAAATAGGAGATTTTGGGCTGGCAAAACTTTTTCCAGACAACATCACACATGTTAGTACTCGGGTGGCTGGAACAATGTAAGAAGGACAATTTATTGGAATTCATTTTACTATTAAGCTGCCTATGTATCTATTCAGAAGCTTGTAAATTTAGTTCTTTTAAAGTAGGCTTCTCACAACATTCATGGTTAGTAGTATATTGCATTCAGTATACAGGTCACCATTCGTTAAACTCAAAATTTTTTAACTGTCACTTGGAAAGTCTTACATATAATTTCAAAAAAGGAGCATGTACATGATGTGTCACTGCTGTGTATTTATTATACAAAGATGAAATCTTTCTCCTTCTTTCATGCATGTTATTATGCTCTGCTATTATGGTTCTTTTTGGAGCCTTCTGCTTCTTTATATCTCACTATTTTTTTTCTTTACATTTCTGCAGCGGATATCTTGCTCCAGAGTATGCCATACTAGGACAGCTTACGAAGAAGGCTGACGTGTACAGTTTTGGGGTGCTCTTACTTGAAATAATTAGTGGCAGAAGTAGCAGCAAGGCAGCATTTGGGGAGGATACGTTAATGCTGGTTGAATGGGTATTTCATCATCTGTTATGTACTCTTAAGTCTTATTACATATAAAAGATAAAATGTGAAAGCAGAGAATTTCCATTATTTTGCTGCACCACATTGTGCTCTATTGAAGTCAGTGTCTCCTAGCATTGACAGCCTACTGACTCTTTGGTGGTCCGCAAACGGCCCACCCCACCCCCCAAACAAATGACTGGGGGGGCCCATAGCCTGTCCTAGTAAATGGAGGGCGGCTGGCAAAAGGGGGGGGGGACGAAAAAAGAGGGGAGGAAAAACAACAAAGAATGCAAAAAGGGGAAGGGGGACCGGGGGTAGAGAAAAAAATAAAAACGGGAGGGAAAGAAGAGGTGGAGGGGGAGGGGGAGGAGCCGGCGGTAAAAGAGTGAGAATGAGAGAAAAAAATAATAAAAAAAAAAAAAGGAAAAAGAGAAGGGGGGAATAGAGAGAAGAGGAAGGAGGAGGAGGAGGGGAGGGGAGGGGGGTGAGAAAGAAGGAGAAGGCGGAAATGACAAGAAGGGGGAAAGGGGAAAAAAAAAACAAAAACAAAGAGGGGGGAGAAAAAAAGACAAAAAAAAAAAAAAGGAAAAAGAAGAGAGAGGGAAGAAAGAAGAGAGGAGAGGACACAACAAAGAACGGGCCAACGAGAAAAACCGAGAAGGAAGCCCGGGGGCGAAAAAGGGAAGAGAGAAAGGGAGAAAAGTGATGGAGGGGGAGGGGCACACTGCGGGGGGAAAGAGCGGGCAGTATGAGCGTGCAGGATGCCGGAAAGACTGGGGGAACAGTACTCACAAGACGGGTGAGAGGCAGGGGAAAAGGAAGAAGAGAAAGGACACGAAAAGCAGGGGGAGCGGGCAGGGGGGGAGGCTGATGGCCATAGGAGAAAGGGGACCAGAGGACAGCCACGCAACAATCAAGAAACAGGAGAAAGAGCGGGGGGGGGGAAGCAGGAGCTGCAGGGGCACGCGGTGGGGGGGGGGGGGGGGGGGGGGGGGGGGGGGCGAACGGGGTGGGGGGAGGGGGGGGGGGGGGGGGGGGGGGGGGGGGGGGGGAGAGAGGCGGGGGGGGGGGGGCCAGGAGCAGGGAGGCCGGCCAGGGGGGGGGAAAGAAGCACACAGGCCGACGCCAAAGAAGAGCGGCAGGGAAAGGAAGCCTAAACCGGGAATGAGAAACAGAGGCAAACCGAAGAAGCCGCAAAGGCACACAAAGAAACAAGAGGCCAGAGGACAACCAAGCAGCACGGGAGGCCGGCGGAAAGGGGAGGACAGGGATCACGGGAAGCAGCGCAGCCGGGCGGCATCATGCAAGGCGCAACCTGCGCGGCGGCAACAGGGGGGGGCCAAAGCGAGGATACGGGGAGCACCACAAATCTGCCGGAGCAGGGGGCAGGTGGAACGGGCCCACAGCCCGCAATCGCAGGCAACCCACAAAGCCAAGGGCACGACCGACCAACTCACACCGCCCACGGATGAGGGGAAAGGCGGCGGCCGACGGGTGCGGGCGCGCCGCTCCCCAACGACATGAGCACAACGGAGCACAGAACCATCCTTCGGCTTCCCCGACAAAAATGTACCAACACAAGCCTCCAATTCAGTCCCAGACTCGTCAAAACCACCGTCAACAGCACCAGTACCGCTACTTTCCTCAACTGAATTGATGTTGTTACTACTGTTTACACAGCTCTCAACATGTATAGACACCTCATCTTCAGTCTTAAAAGCCTGCCCACAAATTGGACATTCAAATACATTTAAGGAATACCCAATTTGGGATCTCTTCCCAGAAGTGATCAACGTGTCATATGGATCAAACCCATTCGCAGGTTTCCGATTCGCCTCCGGATTATTAACAGATCCGGACTTGCTCTGGCCAGAGCCAATTGGTTTCTGCGGCAAAGAAGAGTTATTCTGACTTGAAGAAGAAGCAAGGTTTGGCTTTAGCTTTGGATTAGAGTTCGGATTTTGATGAAGATTCTGACGAGCAAGATTCGGGTTTGCGGGTCCCGAAGAAGAAGACGAACCCAATACTCTGCCTTGGCCCTTGAATTTACCAGATGAAGGAGACGAAACCTTTTTTATGAATCCCTTCATCTTATCCTTCATGTCATCCATTTCCTTCTGACCTATGAAGATTAACAAAGAATCAAGAAAGAATTCAACAGAACAAATCGCATAAACAATCAAATGAAAATGTGCTTTCTGGTTTGACGGAATAAAGTTCTTGAAAGATTATTTTGAAGAAAAAAAAACCAAAAATGAGAGTTTTTTTTCTGGTGGGGGGGCCCGCGTTGACGTCGTTAATCAGAAGAAAATTGTCAGCACTGTAGGAAGAAGACTTTGGGAATAGGGACTTCTTTTGGCAACTCCGAATGAAATAGTTGGAAATTTAAGCCACGTGAAATGCGCTAGCAGATGCCCCGCCGGATTTTAGTGAACATTTGTGGAGACTTCTAGAATTTCAGGTTAGATTTTAGTAATTATTTACTTCATTAGCACAATTAATCACCGTATAATCGTATATTTACAAATTATTTATTACATTCTTAGTAATGATAATTTAAAACACTGATATTATAAGATTATCTACATGCATCCAACCTTCTCTGTATTTAAAATTTTTCATTTCAATTTTTTTCTTAATTAATTCAACTTTTATATTTTATTTTATTAATTATTTTATTTTTCACATTAATCATTTTAAATTATGCCTTACAAATTTAAAGTTTTGTATTAAGAGTTGTCAGTGCACAACTCATGTTTTGTATTAAAAGATATATAATAGGTTAGATACATATTAGCAATTATTGATATTACATGGTGGACATGATTAAGATTACATGAAATTCATTATCCTTTAAAATTATTCGTAATACAATTTTATAAAAAGAAGGCCCAAATTGATGATATATGCAGTAATACAATTATAATTTAAGTAAGAAGATGCTTTTCGCCCTTTGCCCTTAATTGTAAACGGACAGAAGTTATCTTTTGTACTTCAATACGATATTTCTAAAAATTAAGAATACTGAGTTAAAATGTAATACTAATGGCATCACATAGTGACATTGCTGAAGGTAGAATAGTCAGATGATAATAAACCCCTAATTTCTGATAATTTAAAAGTATTAAAATTCCTATATAAATTTACACTTACTTTTGGTGGCAACAACTTTCCTAATGTTTTATATCTTGTGATTCAATGTCATAACATATATGGCTTCAAAGCCTCAACACTTCAATCCAAAACATAAGCAGTAGAAGCAAATAAATTTGAAAAACAAACAGAATTCATACAAATTGAAGTTGCAGCAGTTGACAATTTTTTTCGACCTTGGGAGACGTTTATAAACTGAAAGAATCCTGCAGCAGGCATAAATAGTGACAGAAAAGGGAGGCTCAATGTTGGAAAATAATTGTAAGCACCTTAAAAGTAAGCAATGTATACAGCTGAAAGAGTGGAAGAAAGCAGCTGCTTGATCACTGTAAATGAACCACCACCAGTAACACAGATCCAAAACAACAAAAATAAAAAATTAAAGGCATATGAGATATGTAAAGCAATGATTGCAAGAAATGAGATTTGAGTAAAAGATCACAAAGGATTGCCTTCAATGACATTGACAACGCATGTAGGTTTTGCATGTGAATCAATGTCAAGCTTAATATCATTTTATCTTTAAACATCTGCTAATAGTTGGCAGCATGAATTTGATATAGAAAGCAAGTATAAGAAATTTAAATATCATTTTGTGATATTTAACATCTGCTAATAATTGGGACCATGAATTTGATATGGCAAGCATATGGAAAATGGAAAATGCACATGCAAGCGTGTGCATACACATGCAAACAAGCAAGCATAGGGAAAATGGAAAATGGAAAATGTTCATGCACACACCCACGTGCACACACAACACACATGCATGCACACAAGATTTTTGGATAGATAAGCAAAATCCAGGTGTGTGTGTGTGTGTGTGTGCGCGCATACACACACATAAAAGGTTTTTTGATAGATAAGCAAAGATCAGGCATCAAATAAGCAATGCAGCAAGATACATTAATGAATAATTTCTGGTTATAAAAACCTGAGTATTGCTGAGAATAGGAGAGATTAATTACTACTTGCAAATGGTTGAAAGCAGGATTTAATTATGGCTGGCTGCTAAAGAATAATATAACTATTTGGTGATAGTGCATTAGTTTATCATGTTGCATGTGAAGCATGCTTGGACTGACAGCAATATTTAGAAGTTAATGCAAGAACTCCTATTTTCATTTTTAACGCTATTTCTTTTGCATTCACATCGAATACTAAAAAATTCATTTTGTAACTTTCCTTCCAGCAATCAAATATTCAGAAAACCAATTACTTGCTTGCATTATCGCATCTCCACAAAGCCCAACAACTGAAACTCATAGAAAAGATCTCGTATTTATGTTTTAAAGTATATAAACAAGCCAATTTACAGAACCTAAACCACACAAGGAAATAAGGAAGATAAAACAAACCACGCTTCATTACCCAGATAGTGGAGATTGATCAATCTGAACCTAAAAGTTAAACTTTAGACTATAACCTATCTTTATTTCTTTATTTCTACGGTAAGTTTGATATAGAATTCAAAGAAATATATATATAGAAAACACAATCCACAGTAAACCAAATCGTAGATCAGCCAGCATTTCAGAAATTCTTCACGAAACATTAATACAAACAAAACACACATAAATTAAAAAGCAAAAGTGAGATTAAGATCCAAAACAAAAACCTCAATGGTTCATCAATCAATCCTTGTTCTTGAGCCTCTCAATCCTCTGGTTCAACTGCTCGATTTTGACAACGAGATGCGTCACCGAGTACAGCAACCAGTAGAATACCAAAGCCGAGGCAATCAACAGCGCGTTGCGTTGACTCTTCATAATTGACTTCTGATGACGCAAATGCTCAGTCGGCGTACACGAGTCTCCTTCACAATGGGGGCGCGTCTCGTACTTCCAGTATATATCCATTAGTAGAAACAGACAAAACGGCACCACCGACAAGAACGGCTTCAAGAGATTACGTGTCACGGCGACAAGCCCTCGACGAAGCCCGTCGAGTCCCGGCAGTGTAAGGAGCAGCACCATGATCGCCTCAGCAGCCGCGGCGTATCCGAGCACAACCCATTCGAGAGCCATTGAACTGATTCGCAAAACCCTAACCCTACCCTAGATCCGTCGCCGTCTCTGTGTTTTGATTCTTTTCTTACTCCGGGAGGAGAATTTCGTATAAGCCGAAGAAAATACGGGGCTAGATTTTATAACGGGTATGGACACGTGGCATACTCTTGAAATGCGAGGAGTATGTGTAAAGAGACGGGTGGCAGTGTGACCAAAGTTTGGGTTTGTAGAAGCCCAATAAGGGTAATGATAAAGGGTTTGTGAAGATATTATTACTAAATGCCCCCACCCACATACTGAATTTGTGAGCTTTCTCATGGGAGTAGAATAATTGACTTGTTAAAATTATAAAATAACTAAAATAAATTATATTAAAATTTTGATTATAAAAATTAATACAATAAATTTTATTTACAATAAATAAATTATATTAAAATTTAAATATAAAATATATCAAACAAAAACACATAAATACAATAAATAATGATTCAATTTGAGATAAAACATATTGAAATTCATATTTATAGTTTTTTATTTTACATACTTTACATATCTAAATTTAAATATATTTATTTTTTTACTATTTTTTTATTTTTATATTTAGTATTAAATTTTAACGTATTTTATATTTTTGTATTTGATTCATAGCATATTAGATTTCAGATATAATATTTTGTTTGTATTTATCAACTACGACAAAATAATGGTTATTATAGATAGTTAGGTATATAAACTTATAAAATTAATTAATTTATTTTTATTAGTTTTGTTAGTCAATGATTAAATATAACAAGTTTACGGTATTTTCCCTTTTATTTTTATAAAATATACATTTATATATTATTTCAACAAAGAGGTATTATCAAACATTTCATTTATAATAATTTTATTTCGCGACAAGCTATTCTCCTTTAACGATGAGTTGACTAATTAAAAATAAATATATGTTCAATTTATTAATTTTTTATTGGTAAAACTACTTTTAAAATATATAAAATAATATTTATTAAAAAATTTGTAATTATATATATACATGTTAATTTTTTAAAAAATTAATTTAAAATTATTTACTACTCCACATAAGATTTAAAATCTATATTAAAAATATAAATTTATTAAATATACATATATTTAAATGTTACTGATTAATAATAATAGTAATAACTACAGTGTAATAATCTAATTTATATTATTTAAAATACTTTAATAATTATATTATAATAATATACTAAAATGACATTTTTATTTTAAATTAATTAAAATTTTATATTATTAAAAATTTACGGTATAATTTTTTTTTCCAATATTCTAATATTTTTAATTTTTTTGTTAATTTTAATGAAACAAAATAAAAAGGCTTGTAGACAGTATAAATGACAAACAAAAAGGTAAGAAAAGGATGGAGATTCCCTTGGTGATATTTAATTTAATTTTCATAATTTCCTAATCTTTATTTTCTTAAGTCTTCTTTTACAAAGAGCTTCATATTTAACCAAATTTGAGTTAACAAATTTGTGACAAATGGCATATGTGTTTGTTATTGAATTTAATCATGATTAAGCGAAGAGATTTAAAGGAAAGGTGAATAAAAAACAAAGAAACCAAAAGGTTTGTGGTGGGTAAGGGCCAGACTGGGACAGAAATGAAATCATGTGGTTAGGTTCAAAAAGCAAAGCCGAAAGCAAATTGGATAATATATGAGAGAGAACAGATTCTGAATATTACAATTGGTCCTTTAAACCAACTCTAATTGTCTCCTTTTGTTTAATAATTGTTGATCAATTGTCATTTTATGTATATTTATGTTCAAATTGTTAATATAAATTTGTATTTTCTTTGACCTAAATTAATATAAATTTTAAAATATTTCATACACGCTTTGTTAATATTTATATTTAGTTATATTTGTTTAGTTTAATTTATTTTATCTCGACTCTTTTAAACTAAGGAATTAAGTAACGAACATACAACAATTATTCACATCGATTAATCAATTATAGCAATCAATTATCAATTACAATTCATTAGTTTATTTGTACTTATGTAAGAATAAGAAAATAAATAAATTAATTAACTACTTTATGCCTTTTACAATTTTTTTATTAATTTTGTGTTTATATTTTTTAAATAATTATAAAATAATAAACAGATAGATATTATAAAAATTTAACGAGAATGAACATTATATTAAAATTACTTAAAACTTATAAAGCGAGAATTAACTTTGATCTAAATTTGAAATTTTTTATCAAGTCTCTTGTATGTGCGCGAGCGCGTGTAATCTAATAATCTTGATTTGCTTGAGCAAGCAAGAACATGATATCGAAGAAACAATTCATTATATATATACAACAATATCAAGCTAATTATTGTAACTCTATAGTTATGTATACATGTGGCTAAAGAAAATGATAAGGGATCTATATATGAAACAATAAGAGAAAAGACAGACCACAAGCTTTATATTGTATGCTGAAACAAGAATTATTAGTAGACAGAAAAGAAGACATGATAGAAGAACAAAAACAAAGTGGAGTTTGCTCTATATTGTATGTTAAAACAAAAGCTCCATTGATAACAGCAAGCAAAAGCATTAACTAGTTACAGCTTACACATACCACTGAAAGAAAAGCACTGCAACAGCAAAAGTTGTTTTCACTATTGGTACAAATAATTAGAGAGACAATCTTGCATGGGCTATGTGGGTGTAGGGGATTGTGGAATCTTTAGGCTTTTCATGATCTTATTGCAACTTTTGCTTCACTTGTTTCAAGAAACGTCTTTCTTTTGTTATCTCTCTCTCTATCCGCCCTTTCTTCAAGTCTTAATTCTTTAAAGGAAATTCAACAACAAAGAAGCTTCAAAAGTGGGAAAAAGCAAAAGTAGAGGAGAGGAGAGGAGGCCAATACATAAGTGAAGAAGCTATTGAATTTACCAAAGAGAAGGAAGAAGGGTAGTACTTGATATGTTTTACATTCACAATTTGCATCATTTACCTCCTGCAAAACAATATTATTGAAAAGGAAAACACAATTAATTAACAATAATTAATTACAATTAACAAAAAAAGAGAAGGGTAATTAAACAAGAAATAGTCATACCTTTTCCTTTCTCACACAATTTTCTAAGGAAGGAGAGAAATATAATGAATAGAGCAACCCCAGCAATTAGTCCAATTAGTATTGCAAGTGTCTTCTCAATCTCTTCATCATTATTATTTTCTAAAAGGAAATCCCAAATGAAAAAAAAAGCAAGGAATTAGAAGGCATCCCACATTATCATTGTACTTCTACACAACTAATTAAAGAAGTGGCAAGCATAATTACTCCATTATTTAGGAGTTTATTGATTGAATGCTTTGATTTTGGATTGAAAATTGAATCAGTGATGATTCACGAAAGCTTTTGGGGCTTTCATTCACTCATTTAATATAATCATCACATGGGTTTCAATTTAAGTTGATTGGGAATTTATCGATTTGTATTAAGCTATTGGCTTTAATTGCATTATAATTAAGTGATGATAATGCTCTTCACTTATCCTTCTAGAAATTTAAAATTAGAGCATTACAAATTTCATCTAATTAGGGCAGGTTCACTCTCTCCTTGAGCATTGGATTCTTCCTTGATTCCTTTTTACCTAAGATCGAAGTGGGACCTTATAAAATCTCCTTTTCTCTAGTGCTTTACAGGTAGGTTTGTTCATTAATTTCTTATACAATAAAGTCTATATACTTCGAAACTTTTTCTAATACCAAATAGTCAATCAAAAATTGATCTCATCCAAGTTCTAAATCAAACCCTAATCACACATTAATTAATTCATTATCTTTAATAATCCTCGAGAACATTCTAATAATAAAATTTTTGATGAATTTTTTGATCAAAATACTGTACCCTTTTAAAGTGTAAAAGTTTTAATCAAAATTGTGAATCTTTTAATGATTCTTAAAGTAAATAAAATAAAATAAAATATTTTTATGTTAATTTTAAAATAAAAATATCCCATTATCTTTAATCTACACATAAAATTATCTCAAAATTTATAAGATATAAATTAAAATAAAATATTATAAAAATTATGTATAACGGAATTTTTGATAAATCAAGTATAGGCAACAAATTTCGGCAAAATAAATTCACTTAGATTATAGTACATTAATGAAAGTCACTACTTAGACATGGGACCTTATCTTGTCTAGATCTCCAACACATAAAACAGAGAAATAAAAAAAAATGAAATTTACCATGAAAATTCGAAATTAAGAAATATTAATTTACGATTAAGTAAAAGTATTGGTAATATTTCATAAAACCCCACTAAATTAAAGGAAAATACCGAAAAGCAGTAACCACCACCCAAGGTGGCGAAATGGAAACCGCTTACCCTTATCGCCGTGGGAAGAGTGATCGCCACCTTTCGAGTACCGGGAGTAGCACTTGGCCAAGAATATGTCGCCCCATTTGGCTGCCCCACACTCCGTTTTCAGCTGGCCGATCGCGTCTGATAAGCAATCCTGGCACTCGCTCGCGCTCAAATCACCTACGCACTGTGCCACAGCGGTTAAGTCCCCGGACCCACCAACTCTGTAGGGCTTGTAGGATCCATCACTCGCCCCCAAGTAACCCAAGACCGCATCACGTCTGGTCAATCCATCGGAATCATACGAGATCGACGGCCCACATTTCTTGACGACAACAGTCTTGTCTTCAACCCCCAGAAAGGTAGCATTATCATATTTAACAAAGCACCCATCCAGCTGCAACGCGCCACCGCAGGAGTCGAGGCAAAGAGTGCCCATTTGACTCACTGCGTGATTGACACAGCGACCGCAGTCAGCGCTGCTGAGGTCGCCGCGACACTGGAAGAGGCCGTAGAGGGTTTCTTGGGAGTTTGAGGCGCCCTGGATGGTGAAGTTGTTGTAGGAAGTGAACATGGCGGAATTGACCAGGGAAGTGAGCATAGAGTTGACGTTCGTTTCGTATGATGAACCTGGGGTGTATTTCTGCTGGGAGCAGCCGCCGAATACGAAGGAATCTGTGGCGGAAGATGATGGGGTTGTGAGGAGTGAGACATTAAAGAGAAGAAGAAGAAGAAGAAGTGAAGATGTCTTCTGGGTTGTAGACATGTTTACGAAGAGTGCCCGAAAATGAAAAGAGAGAAAGAGAGAGAGAGCCACTGCTGCGGCCGAGAGTGACGGAAACGATTTCTAAAAACACTCTTCTTCCTGCGAATAAGATCTTCCGCAGAGAACAGTGAGGATGTTTGCTTTAAGAAGAATTTACGTAAGGAAGTGAGTAACTTGATTTATACATTCGTTGTATCATTGTTTTCTCTGTGTTCCTAGAATTGATTTTGAAATACGAGTAGCATGTTGTATAACAATATTCTTCATTACAATAACTTTAATTATTTACAATATTCTTTTATATATAAAAATATAATTTTCTTTTCAACTTAAATTTACGTGAGGAAGGATTTCAATAAATTTTACAAAAGTATTTAATGAATTAAATATTATAAAAATAAGTTTAGTTTTGTGTCTTTTAAAAAGTACACATGGGTCTTCAAACCTGCAACAACATTGATAAGAAGTCAATTATGGATGGGTGAAAGAAAAAGACTGGTAATAGTTGACCAGGCTAGCCTAGCTTAGCTTATTCTAAGGGTCCAGGCCCAGCTTTCAATCACTGGCACGTGTCACCTAACTCTGTTGGACTACGACTCGTGCTTCAATTTATTTATGTATTTATTTATTTTATCACTGCATTTAATAAAATAAGTTTGGTAAATATGATTTTGAGGAGTCATTTTTAATGAAAGGTGTTAGTTGACAAGGATCCCGAAGATTAAATATTTTTTAATTAATTTTTTAAGCTAACCATATTTTTAATTCATTTTATAAAATTAATTATATTAATAATTTATTAATCAAACAAAAAAATATATAATTGAACCAAAAAAAATCTCACATTTAAAATGATATCACTAATATTTTATCTTTTAACTTTCAACCGCTCGCAAGTACAACTAAAAATGAGAAAATGTGTTAATAAAAGCGAGTTTTATTAATTATTTTTATCCAATTTCAATAACTAAATTAATCTCTTAAATATATCCCACTTGTAACAATAACAATATAAACTTACCGCTAAATTTTTAATCTACTTAAAAAGAATTAAAATATTTTATCTATTAAATTATATTATATGTAACGTATAATAATGACGCATATTTATTATTATATAAAATTTTTATAGTTAACTAAAATTTTTATAAAAAATTAAAATATTTTTATCGTAAAATAATAAATAACATGTTACGTGATAATGATACAACACTCGTATTAATTCATATAAACATGCTTCCATGCAAATATAAGCGCAATAAATTATCATATAAAAAGTAGGTCCATCCAATAAATTCTTGTAGACAACAAACCGTACATTTTGTATTTGTACATAGATGCAATATACGAAACTTCAAGGAAATATCTTCGTTGCCTTAATTGACAAGGTTGTCTCCTTTGCGATAATAATAATAATAATAATAATAGTTCAATTTTGGGAATTTTTGTAATAAAATAATTAATATTCATATATTAAATTAATTATGTAATTCCCGTCACAGAGAAACAACAACAATAAACAATAGTTCACAATAATAATTAGAGGATGGCCTAAAACGCATGTAAAAAATTGACAAAATAGTAATAAAAAATTATTCCCTTTCCTATTTTTTCCTTCCTATGATTTGTCTTTTGTAATGACTGAAAATGACTCGATCCCTAAAAGCATGCCAACACTTGTAAACCAGCTTCAACCTCGTGGTCGAGGGATGGAGACTCGACACGACTTGTCTGTCGTGAGAGACTAACAACACGTTGTCGTTTTGCTTTGAAGATAAGGTTGCATGTGAGCTCCACGTAACTTCGTGCTTTTAATTAAAATTTTTTTTTCTGGATGGGTTTAGGCTTTTGGATGGTGCATTGTCGAGAGATTTAGAGCAGGTTGATTTGGTTAGGGTTTGCCCATCTCGATCAGATATAGAAAAAGGAAACTTCCTCCCCATCAATTAACTCTCCGAAAGATATGACAATTCGATTACTGAGTAATGGACTCCAATTGTAAAAAATGATTGGATTTTAGGTATGAAGTACAAACCATTGCATTCCAAACGTCACAAATTGGTTTTGGGTTCATATAACTTGTGAATCATCACACGATTATAAGAACCATGTATGCAATATTTTAATGTAGGACAAGTTTTAATAATTAAGGTTTAGATTTATCATTAACTAAATTAATAATAATTTGAACAAACCCCAATAAAGTTATGTCGTGGCCTGTTATTTGTCTGAAAACATATTGCTATCTGCATCCCTAATCATCAGATTTTGGTCACATTATGTGTAAATGATAAGTAAAAATTATTGTTCAAGTTACATTGTGACATTCAAACATAAATCAATTGGTAAAATATCTAATCCATATTAAAAGATGAACACACATGACACCTTACAACGTTCCTTACAGTTGTGGAAAAAGAAAGTTGGTGATGTTTTAATTCGTTAAACCAACCACGACACTAAATTTTCACGAACATTAATCATTGTAATCAGAATCAAAGCATAAAGTAATCGCTATTTACAATGAACCCAATTACGATAAAATAGGCCTCGTGAGATTATGTTAATGAGTGGACCTTGTTTGGGCTTAGAAGCTCACTCGCTAGAAATCCAACCCAATTTCCAAAAGAAACGACAGGTCGTATGCATGTAATTTTTGGCTTCGTGATTGGTGTTGGTTTTACGCGTCTGCCTGCATCTTCAAGACCATGCTGCAGAGTTAAGAGCGTATAATCGTGCTTATATGTAAACAGTTGTTCCAGTTAGAATGTAAGAGAACCAGCGATAGTACTTGTCCTGCTGCTGCAATCGTTTCTCTTGTCCTGCATAAGTTGCCATTATAATAACATTAAAATTGATACATTTCACAATTACAATTTCAAATGCAGAAATTAATTAGACCAATCTTTAAATCTCCATTTTTGTTTTGTACTTAGTGTCAACTAAATAAAGTAAAATTACAATAACCATTTCGACTCAAATAAGAAAACCTACATCAGTTGTCAACTACGTACGACTGGTATACTTGGAATTAGAATATGTTTGATTTTCTTTCACTCATAAGCAGAATACAATTATGGAAAGTGGATCATTAAAAACAGCAAACATTATACGTCGTTGACATTACAAATTAAGCATAAATCTTCATTCAGCAAGCACGGAAGAGGAGATTAACTCTGTATAAAACCCTCTCTTTGTTCAAGGTTTTTTTCACTGACATTCAAAGCTTCTCCGCTGCTAGTTTCTTTGTGTCAAATTCAATGGCTGGCATTCGGCTTTCTGTCTTCGTGGTCTCTCTATTTCTTCTCCAATTACTTTCAGGAACACTGTCATCAACGTTCACAGTAACAAACAAATGCAGCTACACAGTCTGGCCAGCTATACTCTCCGGCGCCGGAATCCCACAACTCCCCGAAACCGGCTTCAATCTCGCACCAGGCCAATCAAATTCGATTTCAGTCCCAGTTTCTTGGTCAGGCCGCTTCTGGGGCCGCACTCTCTGCAACCAAGACCCCATAACCAGCAAATTCTCCTGCGTAACAGGCGACTGCGGTTCCGGAAATCTCCAATGCTCCGGCCATGGCAACGCCCCTCCTGCCACCCTGGCTGAATTCACCCTCAACGGCGACGGAGGGCTTGATTTTTATGACGTTAGTCTTGTTGACGGCTTCAACATTCCTATGATGATTGCACCACAAGGCGGAAATGGAGGGAACTGCACAGTCACCGATTGTTCCGCCGACTTGAACAGAGCTTGTCCGACGGAGCTTCAGGTTTTGGAACAGGTGAATGACGAGAATATTGTGGGTTGCAAGAGTGCGTGTGAAGCGTTTGGCGAGCCCCAGTATTGCTGCAACGGAGCATACTCGACGCCGGAACAATGTAAGCCGAGTTCTTATTCCATGTCTTTCAAGAATGCTTGTCCGAAAGCTTATAGCTATGCCTTCGACGACGGAAGCAGTACATTCACTTGTAAGCAGGCGGATTATGTTATTACATTCTGTCCTGGAATTGATTCCAACGCCAGCATAGCTCCTACAATGAGCAGAAGTAGCAATCTTGGAATGGGTAAGATTGTTTGTCCTCCTTCTTGGGCCAGTTCTTACCAGATGAAATCTGCGTTTATTGCCATTGTTGTTTTCGCAGCAGTTTTGCAATTGTGGCAGCTTCTTTGATCCTGCCAATAATGGATAATAGCCAACAATACAGTGTATGTTTTTGGGTTTGGAAATTTCTATTGTTTTGATTTACTAATTATAGTTCAATAATATTTTTATTAATATTTGATATCCAATATTTTAAGGCATCTCAGTAGCAAAGCAAACCTAAAAAATGTATCAAACTGATAAAATTCCATTGTCAATTACATCACAAATCACCATAAAACCATGAGGCAGAGCAATTTTACATGCACATACAGGACTAATTCATATGAATTTGGATTTCACAGTCATCATCAAATCTTGAATCCGTATCATCCACCGGGTAAGGGTACAGCCGATGAGACCAAATGGTTCTATAAAATGCTATGCTTTATACAACACTGAATTGAAAAAACAACAAATCTCATGCAACTTTTTTTTCCCAGAATTTAATTACAAGCTCAGTGGGTAAATAAATTATGGACGAGCTTTGAATATCTGTCAATTATGCTTTCTTTTTGGCTTTGGCTGATTGTCTTTCCTTCTCCATGTGTTCAAAGAGGCTTCCATCGTAAACAGCTCGAACAGTGTCTTTTTGCAGCAAACCGTTCTTGTCCTTGCAAAGAACATACAAGATCTTCCATTCTGTAAAGCTAGCAAGCCTGCAAATTTGTTCCACGGTTTTCATTTTCCAGTTCTCGAGTCAATGATGATTTCATAAATTGTTTCTGAAAACTATTTTGAAAATAAGAATGACAGAAAAATAAAAGAACAAGAATGAGAAGAAGGAAACCAACCATCCTCCATAATCCTTAGGTTGTCTGTTCGCCTTCATCATTCCCATCAATTCATCTGATGTCAAAGCATTAGGGTGCGTATGCGCATGCTTTCTGAAAATTTCTTCAAATTTTGAAGGGACAAACCTATAAATATTATATATTGTGAATTAATTTAATTGATCAGATTCAACATATACGGACCAAAAGTGTCTGAAACATAATACAATGAGCACAACATATTTCAGATATTTATACAATGGGGAAGCAAATTCAGTCGTAGGAAAACCTGCCAACTTCTATCCATGTAAGTGTCTCTAAGGCACCTTTCAATATTAATATTTTAGGCGGGAATCTTGTGAAAATATGTTGTGCGACAGTAAGGATTTCGACTGCAAGTTATTTGGCCCCGAATTAAAATCTTCCAGTAAATTTCATGACTTAAATCGCCAACGCGAGCAAGTTTAGATCCTAAGATCTCTTGCACCACCGCAGAAAAGTCTTGCCAATTGAATCAATCATTATCTACAGTTGATTTTTCACATGTTCAAGTCATTAGCACCAAAATCATGAACTATATAAATGGCAAATACAGAACAAGGTAAAATGAATGATCTGTCAGGTCTCTGATAATCGTTCATATCGCACCGGAATCCATGGAACTATTCCTACGCTGTTGAATAGGAATAAGAATATTCGATCAATACTTTTAGGTAAAAGCTAACCCACATATCATGGCATAATATCGAAACTGTATCTGCTTAATGCTTTCTTTATCTAATCAATCAAATTGCAAAACGAATAAAATAATGAAAAACAGCTCATGAAAGTCAGTTACTAAGAAGAACAGAGACACAGTGATTAAAAAATTGTAGATTCTTCGCAAGCTTTAGCCGCCTTATTTGTTGCTTCGCTGTACAATGTTTAAAAGCAAAACCATTCTCCTTCAAAAGACTATACCTTCCTTCAGTGTCATAGACGCCAGAATCGCTGCCATGTTTTGCTTTGTGAATGTTTTTGATCTCAATTGGGAAGAGCAAAGAAGAGCATTTTCCCTGCACAAAGAGTGTTAAAGGCATCCAGATTCATGAGAGCAAAGTGTTTTAAAATGTATTTCTGATTTCAATACAAGCAATTACATGGAAAGTTGTGTGCAATCTTTTAATATTACACAAATGTACACTATTAGCATACAACAATTATCACGGCGCTGCTAAGAGGGCATTATCAATTAGTATAAAACACTCAACTACTAAATCAAATCAAAAACGAACTTGAAATGCATATTTCTGGAATTGAAATGTTCTTGTATGTACTGTAAAAATGCATGATTTGGGATACTTTTTTTGACTTGAGGTAAGGAAATTTACCAATTTAAAAATAAGAAAAAGTATCTTTTTACAGACTTACAGAGCGAGTTTTGGAACTGAGGCCAATGTTAATGAAGAGGGAGGCGCCGGTGGACAAGAGGATGCCACACCCGATTGCACGGAAACCTATAAACCCAAAAATATAAATAAATATTTAAATTAGGCAAACAAAAAAAATAATAATAAAGAAATGATTACAAAGTCAGAAAGCAAAGAAAAGAAAAGAACCTTGGAAGGTCTCCCAAGGGTAAACGACGCCGTCATGGTTTCTGTCGAAGAAAGCAACGTGCTTCTGCAGAACGTTCTGATCATTTGGGATAAATTTTTCGCCATCTGCAAATATGAATTGATTAAAAAATAAATTATTATAACAAAATATGCAAAACCCTGAACCCAAAATTTTAAAAAAAGGACTATGCATAAATTTGTACACCTTGCTGTTGAATGTCTGATGAAATAGCAGGAGCAGAAGCCATAGATAAACAGCGCAGAAAGAAAGTGGCGGTAGAGTTTCTCGTGAGAAGAAACGTTTATGGCGGGTGTGAATTAATAGAGAGTAAAGCAAGCAGAATAAGGGAATCAAACAAACAGTAGGGCTTCGTGGATTCTGCGTGCATTGAAGTAAAAAGACAAGAAGGAATATATAGCCATACAAGGCGAAAACAAAAAGGATAATAATTAATTAATTAATAATATCAATCAAACGAAAAAAAAAGATTGAACACTGCCTTGGTTGTAACGTTTAAGCAAACTAAACTAAGACAATGTCTGTTCCCTGTTGTGTTCTGTTCCTTGCTTTCGCCGAAACAAAAGGTAAACAGAAAGTGATTCTTGGATGGTTACAACGCAGGTGGATTTGGATTCTGTTGTGTTGCCACTCACTGCAAGATAGCCAGTCCATTTCTGCCGGGAAGAAAATGTTTACAGCAATATCATTTAACGAAAAAGTGACGTACAAACAAGAAAAAGACAAAAGGGGCAGAAATTACGCAGCAATTCTCTGAAATGAAAAGGGAATATGCCAGGCAGCCATCCAACCAAACCAATCACTTATCTGCGATGGTAATGTCATTTCACTTCAATTTCACACCTTATCTATTGTTAGAATTTTATTTTATTATATTTTTTAAATTTAATCTTCCAATCTTTATGTTTTCAATAATGACTTGCCCACGTTTCGGTTATCTAAGGTTACTATCATAATAATTCAAAATATTTAGTTCAGATTCAACTACAATTTAGGGATTGCATTGACTACGGTCAGTTTTTTTTTATAAAAAAAATGGTTTATCCTCTTAAATATTATTAAAAATAAATCCAATATTTAAATTTTAAAATTCTTGTACTATTTTAAAAATTTTTAAATTTTTAACTAATCAAGATTACAGTAAATAATATATTCTAATTTTTTGAGTTTTGACTATAATAGATTTATCGTAAGATACATTTAATTTTTATATTTACCGTTTTATATATTATATGTTTTAAAATTTAAATTTTTATGATTTATATTTTTAATTTTTTAAATATTTTTTATTTTAAATTTTATGTTATATTTTTATGAGTTATATGTATATTATCAAGCTAAGGGTTTTATTATTTATTCAAATTTTATATCATTTACAATTTAGAGTATGTATAAATTTCAGATATTAATCATGTATTAATTGCATATATTAAATTTAATTATAAACTTTATTTATTATTGAGACGTGAAATTGATAATAAATACTATAAGATAAAAATATTAAATGTTTAATATTAACAAAAAAAATCTAATCTTACTAATTTTTTTTTAATTTTCTATTTTAAAGCAATAAACAAAATGTCAAAATTTTAAAAAGTTTATTGAAAATGTATGGAATCACTTATTGAAAAATTGCAATGTACAAAAGATTATGTCATAGAATCTGAGTATTCGATGAAAATGACAAAAGATAAACTCAATATGAATGGAATATTTGATTTTGATTATTTAACAAATAAATCAATAACCAAACATCAATAGCAATAATTGAGAAAATTAATAATAATAATAATAGAGATAATAACTTTTGGATCCCATATATTTTTTGGATTTCTTAAATAGAGACAAAAATATTTCTATCAACATCCAATAATTTTCTAATTTTCATTAAAATTCACAAATTACTCGCGTTACATGGAATTTTAACTAGCCGTGCCATTGAACATGAGAGTGATAATTCATATTTGACCTATTGTGTCAAATAAAAATATAATAATTTTAAACACATGTATGATCCTAACAATAAAAATATTATTTTGATATAATTATTAAACACGTTAAACATATTATAATTGTATTATATAGTTTTAATATATTTTAAAAATATTTATAGTGTTATTTATTCAAATTTTAATTAAAATGTGGTAAATATAATTAAATATTTTTAAAATATAAAATAAATTCATTAAATTATAAATAAATTATCACCACATAATTATTCGAATAATTAAGTTGCTCGATAAATTCTTAATTTTTTTTTCCAACAAAAATTGTGTTCTTAATTTAATCCGAAGCCATACATATTAGCTGATGGGATTGTTCCAAGATTTCTTCCACTTTAGTCATATTTCAGCTTGATTTAGACATCCTGGCTGCAAAAAGAAAATTGCTATGCGTGCAAAACAAGATTAGAGTCTTGGGAGGAGCCTTCAGCCACCAAAATTGCCCTGTAATCATGCTGTCATCGCGATATAAGTAGCCTGGTATGTCCGGGATTATTTGGTTGCTTACAAGTTACCAACTTCTGACCAAAAAGAATAAAAAAACCAGAGTTATTGTCGACGTTTTTATGGCAAATCAGTCTTCCCATTTATAGTTTTGAGTTCAATCAAAGACTAGATGATTGTTTGCAGCTTAACGAATTTCATGAGAGAACAAATAAAATAATCTTCTGACTATGAAAAGTAAATAATATCATTATCAAATTGTATAAAACAGTCAATATAAATATCATTTATATGCTCGCATATTCATTTTGAAAAAAACTTAATACGAGATAAAAATTTTAATATTTAAATTTAATTTTTATTCTTTATGTTAAGTTTTTATAAAAACTATTTCAAATTACAAGACAAGAAGATTTAGATATGTCAATGCATTAATATACCATAATTAGACCCAAAATTTATAAAAACCATCCTTACAAGAACAGATGTGATTGAAAAATATTAACACCACAAAACTAAAAAAGCATAAAATTTTTTAAAAAATAATATGCTTATTATATCAGTTTGTACATCTAAACATGATTATATAAAATTTTTGCATAAACTCAAATAAAACCTCCCAAGGAAATGCATTACAAAGAACAGCAGTGTGTGCCAGAGACAAAGTTATAAACTCTAAATTTAACTACAAGATCAAAGAAAAATTAAGAGAATGAAAATCTCTTAAACAGTTGAAGATTTGAGCAATAAAGCTTGGTTACAATATCAAATGCGCAGGAGACAAGAAATATTACTACACAAATATTTGATTCAGGCACAACAAAGAAATGACTAAGTGAGATATTATGGACAAGTCATTGATTCATAAAAAAAGTACATTTTTATTTAGCCACCATTTGATGGAACTAGTGACATCTTTCTCAGACATGCTTTTTATCTATTTTGTGGAACTAAGCCGGCTGCAGTTGGAACCATCTAATTTATTTGTTTGTATATACATTATCATGTTAATAAAAGTTTCGGTTGAGTTAGAGGATACAACACTTCAGCACCAACCCCTTGTGAACCATCCTCGCATCTTCATTGCCTGAAAATATAACTCCACATGGTTACTTTAGACTCCAGACAAATCATTTTCATATGTTTTTTTTTAATATTATATGCGTATTGGTATATCTTTGTTTCTTTACCCCCGCCATGCACCCCCTTTATTCTCCCTTCTCTATTTTCTCTCTCTTTTTTTTTGAAGTCAATGGGAAGATTGGGGGGGGGGATGATTACGAGGAATAGTTCACATTGACAAGTTAATACGAAATAAAGCTGATAGCATAAGAATTTGACTAAAGTACCAGGCTGGCATCGATGCTCAGCACAAGACTTGTATCAACATGCCCATGACTCATACCAGCTCTGTTACAAGTCTGAGGTTTTATATTACCAGCTGTAGGTATATTGTTACAAGCCTTGTCTGTGACATGGACGCCAACCTGGTATCATATCCATTCTTGAGATAAAAAGATGCAAGAATTTAAGTACATAGGAGGGACCTTCAGGAGGTTGAGCTAGTTTCCAGTTTTGGGGAGACATCATTTCTTTCTTCAGTTGAGTTAAAATGTCCTCCATTGTATAATTCCTTTGCCAATGGGCAAGCATGGGGAAAAGACTTGGTTCGACCTGGTTTTCTCATCCATTAGTCCAATTATAAACCATATGTCAATCATAAAATGTCAATCTGCAGAGTGCAACAACCCCTACCATTCCACTCTCCTGGTTTACGCAGGTCATGTTGATCCGGGTTTGAAACCTCACGCTTGGAGGATTGTCTGGATAGCCCTCGCCACAGAAAATTTTCAGCTGGTAGATCCGTCCTTCATGAGCAGTCTGATATGCATAGTCAAAAGATGGATCAATTTTCCTTGTTTTGAAAACAGTGGAAGTTTGATATCTCATGCTTATACTGCAAGAATTACATTTTAAGCAGCAAAGATGCTAAATAGAGAATATTAATTCAAGCCTCTACAGGAATTGTGTCACACAAAGAACAGATTAAAACTAGAAAAATATATCTATTAACTGATATGTCTTCACTCTAGAGAGTATTGCTATCCAGTATTCAGCGATTATATTGACTAGTAGCTGTAGAAATTAAAGTTCTTTACTCCAGAGGGTATTGCGACTATCATAAATGAAAATCTTATCCTGCTTCTAAGTGATAAACTCCAGGCTTGGACATATGCCACTTAAAAAGGTTCATCTAGGAAAGTGGTATATTTGGCAATTTTGCTCCAGTTGTGGACTATATTAAGTAGCAGCTGTAGAAATTAAAGTTGTTGTAACTGATATCTGTAGGTAATATACTGTTAATAGAAGAAGGGTAACTGTTGTAGGTCGAGATAAACCAAAGACATTATTAAGGATACATGGAAATAACAAGAGAAAGTGTGTTTTTTTTTAAAACAATAAAAGAATTTTAACAACTCAGCATGAAATTGTCTCTCCCTTTTTTACTTTTAAATGAAAAATAATCTCATACAACCATTTCAAGAATATAATTTAGGTTTTAGAATGAAGCAGCCTCATTCAGATAGATCCATGCAAAAAAATGATAGGAGTTCAGGTAAAATTGTCCTTGACACTGCTTCACAGTTAGAAGTAACACTGGCAGTATGTAGTCAGTGAAAGAATTTTAACAACTCAGTGAAAATCATCTATCTTGTTTTACTTTGAAAGAATTATTTCCAGAAACCAATTTAGGTTTTAGAATGAATCACACTAATTCAGATTCATCAAGGTTCAGGTTAAATCATCTTTGATAGTATGCTTCTTGATTCCTCGTAGAACTAGCTTGTCCATTTTAACAGGCCAGCCACATGACACCCGAATAGCTGTCGATAGGCCAAAATAATATACCAATTTGTAATAACTAAAATTTCTCAGCCAGTTATCTTAGAAGGCACGTTACTCTGATTTTACCACTTTGGGACAATTTACTTCAAGCAAATGATGTGAGATCACTGTTACTACTAACTAATAAGTCCATCTAAAATGTAATAAATTGCAGTGGTAACGGTCAATCAATCAGTTGTTGTGCTGAATGATATTGCCAGAAATATACCAGGCCAAAAAAATATCTTCCATGTATGGACACTATCAAATGCAAACTACTACAAGAGCGGAGAGAGAAGACATACATTAGGAGGACCTATAATAGTCCCGGTCCATGATTGCATCAATATGTCATCGGCATCGTCCATTCCATAGCTCACAGTTCCATCCCCAATTCCCTTTTCCCCTCGCTCGAGCTCTTCCAGTAATCTGAAATTCCTGGGCACTGCAGTTATCCATAATTTCAGTCACATGATCACGACCCATAGATTCATGTAGTTTAAATAGAATCAAGCAATAACAAGAAGAAAACTTCCTACTACAATTGTCATATATTTACCAGCGAAGATTGTCAACAACTGAAATATTATCTCCGGTACACCCACTTATTAAATAGCCACATACCGGAAAAAAAAATGATAAGACAGTACTGAAAATACACTAGCATTGCCTTTGCAACTCAAGGACATTTCTTCCACAACAAAGTCTACAATCCTTTGCAAAGGAATGATAGCCAATCATTATTCTTGGGTGCTTGTTATCAATGAAATTGGACTCAAACCACATGCAGATATCATAGAACAAAAATGAATACCTAATACATATGGGATACTCCAAAAACAAATGTAATACATATGGGATACTTCAACACCCAATGTATGGCTAATCATCATCATTTTCCATGACTGTGCATTAACTGTAGTTCCTGGATCAAATGTACTGCCACAATACAATCAATATACGAGTTTTAGATACTCCTTATCTCTTCTGAAATTAATTCTGGAAAGAGAAAGAAGCAAAAAAAAATATATATATATATATATAGGGAAAAACAAGTAACTGGGTCACATAGATCACATGAGACAGGACAGCCAAAAGACCTCCTTCTAAGCTACTGATTTTCTGCAAAAAGATAGGAGGAAACATTTTTTCCTACTCCTTTTTAAAGTAAAGAGTATTTTCAGTTTATCCCAAGGGTATAGACTAATTAGTTTGGCCCCTTGTTGTGTAAGCAATAGGTCAAGGTATTCCTCCAAAACAACCTTGGAGAGGGAATATATTTAATTTATGTTCATGCACATATATATATATATATATATATATATATATATATATAAAGTTTTCAGTTGTCAAATAACAATAACTTCAAGGAAATTAAGTAATATAAAAAGTTATGCACTTTCATTAACTTTTGGAACAACATGTGAAAAAAGGGTTAAAATGTCCGGATGTAAAAGCTACTATTAGAGTTGTCAGAATAAGATAACTTGTTACTGTGTAAGAAACATGTTGAAAATAAGATAGTTGACTGACACATGGGCAACTCTCTGCAACTCATAGCAGGACTTGACTGAAATGCAGAGTGGCAATGAAGTTATAGTAAATTAACTAAACAACAAAAATGTGCATCCAGGTAACTTGAAAGGGGAAGTAGAAAGTTCCAAAGTCAGTGATGCAACAATAAGTTATTAGCCTTTTGGATTAAGGGGAGACAAAGAGGCTGTCTTGCTAGGGAGGTAGCAGAAACCAAAAAGAATTCAAAGATGGGAGATATTGCAGGAAAAATAGAGGTAATGCATCTGGATTTGTAAGAAATTAGACTAATACAGGCATTCCGAGAAGAGATTACTGCCATTCCACAGAGAAAAAGAATTTGCTCTTGAGGACGATACAAAGAAGATTTTCAGGAGAAAGAGGGGGAGGGCAGATTGGAGGAAATCCTAGCAACAAAACCAACAAACTCAATTTTATATTCATTCTGAAAAAACTGACATATATCCAAACATAGAGAAATTTCCTTCATTATTATGCTACTAGTAAGCCACTTGCTTCACTTAAGAAGCTGAGACAGAAAATACCTAAAGCTTAAACTAAATAACTAGCAAAAATTCCAGCATCCTAATTTTTTAATATGAACTTCAACACTAGTGGTAATAAATGGTGGCTGTAGTATCCAAAATATATGCTACCGCTAATGCATCTACAAGCAGCTGGTTCTAACTAACTTCTCAATAAAAACCATGATTGGATATATAGATCAGTAGGCATTAGCCCTAAGATCCCGACCATTTTCTTTTTCGGTCTTGGTTTCAAAAGAGGAAAGCAGCCATAGTACAGCTGCCAGTCGATGGTCCAAAATCAACCAGGAAAACTAATCTGGGACTATAAAAAATATTTAATCCAAAAAATAAGTTCTTACATCTAGGAATCCACAACATACTGACAGCTAGTCAGGTCCACTTCATCAATGCATAAGATTGTAATGCAGAGTGCTTGTGACATGTCCGGTTAGTGTGTTTTAGGATCATAATTAGCATTAGCAAGGGCCCAAAAATCTGCTTTCTTTGGCAGCTATTCACATAATGGAAAACAAAACTGGGCATAAACAATGTAATCAAACTGAACATCATATGTCTGAATTTTACAATATAGGTGTTCTGCCACATCAAAACCAGCAACTAGACAAGGATGTTTTGCACATCAGATCTGGAACATAGCCAAGCAAGAACAAGGGCCTCAGGCCAACCATGAACACTTGAGAGAGCCCAAAACCTTCTTTCACAACTTCATCTTCAAACATTAATATATATCGTTCATGATTTAACTACAACAATCTTTCATCGACTATCTAAATGGAAAAACCCAGCAAAGCCAACATGCTCAGCAATCATCACCACACCCCAGTCAGACCTCAGCCCTCACCAAAAAGGAAATAGAATATGCGCAAAAATTCACTAAGGTCCAATAAACCATATATAACATATGACGTCTTAAATCCAACAGCTCCGTGGCAAATGTGTTCCAAATAACAAACCATCATGAACAAATCTGACACGTACATTGCCTATATTTAACTCCCCGTTAATTTTTTAGCATATGACAAAATCATTCTATAATTGGAGCAAATATCATGGTTTGCTACATGAATGCCAGAAGTGATTCATTGTCTGTTACGTATATGCCAGAATAATTAGAACAAATATACTAAATCATTCTATAATTAGAGTAAATATCATGGTTTGCTACGTTTATGCCAGAAGTGATCATAGAACTTCATAAACAAAACCAAAAATTGCCAGCACAAAAATCGAAACTTTAATGCTTCAAAAGCTAATGATCCAAACAAGAATTCACTGCATATAGTCACAATCTACAAACAAGCTCATACATCATCAGCTTTAAAACCTTAAAAAAAAACCCCTTTTTTTAACAAATCCTCAGCTCCCCCAGAATAGAAATTATACCAAAAGATCGAAAACGGAGACTTACCCACAACTCTTGATCCTTCAGAGCCCATTATCGTGAGTGTTAAATAAATGACAAATTCAAAGACAAATTTAGGTTTCTTCCGTTCACAGACTACACAACTGGTGATCGAGATAAAAAAAGTTTGGGAGCACAGGGCAAGGAAATGATTTTGTGTTTTACGATCTATGGTTGTTCCTATGTGCCAGCGGATCACGTCCTTTGCTTTGTAATACCATGCAATGATGTAATACAATTTAAAATAAAAACAAAACCGATTTCTTTAGCAATTTTATTATTAGAAAATAAATTATATATACTTTTAAAAAAAAATTAATGAAGCATTCAAACAGATTCAGTTTTTACTTTTAATGATTAATTAATGAAGAGATGTTGATAAGAAGTAATAGGTTTGGAAAGATTATGATTGAATTTACTTTGAATTTATTATAATAATAGTGTAAACTTAATTTTAAGTCAATTAAATACTTCATTAATAAGATTAAGACTGAAGAACAGACCCAATAAGATTTTAATTAAATCAACAATTATTAAAATTTTGTATAATAATTTATTCTTGCTTTGTTACGTGCAATTTAGATTTATAAATTTTCCGTTTAATTTCACAAATTTTATTAAAAATTAAACATATATTACTTATTAGGGGTGAATTAAATCGAGTAATTTAATTTCTCTGAGTTAATTAGAAAATATTGGATCAAATATTAGGTTGTAACTCTGTGTCTAATCCAATAATTTTAAATTAATCAAATTTTTTGTTGGTACATTTCATGTAGGGTGTGGTGTAAAAGGAAATGCAAGAGTTCTTCAACTGGACAGCCATTGATTCAAGAACACAAATAGCTGGTGGCTAGCTTGAGAGAAGAAGATGATTCTGCAAAATTAATATGAAAGCCAAATCTTAGAAGTGGTACTGATCTGCATGGTGGTGAAGGAAGGTTAAGTTTATTTATTTATAGAGGGAGTGGTAAAATTACTTCATGTTATATTGATAAATACAATCTTTTCATTGGTTTATTCTTGATTTTGTTGCCCAATTTACTTTTCCTTTGTTGTTATTAACCAAGGGGTCATGCAGGCCTTATTATTATTTGTGAATAGCATATCATCATCGTGTAGGATGTTGTTTGTATTTTAATAATAAATAATATTTATTCTCGTTCAATATTTTAATTTAAAAATAATAAATTTTAAAATATTATTTTTATTTTTAAAGTTTAAAATTTTTTAAAAATTCTTACAATTCAATGCTCAAAATGTAAGCAAATTGAATTGGTCTATTTTTATTGATAGATATACACACACCAGTTGAAGAGATATACAACTTAAAGAAACCAAAACAGCATTGATTTACCATACCTAGTACGCTCCTCCATATCTGCAGTACTACTTTAATTATATATATATATATATATATATATGTATATATATATTATAATGATGATACACATGAGTTTCACAGAATTAATCAGAGCATTGGAGCCCTTAGTGGTACACTTTTTCTTGATCGCTTTCGTTTTTGCTTCTTCATCGGTACTTGTTTTGCGGAGTATTCTTCATCTTCGTCCTTGATATTCATCAGAAATTTGTTATCATTATGGTTGATTTCTCCTCTGTGTCCATCTCCAAATATGGCTACAACCTGACATAATAACCAGCACAAAATAGATTAATTAACTGGGATATCGGTGGCTTGCTTTGAAACCCCAAAAGGGGCAAATGAATAATAATGTGATTTTATTATGTACTAATTTTAACGACGTTACTGGCACATTTTTATCACATTATTAGAATGATGGGATTTTATTAAAGAGAAACATGTTCACCTTGCACGCAATGCTGCAATACAATGAGTTATCTTGCAGATTTCTGTCACAGATGATGCAACTGTAATCCCTCGAGTTAATTTGTGGTGGTTGCTGATGATTTCTTTGCTTCAAGAACAACACTTTGGTTTTATTTGTATGATAAGTCTGTAAAAATAAATAAATTTCACAACTATTATTGACCAGAATATTAAATTGTTAGGGACAAACCAACACCAAGCATTAATTTATCCATCTCTGAGTGGCAGTATCCTGCAACTGTTTTTACCCAAACAATGCATAAGTGACATATGACAACCTCATGAGGGGAAACACAAACTTAAAAATGGCTCGACATAAAATTATCATATTAATTCTACGAATACTAAATTTATTTTAAAAATTACAGATATGAAATCAGAAAGAATTTCTTTATATGTAATAGCCTGAGTACGCAAGCAAAATAACTGATTAATGCGGTGGAAAAATGGAGAAAATGAAACAGTAAGGTGTAAATACGGACGTTGGACTAAATCATAAATTTTCTTGAAATACAACCCACAAAATAATTGCACAAGTATTTTAACTGTAATACGGAGTTTTAAAATTTTTTCCATGATAAGTTTTGGTTCTCTTGGGAGTGTGTTGTTAGTTTCATGTAAAGAAACGAAAGCTTAATTCATGGTAGAACAACGAGAATAAATTAATGAAATTATGAAAAAGTTGTAGAAAATATAATGAATGACTTGAGAGAAGAAACAAATCATCAAAAAACCTGTATGCCAGAACAGTTGAAGAGCTTGCACAAATCATGCCGATTGATCACATCACTGTAAACATATCTACGAATCTGTATTATCCATAAACATTACACCAAAAATGTCAATACCATATAGCATGAAAAATAATTTAATTTGCTCAAAAACAAAAAAATTTACAAAGTGAATACCGGAAGAAGAGATGCACCACCTTAACATGCTTGTGGCGAGCATGAGCAGGAATGCAGTGAGAACAAAATGAACAAAGACAGTCGATACAAAATCGATCAACCCCATTCTTCTTCGTGTTCGGATGAATCATGCAGTTGCGAAAGAACATGGAGTTGTACATGACAATCAGCCATGGCGGCACGGCCGCATATTTCTCCTGGAAAAACATTTGCTTCTCGTTATCAATAATTTTGTCTTCTGAGTAGAAACTTCAACCTGGAAAGAAATCAAATGAAAGAAAATAAAGGCAAAGAAGAGAGCGTACAGTTTTTGAGGCATGTAGTCTTTTGATTCCTATGGTCTCTCTCATCTTCTTTTTTGTCCGTTCAGATTCTCAATTTCTTACGTCTCTGTCATCGGTGTATACTAGCATATATAGCTAGCTATACCTGCGGGGATTTATTAGACTGCGTTCCCCCTTCACATACATAATCAAATCTTCAATAGAACATTGCATACTCCACACAAGGATTTATTAAAAATTTAACCTCATTTAGTAGGTACATTATTTTAAAAAAAAATCAAAATTCTATCATCTTGATCTTAAATAATACTTCATTGATACTTGCTTTGTGTTAAGTATTTATGATTTAAAATTTTTCTTAATAAATTCCCTTCTAAGATCAATTTAATTACAAAATTTTCTTCATTAATTTAATCCATTTTGGAGATGGTAACTAGAACAGACTAATTTATAACTTGAGAACTTGGGAGTACATTAATGTTACTAATGTGCACCTTGACATTAATGACAAAAACCTGCTGATATTTACTCCCCACACCAAAATGATATTAAAACATTTTATGATATAGTATTCTTCTGTACTCTCTGCACACTAGTTTTCCTCATCTCCAAGTTCTGGTATTACATAATTTGCATGGTGTGAATTCTACACCTACCTCACCCACCATCCCCAGTTCCACTCCTTTTTCCTTTAAATGTTTTGACCATTAAAATCACATAACTACAAAGTTGCTAATTGAAGATGCAGTTCTAATATGATAACAGCAACTCTTCAAGCTTTCTAGGCAGATTAATTTATAATACATAAGAATTCATATTTTGTATTTGATGTTTTAAGATAAGTGTTATAGTTATTTTGATTATAATATAATAATTTCAGAGTAGAGTTTTTAAATTTAAAATAATAAATTTTAAATTTTTTACAAGTGATTATAATTTTACGTTCGTATGTAAAATAACTATTTTCATAAGTATATTTATTAATTGTTATTATTATTACAAAAAGAAAATAAATATTGTCTAAAAATAATAGATTTTAATAAGATAAATGTTAATAAATAGTGTTTATACAAATTAAATAATTTTTTTAAGTGATATTGTATGTATAAAATTTAAAATAAATTTAGTTATATAAATTAATACAATAATTATCATATATCTTATATTTGAATAATTTTTAAAATATATTATAATAAATAAAATTATTACGTCAATTTATATGAATAAAATTTATATAAAAATTTTTATTAATAGTATTACTTTAAATTTATAATTCTTTTAATCTTTGTAATTTATTTTCATGATTTCTGTCTCATAATTTGTTTTTAATTTCCTTTTTTTTTAATATTAACTTTGTCGGCTCGTGTCCTTAATTTCAGATGTGCCTAGAACAAGGAGTCACCATGGAAGACCGAGACAACATATGGCTGTTCCACATTAAACTGTACTCTGTGTCAGAAAAAGTACTGTTCCCATCGTGCATATTCTCGATCATAAGTTAATAGGTAACCCTTTAATTATTATTAAATTTTATAATAATATTTTAAACACGAGTTCCAAAAAAATGAGGGGATGATTTTATTATTATTATTATTATTAATATAATAAAATTATTTAATTAATAAAATAAAAATTTTATTTTTTAAAAATAAATAAAAATATATTTATTAATAATAAATAAAAATAATTGATAAAAAATTACATAAATTTTTATTATATTAATTAAATAAAAAAATTTATTAATTTTTAATAAATATATATTTTTATTTTATTACTTAAATAATTACATTACATTAATAATACTTATATAATAAAATTATTCTTTTTTTGAAAATTTTTTCTCATGAGTTTTTTTAATTTTGTTTTCTTTATATAAAGATAAACAAATTCTATCGTTATTAGGTAAAAATTTAAATTTTAACTCGCAAAAAATTAATCTTTTACTCTCTGTATATACACTGACACATTACTTTATATTGTGTGAATAAATTTACATTCATAATAATATTTTTAAAAATTATATAAAAAAATTAATAATTTAATTTTTTATTAATGAAAAAGATTGAGATAAATTTTTTTTAAATAGTTAAACTTATATTTACATATAAGTATATAATTTGAAATCATTTTACAGGTATACTGAATTCACTGAAATGTTTTGGAAAATGGTACAAAAATATATGATCATAGCTTTTAAAAAACTGTTTTTAGATTAAACAAAGAAAGTTATAAATTTATAATTTTTAAAAAACAAATCGGATTCATGACAACAACTGTTTGATAGCTGTTGATCAATTAAAAGCGAAGTAGTAAAAGACTTTAGACGAGCGATATGCTTCGTGCGGGGAAGAAATAAAAACTATTTAAACTGAATTTGCAAGTAGATAGTATTAAATACTTGCATACCTTCCTCATTAAAAGTATGTACCGACTTTGCTTAAGACATCAATGAAGATGGCCTATTTATATTTAGTAGGCTTGCAGATTTATATCCAAATTAATTTTTCATATTGCGCTTAGCTAGCTGAAGTTCATTATGTCCATATTTGGCATTAAATGAATTGCGATCCGTCGGTGCTAAACTTTGAAAGAGTGCTACTTTAAATTTTATAAGGTATGCTTTCAATCCATCGGTTGCAGTTTAATTTTATATTATTTGCTAGTTAATTTTTAAAACTAGGATGGGAAGTTTGGAATTCACATTAAAAATTATAAAAAAGAGTTTAATTTATTTTATATCATATTTTATTAGGAGATCGATTTTTACCTAATCCTTCTAGTCGATGTCATGTTCATCACAACTCCATCAAGTGAAAAAGTAATGAACAAAATCATTATTTACAAGGACCAAGTGTCCAGAGAATCTCCAAAATCCAAAAGTAATAGTAAGGATGATAGTAAGCGGATTGAACCTTGGTTGTTCACAAGTGCCCAATTAACAATTTGGATTAAAATTCTAAAATCTTCGAAGTTTTGAACTAAAAATATAAGTTAATCATTCTACGATATACTTAAAAGTACTTGGTCACATTATTTCAACAAATGGAATTGAGGTAGACAAGGCAAAAATTGAGTTAATTTATAGTTTGCTAACACTTAAATTTGTTAAAGATTTTAAATCATTTCTAAGACATTTTTTTTAATAGGAGGTTTATGAAAAATTTTAGTGCAATATCTAAATCATTGTATAATCTTTTTATGAAAAAACAATGTTTTAAAATGAACTAAAAATTGTAAAGATGCCTTTTTAAGCTTAAAAGATTGCTTACTTTTGCTCCTGCCGCCTTTTGATTGGACTATTACTTTTGAAATCATTTGTGATGCTAGTAATTAGCTATCAAAACTGTTTTAGTGCAAGGAAAAGGTAAGAAACCATGTGTCATTTATTATTCAAGTAGAACTATAAATCATGTTTAAATAAATTATTAAACCACCGAAAAAGAATTACTTGCATTAGTGTTCGGATTGGATAAATTTAAATATTACACTGTTGGGTTACCAATTGTTGTTTTTAATTATTATGCACAAAAAAAAGGTGGTAATTCATTTGTCTAGATTTATTTTTGATGAATTTTTTAAATTTGTATCAATAAATGACACTTTTTTTATGAATAATTTTCAAGTAATTCAACTTTTTATTTGTTTACTAATATTTCTAATTTCCTTGTTATAGGTCAAATTCTAAATTATTAGAATGCCCAAGACAAAAAAATAAAAAATTAAAAAGATACGTGAAATTTCATATTATTTAAAAGTGAGCTTAGGATATAAATTATAAGTATTTTGATCTTGTTAACTAGCATCAGGCCTTTTTAAGTTCAAGACTTGAAATTTTATGGGTTATGAATAAAATCATAAGGGGTGAAGATTAGATCTATTGTGCTACTTTAAGTTATCAAAAATGGACATTATAATTGAACTGAGTTTTCAAAAATAATATTGAAGTCAGTTCGTTTAATTAAGAATTGTCAATAAGAATGTTAGGCCCAAAGCTATGTTAGGAAAGGCAAGATTGGACTGTATCAAGAGGCTGCTCTGGATAAAATGTTTTTGGACAACGTTGGGCAAATGGTATGGGCTGTGTTGGACTGTCACGATTACGCATTCCGGCTGCCGTCTTAGTTGATATTCGACGAATACATCAGGTTTTGACAATACAATGACTTGGACCTTCGCTTGCTCTTCTAGAAACCCTCGAGTCGAAGAGACATTGGCGGCATGCACGTCTTCTTCAGAAACAACGAAAAAGGTCGGGATGTTTCGCGTGATAGAGTAATGTCTGAAAACTTAATATTACTTGAAATATGCGTGTGGTCTACATTTTCTTCTCCAATTATTATGTTACTCGGTAGCTACTTGCAAGGAGACAACACACAAATACTCATAACTACATTGATCTGCTCAAGAAGTTGGACTCCTCCAGCCAAACGTATGTTTTCCTTGGAAGCCTAGGTGTCGGATTTGGGAACTTGAAAGCAACAGTTAAGAATATTACTCCAGGAACTGAAGAGACAAAGTCCGCGGAAGCTACAGATATCTTCTTTAAGGCTGCTTCAAATTGATGCGGCAGGCTGCTTGATGACGTCGGTTGCGTGTGCTTCATCCATGAATAATCGATGCTCAATTGTTTTATCACAACTTTGTGCTACTCTTGCTTGCTTTGAGTGCGTAAGTTGCCGCTACGAGCTTTGCGGATGATTGTAATCACCAAAGTAGAAAACTAACCGAAAACAAATTATGTGCGTGTGCTGTGTTCAAATTCATAATGTTCTTTGGCAAAACTACCATTGTGGAATGCTTTTATTTTTCTCATTCCCTTTACTTTGTGCTAAAGACTTCCCTAACCCAATTTGCATTGTGGATTCTGCGTAGAGAGATTATTCTCACGGTTTTTGGTTAAAGAAAATTTATGACAAAGTTTAACTCACAATTAACTATTTTTTTTACTTCGCGTGTTTGTTATTATTATTATTTGTGTGTTTTTAATATTTTAAAAAAATTAAATTAAGATAAATAAATTAAAATTTTAATTAAAAAAAACATATAAATGAAAAGTATTTTAACTTTTTAATTAATCAATTTATGATAAAAAGTTTTTTTAAAAAAATAAGTATGTATATATATATTTTTATAAAATAAAATTAGTACAAATTTTAAAACAAGTATACGACAAAGTCATATGCATTTTAATATTAACTGGCTGACAATAACATAATCAGTTTTTGGAAATATTTATATCAAAACATTAATTTAGTTAAAAATTATAGGATCAATTAACTACTTCCAACTCTTACTTCCGGTTGCCCACTTTCTTCCGAGTCATTGTCAACCCACAACCCCGAAGACAGCTCGACGAGAAGTACAAACGATCATGGCCCAAGAATCCTACGACAGAGCCAAAGAAGTCAAACAATTTGACGACTCCAAGATCGGAGTCAAAGGTTTAGTCGATTCCGGCATCACGGCCATCCCCCGTTTCTTCGTCCATCCATCCGACACGCTATCCGACCTCAGACGCCTCGATTCAGCAACTAGACCCGACCTGCATATTATACCTACCATCGATTTGTCCGGTGTTGATTCTGACCTCCTGCGACCGACTATCGTGGAAAAGATTGCGTGTGCGTCGCGCGAACTGGGTTTCTTTCAGATTGTTAATCATGGGATTGGAGTTGAGGTTTTGGAGCGTGTGATTGGGGCGATTAAAGGGTTTCATGAACAACGGACGGAGGTCAAAGCGAGGGTGTATCGCAGAGAGATGAGCTCGGGAGTGTCCTTTTTCTCCAACGTGGATTTGTTTCAATCTAAAGCAGCTAGCTGGAGGTAAATAAATTGACACAAAATTCCATAATTATTCCACTGCTTTTCAACAACGAAACATGTTCATGTGGTATATACCGAATATTGTTTTGGTTGATTATTGATGCATTGAAAACACTAAAAAAATCAATTCTTCTTTTTGGTAGATTCCTTTGTACAAAGAGTTTATAAAATGACATAAATCCGACAAAATGCCAATATATCCGACCTTTTGGAAATACAAAATTTGTTATTACTAGTGTTCTTGTATTTTAAAAAAATTGATCCGGAAGTGTTCTTAGTTTGCCTTTAAGAGAAGAGAGAATAGGATTTTTAGTAAGGGCTCTGGTTATTTTTGGATTAAATTCCTTTGTTAGGAAATGTTTGTTGCAAGCCATTCCCTGACGACGGTGAAGTATAATGTTTTATCTGGTTCTAAGATTTGGGCTCAGTGCAGAGGGACGCCTAGTCGGGCAAAATCTAGAAGGAGATTACTAACAAATTTTAGAGAAGATTTTACCATCTAAGTATCAAGAATAAAACGATAACTTGTTAGTTGCTTAAATTTGCAGGGACACACTGCAGTTAAGACTTGGTCCAACTCAACCAAAGCTTGATGAAATCCCTGAAATATGTAGAGATGAGGTAGTGGCGTGGAACCAACATCTGACAAAACTTGGGAAGGTCTTGATGGGGCTGTTGTGTGAAGGGTTGGGATTGGAAACTGGGAGGTTGAAGGAGATGACGTTTTTGGAAGGTAAGACGATGGTAGCCCACTACTATCCACACTGTCCACAGCCTGATCTGACAGTGGGAATCACGTCTCATACGGATCCAGGAGCTTTGACGATTTTGCTACAGGATCAGAGAGGTGGGTTGCAGGTTAAGTATGGTGAGGAATGGGTGGATGTTAAACCTGTTCCTGGAGCTCTTGTTATTAACATTGGGGATATACTCCAGGTAGACCATAATTTTATTTCAGTTGGATTATAATCATTTTTCCTCCTTGATCTTTCTTTCTGCTTGTGGAACTGCATTTTAATTCTTTGTTTGCATGGAGAGAGACCCAAGGATTGAACTATGTGGCAGGTACGTTGTCACCACTGAACAATAAAAGAAAGGGGGTATGAAATCTTGAAGACTGTCATTTTGCTGACAAGCACTGGTAAAACTTGTTTAAATCAAGTGGTGAAGAGGTTAATAAAACAAGACCAAGAACTTAGGCAAAACATTGCTGCTGAACTTAAAAAAATTTACGAATGAAACATTAACATTTTATAGCTGAAAACTCTCTTCTTTATTTCTAGGTATATTTAGAGTTTTCCATCAGCATTTTTAAACTTGAATTGAATGTGGGTGGCACACATCTGAATGCAAGTACTTTGCATGAGCATGTATTCCAACTTTGTTGAACTTCTATAATGATCGTTTAAAAACCATATTTTTTGATACTTTAAGCTCTGTCCAGAGCGATGAACAATGAGTTAATTGTAAATGTGCCATTCCCTTGTATGATGACTATGACTATTGTGGATACAGGAAACTTTTAACCAACTGTAATGGATTGATTACAAAGAATGGGGATTATATAAACAACTGCTTGTGTGTATTTTACTTGAAATTTTGACCTGTTCTTTGTCTTTCAGATTATGTCCAATGATGAATATAGAAGTGTGGAGCATCGAGTGTTGGCTAATCCATCCTCAGAACCACGAATCTCAATTGCTGTTTTCTTCAATCCAAGCAACAGGGATGGCTTGTATGGACCATTCTCCGAGCTAATATCAGTAGAGAAGCCAACTCATTTTCGGCATTTCTCACTAACAGACTATATGAGAAGGTTTTTCGCAAAGGAATTAGATGGAAGATCATTGGTAAATTACTATAGGCTATCAGATACACTGTAAATGGGATGGACATTAACAAAACGGAAATCTGTTTGTGAGATATTTAAGCTGTATTTGTGTCAAAATACATTTTCTTAGGTCAATTTTCTCATATTTGAACCATTTTATTTCTGACAACATTCAAATGAACAAGGCTAAACAACACACATGTGGATGTTGAGCTTCATCTCTACCATATGTATTTTATATACCAAAAATGCTTCGTATGTTTGAAGAGATCATTTTAATTTGTAAGGCATGTCCTAGTAGAAGTTTGAGGGCAAATCAAAGTAAGACGGAGATGCAATATGTGTGGCTGAAGAAAATCTACTAAATTTGGTATACCAGAAGGAAAAAAATATAGCAAGCATGCATATCTAATAGATTTATCACTTTACTCCTAAATGATTTGGCTGTTCAAAGGACGTGAAAATAGGAAGGGATGAAAAAATTAAAAAAAAATGAAATGAAAGAAAACCGAAAAAAAAACCATTTTTGTGTTGAAAAATTTGTTTAATTTTGATTTATGATTTTATTAGAGTTTTATTGGATATTTTGTTTAATAATTGTAAAAATTTTAGTTTATGACAAATTTTACAAAAAGAATATTTACTTTTTTTTTGTCAATGATATAAATTTTGTTTTATTTTATTTAAAAATATTTTTTTAAATAGTTTTTTATTTTATTTGAAATTTTTTTTAAAAATAGTTTTATTTTTAAGATCATTTGTATAAATAATTAACTTTATATTTTTTTTATCAATTTAGACATTATATAAAATTTGAACAATTTTATCCAATCTAATCGTATCAACTTAGCCAAATTTGAGTTTAAGTGTACCTCAATTTTTAGTCCAAATTGTGAGATTTTGAATTCAACTCATGAGTGTGATTTTGAACTCAAACATATTGATTTGTATAAAAAAAATAAAATTATTAAAATTTAAAATAATTTTATTTTTAAAATTATTTGTGTAAATGATTAATTTTATTATTTTTAATCAATTTAGCAAATTATAGACATTTTATCATACCAACATAATCAATTTGGAATCCAAGCATGACTTAATTTCTAGGCCTACTGTTTGAGCCCAAGCGAAAGCCTACCCTTGGACTCAAATTCTAGCCAAGCAAAAATTAATATTTTAAAGTCTCTTCTCTTAAGTTAGTATTTAAAAAATAAAAATCCTTATATATATAGCCTTAGGCATAGAGAAATCTAAATTTTTATTCTTTGATAAAAAAATAAATTTTTATGACTATTAATTTATAAATTTAAATTTGATTAATGTGTTTGGAATAACTTATGCTTATACAAGGAATTGAAATAGGTTCTTCTAGATAGAATCTTGACTTTTTTTGCCAACGTTTTTATTGTTTTATGTCTAACAAAATTTAATAAATAAATAAATTCGGACAATTACTTATAACTAACGTATATGATTTGACGATGACCGAAGAGAGGAATATATATGGATCAAATTATAAATAAAAATAAATTTATTTATTTTTTAAAAATATTTTGGGTTTTTATTGCAATTCCTCCTTCCTATTGGTGAAAAAAAAAGAAAACAACAAAACAGAGAAGACAAAGACAGTTTTAGTAGGAGGAGAAATGGTAAACAAAACCAGACAGACAATTACATCGTAGCGAGCTAGTCTCATTGGATTGTCCAAAAGTCAACTACTGAGCTGGCAGTGAATTATTATCTCTAACAAGATTATGCATTTAAATCAAGTGGAGGAAAGGCTTCGCCTTTTTATCCGGAGCAAAATCCAGAAACACAGAGACAAACATCACACAAGTCATGGCAACAGAATCCTACGACAGAGCCAAAGAAGTTAAACAGTTCGAAGACTCCAAACTCGGAATCAAAGGTTTAGTCGACTCAGGCATCACCTCCATCCCCCGCTTCTTGATCCACCCACCGGAAACACCGTCCGATCTCAGACGATCTAATTCATCTGACAAATATGTCATCCCGACCATCGACTTATCCGGCGCTGGCTCTGACCTGCTGCGACCGACGATTGTGGAAAAAGTTGCGCGCGCGGCACGCGAGCTGGGGTTCTTTCAGGTTGTTAATCATGGGATTGGAGTTGATCTTTTTGATCGTGTAACTGGGGCGATTAAAGGGTTTAATGAACAGCCGGCAGAGGTCAAGACGGCGATGTATGGGAGAGATTTTAACCGTCGCGTGATGTTCTTTTCGGACGTTGATATAGCTCCTGGCTGGAGGTATATATATTTTACAGTTTCCATCGTTTTTTAGAGCACATGCTACTCGGAGTGAATTTTTGATAGTTAAAAGTGCTTTTATAATTATTTCATAAAACATGTGTGTTTGGAATTGCATTTGATTATGAAATAATTCATTTTAATTCAATTTTTAAATAAAATTTTGAGATATTTGGTAAAAATAGATTAAATAAGAATAAAATAATCAATTAAGCATGTTTGATAAAAATAATTTATAAAAGATGAATGTTATGGTAAATGACGAAAATAGACACAACACATGTGTGTATTATTTATATAATTATTTTATTATTTAATAATTTATAAAAGATGGGTGTTATGGCAAATGACGAAAATGGGAACTTTAAGTGCTTTAAATAGAGATATTACCTCGTCGAGTATCAATAATAGAAACAACAATATTTGCTTATGACCTAATTTTACAGGGATACAATTCGTGTATCGTTCGGTTCAACCCCGCAAGACCTTGACGAAATTCCTGAAATATTGAGAAATGAGGCGGAGGAGTGGAACCACCATGTGACGAAGCTCGGAGAGGTGGTGATGGGGCTGCTGTGTGACGGATTGGGATTGAAGACAGAAAGGTTGAAGGAGATGACTTTCCTTGGACAGAGGACTTTGTTGGCTCACTACTACGCATACTGTCCGCAGCCTGATCTGACGGTGGGAATCAGGGCTCATACGGATGCTTCAGCACTGACAATTTTGTTGCAGGATCATATTGGTGGGTTGCAGATCAAGTATGGTGAGGAATGGGTTGATGTTAAACCTGTTCCTGGAGCTATTGTTATTAACATTGGGGATTTGCTTCAGGTAAATTTCAAATCTAAGAATTTTGTTAAATCGATTATTAACATGTCACCAGTGAATGATGATCAACTAAGCTTTATTTTTGCTTCCAGATTATGTCCAACGATGAATACAGAAGCGTGGAGCATCGAGTGTTGGCTAATTCATCACGAGAACCACGCATCTCAATTGCGTTTTTCTTCCTTCCAAGTGATGGGGATGGCTTGTATGGACCATTCCCGGAGCTAATATCACCCGAGAAACCAGCTCGTTTTCGACAGTTCACATTTACTGATTATAGGACAAGGTTTATCACAAGGGATTTGGATGGAAAATCATTGGCAGATTACTATAGGCAGTCAGAGTAAAAATAATAAACACCACTACGATAATAAAATTCCAAGGTAATTTGTGCCGTTGTTTCCGTGAAACTCGGTGGGATTTCAGAACTAAAGCCGCAGTAAATTTTGTTTTCCATTGTAATCCTCTTTACAGCCACATGTTCCTGGAAAATAATAAATGTACTTTCTTTTCAAAATAATAATTATTTTAATGTGTAACTTATCATCATTTTCTCTATCTATCATTTTACTTTTACTCCTTGGTGATTTAGGGAGTGAAAGTTCTGTCACTGAGAATAGCAGGAGAGGGCTTGAGATCGTGAGAAAAAATAAATTATAAAATTACAACTTTTTTTTTGCTAGCATTGCAATAAAAGGGGCGGGGCATTTACCTTGTTAATGTTTGATTTGTTGAATTTCGCTTGTTTAGATAATTAATTATATTTAATTTTTTTAATTACGAGATTTTTCAAATATTTTCACTTTTGAGAAAAACAATATTCTTTAAAATTTTTTAGGCTAAAATTAAATTCCAAAAATTTTTAATAATTTTTTTTTCAAAAATATCCCTTAGTTAATTTGTTAACATCATTATCAATATAAAACATATCATTTTGTTTATAAAACATATATTTCTTTTGCCCTCTCTCCAAATTCACTCAAATTTTTTTTTAATTAAAATATTAATTTTTTTAAATTTATATAGTTTCATTTTTACTTGAATATCTTAATATTCTATTTATTTATTTATTTTGAACTATAACTATTACGATTATAAGTTTTATAACTTTGAGCATTTGATATTCAAAAGTAGTATGGTTTTTATTTTGTAATATTTTATTTATTCTAATTTATATTTGTTAAGGCTTTGTTACGAGTTAGAAATTATATATATTTATTTTTCATTTAACATCAATTATAGCAATGTTCACCTTAATTTTTTTGATTGTATATAACTAAAAATTAACTTGAAAATTATTTTATTTATATTTTTTGAAAATATTTTTTTATTATTATCTATCATTTAAAATCAAAATAAAAAATAAAAAAAATTATTAATTTTAATATAATTTTATTTAAACAATAAATAATTTAATACTTGTATTCATATTTTAAATAAAATATAAATAAAATTTTCAATTTAGCTATAAAAAGAAACTCTTACTTAATGATAAAGAGTAATTTTCGTGACGTAATTAATTTATAATTATAAATTTGACTAATGTTTTATAATAACTTTTGCTTGTGAAATGGGCTGGAATTATTGCAATTGGGTAGAATTTTGACTTTCTTTTCACACTTTTTTCTTGTGATTATGTTAGTCAAAATTATATAAATAAATAAATAAATAAATTTTGACAATAACATTATAATTAACAAATATATCACATCAAAATTAAATATTGGTGATTTTTGACTTAATTTTTATTTCACAGTAAAAAATTAAATATTATTTGAAATGGACATGATTTAACTATGATGAATTAGATAAAAACTTTTACTATATTTGAACATACACGCAGAAAAAAATTAAAATAAAGCTTTTTTAATTCTTATACAAGGATTCTTTTATTATGCATGATTTATTATAAATAATGTTTAATAACATCAATAAGATTATATGGCATATTTTATACTAATAAGATCTTATATGGTTATAAAATTTTTTATCAAATTTTTTATACATCAAAATCTTCTAACTCATTTTTGACATTGAATGCATCCAAAGTTAATTCTTTTTATGAAATATAAAAATTTAAATTTCTAAGTTCTCTTTTTATTGTCACTTAAATCGCGTCAATCGAAGTTTTGAATTAAGAATTATGGTTAAAATATGGAGATAGTATGAATATCATTTTCTTGAATGATATATATATCTCTATTATGTATGATTTTTTTTAAGTATAAATGGTTATACAGGACAAATTTGTCTGAAAATTTTGGAATTAACTAAATTAGTAAGAAGAAAATAAAGTTAATTATTTATATAAATGATTTTGAAAATAAAGCTATTTTAAAATTTTCCCTATATTTGGTTGTTAATATAAGAGTGTTTTTGTAAAATAATATTTCCTTTATTGAATATACTTTAAAAATTTCAAAGCATCTTAAGTTGTCAATGTTAAAATCAGAGAAGAAACCAGCTTGTTTTCGGTAGTTCACATTTACTGATCTTTGGACAAGGGTTATCACAAGGGATTTAGATGGAAAACCATTGAAAAATTACCATGCAGAGTCAAGTAAAAAGGATAAACATCACCCAGCAAATAAAAGGGTAATTTGTGTAAAAATTTTTCTATTCCTGTGATATTTCATGAAATTTCAGAACTCATGAGTGGATTAAATCCTCTTTACAGTTGAAAAATAATAATTACATAATTCTTTAATTAAAAATTTCTTCTAAAATGTTAATAATCATTATTTTCTCTTGTTCTCGCTTTAATGTTATTTTGGTGACTTAGCGAGTGAAAATTTTGTTACGAAATAAGTTATAGAGAATGGAAAAAAATAAAACAAATAAATTACAAAATTACAGAAAATTTTTATTTGCATTATAGATTAAATGAACGGTAAAAAAATAATTTTCATGACTCTATTAATTTATAAATTCAAATTTGACTAATGTTTTAGAATAATTTATGATTATATAATAAACCAAAATATCTTATAGATAGAATTATAATTTTCTTTTTAAACGTTTTTGTTGTTGCTATGTTTGACAAAATTTAATGAATAAATAAATCCTAAGAATGACTTACAACACACACATCTTGAAGGTTCTCCGAAGTGTTAATCTATCCTTTTACTTATTTATTTTTTACTGTAATACAGTGAGCCGTCAAAAAATATTAAGTTTTTCACTTGAAAGCAAGCAAGCAAGCTTAACCTTAAAGTTGAGACGGAAGGCCTTTTAGCAGAGGCGGAGATATAGCAAGGTCTACAGTGGCCATCATCCCATGCCTCAGAAAGAGTTTTAAATTCAAATACCCGATAAATGTTAAAGTTGTTCCCCCTTCCTATTAACTATTATTGGCGAAAAAAAAATTACTAAAGCAGAGAAGACAATTAACAGTTAGTTTTGGTAAACAAAACCAGACAATTACACCGTAGCTGATCAGGCTCACGAGCTTGTCGCAAAGTCAATTGGTGAGCTGTCAGTGAATTATTATAGTCCAACTAGTTTATGCATTTAAATCACGTGGAGGAAAGAAAAATGAAGATTCAATCGGTCATTGGCCTTTTTATTTCAACATCCACAGCAAAATCAAGAAACACAGAAAAATCAGAAATCATGGCAACAGAATCCTACGACAGAGCCGAAGAAGTTAAGCAGTTCCAAGACTCCAAACTCGGAATCAAAGGTTTAGTCGACTCAGGCATCACCTCCATCCCCCGCTTCTTGATCCACCCACCGGAAACACCATCCGATCTCAGACGGTCTATTTCATCTGACAAATATGTCATCCCGACCATCGACTTGTCCGGCGTTGACTCTGACCTGCTGCGACCGACGATTGTGGAAAAAGTAGCACGCGCATCACGCGAGCTGGGGTTCTTTCAGGTTGTTAATCATGGGATTGGAGTTGACGTTTTGGAGCGTGTGCTAGGGGCGATTAAAGAGTTTCATGAGCAGCCGGCGGAGGTCAAGGCGGTGCTGTATCGGAAAGATCTGAACAGTCGCGTGTCCTTCTTTTCTGACACTGATTTATTTCCTGGTTGGAGGTGCAATAACAAAAAAGAAATTCTATAAATTTACCAGTTGAATGCTTGGTAGTTAAAAAGTGTTTTCATTAGACTTATTATCAAAAAGTTTCACTCATTGACTACTTTGGAACGATTATTTTTTAACTGGATGTCCGATGGATTGACCGATCCAAGGACTGTTATGCACTTAACTAGTAAAGAAAGCAAGAATCTGTGTGTGTACAATTTTTTCATTACGAGGCTCTTGGGTGTATTGTAGAAGTTCCGATATCACAAATGCTTTTGTACTTGTTAATCGCTTTATTTTACAGGGACACAATTCGTATAATGTTCGGTCCAACCCTGCAAGAATTTGACGAAATTCCTGAAATATTAAGAAATGAGGCGGTGGAGTGGAACCGACAAGTGGGAAAACTCGGGGAGGTGTTGATGGGGCTGCTGTGCGACGGATTAGGAGTGAAGACAACGATGTTGAAGGAGATGACTTTCCTAGAACGAAGGAACTTTATGGCTCACTACTACGCATACTGTCCACAGCCTGATCTGACTGTAGGAATCTCGTCTCATAAGGATCCAGGAGCACTGACAATTTTGTTGCAGAATCATATACGTGGTTTGCAGGTTAAGTATGATGAGGAATGGGTGGATGTTAAACCTGTGCCCGGAGCTCTTGTTATTAACATTGGGTATTTGCTTCAGATTATGTCTAACGACGAGTATAAAAGCATGGAGCATCGAGTGTTGGCTAATCCATCAATAGAACCACGCATCTCAGTTGTGGCTTTCTTCCTTCCTAGTGATAGTGATGGCTTGTATGGACCATTCCCAGACCTAATATCATCTCAGAAACCGGCTCGATTTCGGCAGTTCACATTTACTGATTATGTGACAAGGTTTCGCACGAAGGATTTAGGTTGGAAATCATTGGCAAATTACTATAGGCAGTCAGAGTAAGGATTATAAGCTTTCAGCTTTATGTAATAATAAATTTTAAGGTAATTTGTGCTGGTTTTCTTTGTGATGTTTTATAAATTTAAGCACTACACTGCAATCCTGAATCCTCTTCGTAGCTATCTCTTCTTGGAAAATAATAAATGCACTTTCTTTTTATATTCTTTGGCACACGTTTATTATCACCACGTGCGAACAAATTTTATTTATTTAATAAATAAATCTGGACATTGACATTACAACTAACATGTCTCATGAAGATGCTCAAAGGCTTCAATCTGCCCTCTTCTTTATTGGGATACAATGAGTTGTTGATGAAATATTATAATAATATTGGGTAATTTAATTAGGAGTTGTTTGGTATTGTTTCCCCAAGGATTTGAATAATACAAGAAATGAGATTCTCTGTGTTTTTCAAGTGATAGATAATTCCTATCAAAAGTTTATTTTCATTTTCAAAACATGCCATCAGATGCGTTTTAAAATCAATTATTAATTTTATAAATTAAAATTTTCTTAAAAATACAATATAAATAATAACATTAAAGTTGTTCAGTGATTCTTGGACCACCATTTTCCTTTCGAACTGAGTGGGCTATAAATTCAAGTTAAAGCTGATAAGAACAAATCAACGACTGTATGCTATTTTATGAATATAGAGAGTCCGCGTAGGTAAACCACACCCGCTGTATCGTGTAATGATTCCCATCTAATTAGATTAATAATAAATAAAAATTAAAAACTTCTCTTATCTTTTTTATTTCTTCTCAATGATAAAATTTTTTATTAAGTAAATTTTTTTCTTTTTTCTGAATTGAATAATCTTATTATCATACTGTTAAACTTTAAAAAATTATAAATTGTTAAGATATACTCTACGAGCCATTTGTATTATCAATTTCAAGATATTCTATTTTTATATATGTATATTATTTAACAATAAAAAAATAATTCATTATTTATAAATATAATTATTGTCTTTATTTAACTACACATATAAATAAAATATATGTGTGAATTATTCGAATAATTTATTTAATCGTTAAATGAGATTATTAAGTTATTCACTATGAAAATGATATTGAATGAATAACGATATTTTATAGTAAGTATATTGAAAATTTTTGGTGAATATGATAAAATATATTAGTGTGAGTAACGTAAAAGTCAAACTATTAAGACATTATTATAAATTAAATAATTAAAAATATTTTTTCAAACATGATAATACAACGATAAATCATATAACAATACATATAGTAAATAATGTTATCCTTTAACTTAAGATATTATAATCAAATATGATATAAATGCACATTATTTATATTATGTAAGTACAAGAGTAGTCACGTTTTATATAATAAAAAATAAAATTAAAAAAATATTTTAGAAAATGAAGTATCTCAAAAGAAGTGACAAAAATACAATAAAAGTACATAACATATTATATATCCCACAAAGCTACTCGAGCAGAGGTTGACCAATTTTTTTAAGTTAATTGTTCAAACGGCGGTCCAGCGGAGGTCGAGCGTCAAGCTTTTGTCCAGTGGATGCTCGAGCACACGTCAAGCACTTGTCTAGCGCTGGTCGAGCAATGAAGGCTGCTCGAGCACTTGTTGAGCGTAGACTGGGTGCTAGCTTTCTAACTTCAATTCTTCAGAACTATTCGAGCACCAATCAAGTCTTAATCAAGCACTAAGCCTTTGATAACTCTTCCAATAATTTCACTTTAATGCATTGATCACTTGACTCTGAAAACAACCTTGAACACACAAATTGGTTCATGAATGAGGCAACCTAAAATTTCTAACATTGGTGAAAGGGGTTCAGGAAGAAACCAAAGACGTGGAAAGAACAGTCATGTGTAGAGGAAAGCACTTAAGAGCTAGAAGTTGAAATGTTTTCAACACTCCAAATTCATGAAATAACACCATAAACAACCAAAATACTAAACCTTCGAGACAACAAAATGTAAAGCAAGTAATGGTAGCATAGTAAAGTAACGAAGAGCTAGCAATAAAGTGCAAGTGTCAGCCTTGTAAAATAACCATAAAAACATAATATGGTAGATGACAAATGAAGCTTGTTAAACCTTGTTTTCTTCATTAATATTCCATACGTGGACATTTAGTTAGACCAACATTACACATGTAAAGCTTGTATATGTAAAGCATCACTGTATTCATTTCATAATCAATACAATAGCATATTTTCTTCAAACATGTTGTGGCGGCCAATAAACTCTACATTCACTTGGTATAAGAACAACGTTGCCAATCAATGGGCAGCATTACTATCTTTTCAGGCTCAACATTAAGCACTACAAACACCATTACAGCTGAAATATCAAGCCATGTGAGCAACCTTGCATTTTTTTTATGTTTGTCAAACTTGACTAGCAGAATTACTTGAACTGGAAGGCTCAAGCCCTTCCAACAATCTATGGAAATGACCTAAAAAGCTTCATTAATGTATCAGAAACACATCCAATATATAATAGTCATTAATGATGAAACACAAATGATTATTGCCATAGTAATCTAAGTTTACATTCATTGGAGGAAATAAGATCAATTCTTACTAAGCTGGTTGTTATCGACTATGAGTGAGACAGGGTTGGCAATCCGACCAACTGTTTCAACTCTAGAGAACTCTCAAATACAGTGGCTAATAGTCACATGCCAAATTCCTGCAACTCAAAAATTAAATCAAATTAAGCAACAAAGGTAGATATCATTTCAAAAATTGACACTTTGTCACTTAACGATGTATATTGCCAACTATTGTCTTTCATAGCAGATTGGAAAAACAAAATATTGTTGTAAACTTAAATGTGGAACTGAATATGGCCTCCAAGGTCAATAAAGGAAACTAGAATAAAGGCAATCAATAGGAAGAGGACCTAACTTCATAGCTAATAGAGAAAGAATAGCACAAATAAGAAGAAGAGAAAGATCAACACAAGGAAGAGGGGCTCTCAAAATCAACCGCCAAGCTCACAGCGAGTATGGGCATTTTGCAGTGGCATACTGGTATAGGTTTGATTACGAATTTTAGGAGAAAGCAGGAAACAACTCAAATCAATCCTCAGTAATTGTTACCACACCAGAAAACTAGGGTGAAGTTGGATGATATTTGGACTCGAGAGCAACCAATCATATTAGAATAGAACTAACCAACCTCTGTACCAAATCATAATATAAAGGTAATAGAACTCTCAAATTGGATGTTGTTTTTTCCTATTAAACTTTAAAACTAGAACTTAATTAGTATTTTGAAACTGATTTCTGACAACAACCTTTTAATTGAATTATTTTAATGATATTTGTCATGTAATGTAAAAAACAAAAATTGTAGAATGTTCGTGGAAGGAGTGGCCAGAGGAGGACTTTACTTTCTTAGTGTCATGGGAAGATTAACAACTTAGTTTCTGTCTAGAAAAGAGTCATATATTGAAGTTTATCTGCCTGTTATGGTAAGTAAGCTAGAGTTAGTTTAGATTTAGCTCATAGACTTTTGAAAGAAAGTTGAATGTATTTGATCTAGTTGATAGAAGACTAAGGCATCATCCCACTGATCAACTTGTAAGAGAGATCATGTAATCTTTTGGCAAAAATGAATAAAGACAAATCTTTCTCGTTTTGCGCAGCTTTTCGACTAGGCAATAATCACAAACAAAGCTTAAAAACCAACAAAAACAGACCAAAAAGTACCACTTGATCTTTTATGACAACTGTGCTAGATATGCACGGATCTTCCCTTCAAAGCAAATATTAGAAACCATACAAACCTCCATTCAGTTCATTGAGAAAAATAAAAGATTCCTGGAAATAAAATCATCATCATTCAAATAGATTGAAGTGGAAATTTAGACCATTAGCATTATATCTAAATGAGAGGGAAATAATACTTAAGACACTCATGCTCACACATTTCACGTCAAATTGGAAAAGTTAAAAGAAAACAAAGACATGTAGTAGAAACAGGATTCGCATTGCTTTGTAGAAGCTGGACTGCCAATGACCATGCGGTGCTATGCATTTGACTCAGCAGTGCACCACAAAAGCAGAATGCCTACACCAGTCTTGAACTTCGTGTCACAATTTTTGAAGTTGTTCATTAAGTTACTTTATTATACATCTCTAAAGATTTTTGGTTGTTCATGCTACTCACATTTACGATCATTCAATCAAAGCAAGTTATAGTTCCTACTTATTCGCGTAGACGACACACTGACTGCGAGTGTGACTAATAAATTAACGCCGTCCAAACCACAAACTCATCCTTCAATTAATCTTCACGCATGCATGCGTCCACCCATATGTTTTGACTTATTTGAGAAATTGTCTTGCAATAACTTGATGCTTTAAATTCTGTCGTAATCTCGGGGTCCACCTCATCTAACCAAGCAATGCTCCGAGAGACAAGTTGTCGTTGATGAGAAACCCTTATCGCATTTTTCCCACCACAAAAAGTCAAAACATTATCGTTGATATAATTACACTCGTAAAATTCTTAAATGTTGTAGGTTGTTTTGTTACATTTTAAAAATTATTTTTTATAAATAATAAAAAAAAACTGTTAATTGTATGTTTTGTTAAATTTATTTTATATTATTTAAAACACGTGTTTTTAAAATTTTTTTATGATTTTTTTCATTTTAAACAATTATTTTATTTATTTTCAAAAACAATACTAGAATACGTTTTCTTAATTGTTTTTACGTTAAAAATTATTTTAATACATGCAATCAAACAATTTTTAGGCTGCATACAAAAATATTACTTATAATTTTTAAAAATACCAGTTTATAAACGTCAGCAAACACACTCTAAAGTCTGATATCCACATTTTTATTAAAATTGGCATAAAGCCCTATTATTTATAATGAATTGCTGCATCATTCGCCATATCCAGCATTGTTTACATATTTCTAATACTGTTTCTCAGTACGTCATCCGAAAACACTAATCAATTGAACTGCAATGACGTTTATAATATGCGATAATAACACTCTGTCGCAAATTAATTACATAATTCTGAAGGGACACGCTGCGAATAAAGCTAGGTCCGAATCTACCAGAGCCAGATGAAATTCCTGAAACATATAGAAATGAAATAGTGGAGTGGAACAAACATGTGATACAGCTCGGGGAGATTTTGATGTGGCTGCTGTGTGAAGGGTTGGGATTGGAGACTGATAGGTTGAACGAGATGAGCTTCCTGGAAGGAAGGATAATGGCTGGCCAGTATTATCCCTACTGTCCGCAGCACAATCTTACTATGGGGGTTACACCTCATACTGATCTTGGAGCACTGACGATTTTGATGCAAGATCAAATAGGTGGGTTGCAAATCAGGTATGATGATGGTTGGGTGGATGTTAAACCTGTTCCAGGAGCTCTTGTTATTAACATTGGGGATGTTCTTCAGGTAGGTAGAATTTACGGCCCGTAGAACTGAAATCCTCTCCAATTCTTTTTTATTCTGAACTGGGCTAAATTGATCAGGATCCTTGGCCTATTTTGTTCCTATTTGTTTTACAGATTATGTCGAATGATGAATATAAAAGCGTGGAACATAGAGTGTTGGCCAATTCGTCCCGTGAAGCTCGAGTCTCCATTGCGATTTTCTTCGAACCAGGTAAGAGGGATAGCGTGTGTGGAGCACTTCCTGAGCTAATATCACCAGAGAAGCAAGCTCGTTTTCGGCTGTTTGAATACTCAGATTATGCAAGAAGGTTTTTCACCAAGGAATTAGATGGAAAATCATTGATAAATTACTATAGACTGCCTGAGAAAGAATGATTAACGTCAGATGTTTAAAGAAAAAGTATTAAATAAGACTATTCTTATGAAATAAGTCATTATTCTACGATGTTAAGTTCTAAATTTGCTTTTTAAAGATGTATTTTTACGAAAGCCGTACCACGCTGCCGCGAAATACCACAGCACCGCCCCCATGGCCACCGCAAATATCCCTCTTTTGATTTGATTTTCTTCGCTACAGTAGGTAAAGATTTTCAAATTATTTTTAATTATCAAATTACTAACCAAACAAAATGGAAGAGTTTCCAAAATTTTTTAAATGGAAAAATGAGTGATTCACTTTTAATTATTGTATTTTTAATTCATGGTATGTGTTTTTAAATTACAGTAAAAAGTAGGGCAGTTCCATACAAACCCGCTACAAAAATTGCACTTTGTTGCTGCGCTTCTGAAATATATGAATGAAATGTAAACTAAAAATGAGAGTTTAATACGGGCTGTTCACAGCTGGCTTTCGGTTGTTCATCCACACAATAAATACGACAGTTCTTAGCAAACGCAGTTAAGGTGGAAAACCATTTGTAAATAACTACAAAGCAATAAAAATGAGCACAGATACAAGGAAAATTTGTTGGCAAGTTTTTTCTAGATTCTCTCATCCGTCTATGCTCAGACTACCCACCATTTCTCGTCATCAGTAGACTCGAAAAACCTTATGTTGTTAGAAGACCGAGTCATCGTCAATTTCTCTTGTCCTTGCAGTACTTTTCTTCCTTCCTGATATGGGGAATTCATTAAATCGAGAAAATTTATTCTATGGGTCTGATTGACTTTTGTTCCTTCTCATCCACGCTCTTACTTCACAAATCTCTACATATCTGCATCTCTGTCTTGACTTTGTCTATCTTGCCCCACAGATTCACAATTATTTTCGTTTTTATCATTTATAATCTTCAATGAGCTGCAGATCTTGTAGCTTCCATTTCTGCATTCTGGATGAGCAGATGTGTTGGAAGCACTTGATGCCTTTGGCCGTCTATGATCACATTTCAAGCATGACATGTTTCTTCTGAAATTGATGTAGTTACACCTATAAAATTAACAAACTTGCCATTACATATCACACTTTGAAAGAAGCTTTTTGTGTACTGACATTCGGAGGTTGACAAAGATTGAATGTGAAAGAGGCTCACGATTCACATTCCCATTCCCCTGGATTGAGCTGCCGCTTTGGCGGCTTCTCTTTGCATTGCAGACATCTTGTATTCTTCCCAAAGTTCAAGAAATTGCACCTGTGAGCATTGGATGTGAGAAAAACAGCAACCAATATTAGAAAGTCAATATATCTCGATACCATTACTTGTCACATCTCCAGTCTCCCTTCTTCAGTGGAAGATGATCCTGATCCTCCCGTTGTTGCTTCAGTCTATCCAGAAATAAACCATCACAGCGTAAACACCTAATATTTCTTGCAAAATTTTGGAAGTTACATCTGCATAATTAAGTAAACAATGAGAAACAAACTAATATTAGAACAGAGTTGAAAATTCTAAATTAACTTGCTAAAATGTTGGCTACAATTACTTGGAGCAGCGCCAATCCTCTCGTCTCATCGAAACATTTATACGGGGATTTTCTAGTAGACTTGAACAATCTTGTACTGTTGCACTGCTTTCCAAGGGTTCAGAGTTCAGGAGATCGGTTTTAGGTTCCTTTGTGTGATACTTGACCATTTCTTTTAGCAGTCTTCTCACTGCTTCTTTAACCAATTTGTTTAGACATGGCTTGTTCTCCACTGCACCAGTAATGGGATCAAGCCCATAAGTTAACAAAATGCGCATCACATCCACTGTTTGTCCACCTTCATCCTGACGGCCCTTAACATATGCCCTTTCACAGTTTCCCCTCAAATTGCAGTAGCTGCAAACCTACCAAGATGGTTACCCATATTTATTATATGCACTAAACGTGTTCTAATTTGCCAAAGCATCCATTGGATGAGAGAAAAGAATAACAAAATATTAAGCAAGAAAATATTTCTTTCATTGGGTTAGTCAACTGGCAAGTAATTGTTGGAATAACTATCCATGCATACATTTCCTTCATGAATGCCCACATGTGCTCTTAGACGCTTTCCTGAGTTGACAACTTTCCTGTCTACACTTGGGCAGCCACATCCAACAACAATCTGGATATCTTTCTTTGACAAATACCTGGCAGCACAGCAGTTCAAAATTTTCAAGGTTCCGAATTAAAGGAAAATACCATTGCTTAAGATGACAGAATATTAGGATTTACTATCATTCTGTTCCAAACAGGGACTCGAGATGACCAGGTACCGGATTCAAACATCAAAATCTGCAAAAGCTGCAACTTTAAACTATGCTAATTGACAGCTAATAATGCTCAAAATAGACATCTCTGGCCTTAAAATTGTCATTGTTGAACTTGCATCTATTTGCTGACATCTATTATTTGCATTCCCTCATCAATCATAACTTATGCTTATATGACAAATGTTGGAATGGTGTCTTAAGTTCAACCTGCTAGTTGTTTTGCAATAGAGCTGATCTGATCTTAGCCCAAACAATAAAATTCTTTTCTTAGATACCTGTTATATATGTGTCATGTATTTTACATGTGCGAAAAACAGAGAGGTAGACAGATCTAGACATAGTGAACTGGGTTCATTGTGGTTTGGGTAAGAGAGAAAGAGACACCATTTCTTCATAAGTCTTCTGCTCATATTCAATCACTTCTTACCGATTTTACTAGTAGATGTAATCTTAAAGCTAAATCTTTGTGTTACTGTTGTGTGTGATTTCTTTTTCTATTCTAGTTTTGCAAATTACCATCCCACATCTAGCAATTTGTTGTAGCAATAGCAACCAACATTAAGCAATGCAGAAATTGTAATCCTTTTATGACTTAAAGAGCCAAGAGTTTCCATTTTTCCAGGTTCCAAGAAGAATTTGGATTTTTCAAAATATTGATGTTGATAATTGATAAATCCATGAATTTAGAAATTCATTTCAGGCAATTGAACCTTCTCAAACTGTTTTATTTTAAGAACCAAAAAGATTTGTGACAAAACAACAGATGCCAAAAAGAACAAAAGGCCTTGGAAACACAATGGATCTTGAAGTACTGTTTCTGCATCTGCCCGAACAATTTCGCCCACATTAGGATTACTTTTTGTGTAAAAGTTCTGCCCCAGTTGAAGAGCGCCAGAAGACCATTTTCAAGGTTCCAACTCTCTTCTTTAATCTCTCTGTTCTATTGCTCTTTTAAGTGGAAAAATCTAATGATTAGGCAGATTAGTGATATTATAAATCAAATGAAAAATTTTCAATTCCCATAAAAATTATGACATTATTTTCAATTTGTGTATAATACAGATGAAAAAACACAAACAACGGTCCTCTGCCGCTTCTCATCCCTTGTTGCCTACTGACCAAATAATTGATTATCTTAAAATCAGAAAGCATGTGAGAAGTTAATTTTGAATGGAAAGGTGTAAAGACTAGAATGACAAAATTAAATCTACAAAAGCTTCAATAATCAAATTTCCATCTGCATAAAAGGAAGTTTTTACCAAGAACTTTTTTGTGAAAAAAAGAGTGCCTAAAGAGAAATAATGTCTATGGATTCTGATCATAATATTTCTTGTTACCTACAAGTACAACCTAGTAAGTATACGTGTCCATTGATGACTATGCCCCACCAGAGTCCAAGATACTAATGACGAGCAAAGGTCGCCTTTTAACAAACTAGAGCTTACCGTACGAAAACTCGACTATTTGTCATATATCAACAAGGAAAAGCAAAGAGCAAGAGCATTACTATACGTTCCCCTCTCAGAATCCTAAAATCAAACAGGTAGTACGCACACTTTAACAATTCTAATCGACAAACAAGCACTCACTCAACCAAAGATCAAAAACCACCAAACAAAACTACTGCAGAATGCCCAAAATCACAAAACAAAAAGAAAAAAGAAAGAAAAGAAAAACATAGCAAAAGGGAAAATAAAATATAGCTAATTAACCAAACAAATAAACTCAAATCAAACCCTTAATTACCTTATAAGACTATAACGATCTCGGCCAAAATTAAGACACGCAGTACGAATACAATTTGCTTGCTTTGAACCCAATTCTTCATTTTTATTGTTAAAAGGGTTTCCATCTCTATCAAAGTACCCTTTTTTTATCAAGCACTCCATCAAGTCCACCCACTCGGGCCACGGGTGTGAAATGTGAACCAACGATTCAATTCCTCTACTGGCACCGAAAAAATTTGACGGTTCTCGAGTTTCTGAAGATGATTGGGCATTTTGGTCTGCGGATTTTGAGGATCGTCGTTCTTCCACCTCGTAGAAAACGAAACCTGGCTCTGAATCTGGGTCTACGGTTTTTGTGAGGTCGTGGAGACATGAAAAGGGTGTGAAATGTTTAGGGTTTCTTTTTAGAGCAGGATAGACATATCCATGGATGGTGTTGAAGAATTTGTTCATTCTATTCGTGATTTATTTGGCGGGAAATTTGCAGAGTTCTAACTGTTTTTATTTTTTTTAATTTTTTTCTTGTATCGATTGTTTTCAGGTTTAAATGTTGGTTTGGTCACACAAGCACTTAAAAGAAGCCAAATTATTAATAATTATTATTACTTATTACATTAAATGAATAATGTAATATAAATAAAGTTTTTAATATATATATATATATATATATATATATTAATTTGACTTAGTTTTTTTTACTTAAAAAATCGGGTCGGGCTTAATCCGGTCGTTGAGTACTAACCATCCACTTATTTGTATTTCGTTTACCTATTAATTTTATTTTATAATAATTAAATAAAAGAGAGAAAATTTGGCAGCGAGTGCAGAGGCATGAGAGAGACAGCAAAAAATTCGTGAATTTTAATTCCCAGAGGGCTTGAACATGTACATACATCACTTAAAATTCCTTGTGTCTTTTGTTTAATTTTAAAAATTACTGTAATAAAAATATTTGATAATAATTCCCAAAGGGCTTGAACGAACATCTACACTTCAATTTTAAACATACTGTGTACGGGCGAGAGAGAGAGAGTTTCTATGTACAACTTAGTTTAATTTTGTTGTATACTGCAGGGAGCAAGGCAGCTGTATTTTTTCTTCCTTGCGTTTCGGCGGAGATGTTAGTCTTTCAACTAATATGTCCAGGGCTTCCTTCATCCACCAATGGCGACAAACTTCTCTGGCTTCGGCCACATTCATCTGTAACAAAGATTAAATTTTGTTAATTAAGGACTATATATGAAGAAGATGAACAAATTTAATTGATAATAGATTGTAGTAGTAATTGGAAAATTCGTTCAACTTACCCAGATTCTTTGCCTAACATTTTTCTCTGGCCATAGTTCAAGTTGTTCCTTTACGAGCAAAGGGAACATATACCCTTCATAAAACGTGCCATTGCGTTTGCTTAAGAAATTCCATTTACCCAATTCGTGCTGCCATGTCCAAAATGAAATCATAAACAAAAGATGAATAATAAGTTTTCGAAAACAAAAATAAAAAGCGTTTGGTGTATATTTATTTATATATATATATACTGACCTCAACATTGCCAATAACACCAGCTTCTTCAATTGATTCTCTTAAAGCAGCTTCTTCCAGAGATTCATCGAGTTCCCAGCCACCCTGATAATAAGACAATTGAACGTTGATGTTAACGCATAATCATCGTAAGCAGTTTCCATATCTTTTTTCCGGGACAATATTCAAATTTTCTTTTCCAAGAAAATATTCTATGTGAATACCTTCGGGAACATCATTCCTTGACCTTTCTGTGAAGTGATAACAAGAACTTCCAATTCATCACTGATTTCACCATCTTCCCCAATCCTGTATCTGTAAGGTATACATCTGCAAATCCAAAACATATTCAGAATTTAAAACCCTAATCCCAAATTTGGAAAATCACTTGTTTCTAGCATTCAAAATAGATCGTGAGCTTACCCTACAACTTGGCGGCGACCCATGCTGTCATATCTCTGCAACTGCCTTCCTGTGCGAGAAACTAAACAAACAGCCGCCATCTCCTGCAGAAAACGTTTTGGAGAAGAAGAAAACAGGTTGGATTTACGAGAACGACACAAAGCTAATAAGTGATACAGTTTGTTTCTTGAGTAGATTAGGTCAAAAGAAAACGTCGACTGAACTCCCAAGTTGCTGGTGCTAATTCTGGAGCGAAAGAGAATAGATAAGCAACGGGACACGAGGAAGAAATACGAGACAAGAGTAGGCAAACCAAAGCAGCTATATATAGAGGAGAGGGAAGACCGATATGATCCTTGGAAACGAGTAAAATTAACAACTACCGTGGATGCTGCGGCGTACTGCCATGCTAGCTGCTGCGTGTGCAAATGATGTGACAATACGTTTTGACATCATCAATTCTCTATAAAATTTTTAAATATAAAATATATTTTCACATTACAATATTACAAGATTACCATCGGCGTCGTTTGTAGAAGTTTTTGGCTGGTTTCAGTCCACGCGGATGGATTGATGGTGTTATAAAAACGAGGTTTTGATGGTGGTTGACTTGGCAGAAAATGCTCACGTGCGTCAGCATGGATGCATCTCCTTTGGGGAGGTAAACCTCATAATGAAGCACAAATAATTATTAATTAAATACCATGCGGATTGGTAATTAAGGCATATTTTATGTGTGATTAACTTAAAAGTTTAATAATTAAAATGATTAGCAAATATTTTACTTTGGTACAGCAGTTGAATATTTATGAATTAAATTTTATTACCCATATTTATATGATTTGTGATTTTGTTTCACGATATTCATTATAATTAAAAAATTATTAAAACTAAAAGTGTAAATTTAATAGATTTAAGTTAAAGTGTTTTATTTAAATTTTATTTATTTTTAAGATACTTTTGATCTTTTCTAACTCAATTAATTTGAAAATCGTTCAAATTTAATTAATAATACTTATTTCAATTGTATATCATGTATTATACATTACATATGAACTATAAATTTTTTAAAATTTAATATTATCAATAATGTTGTTAAAAATAAGCATTAATTTATCTCTATTGAGTATTGTAATTTTACTCATTTTTTAATTTTTTTTTCTTCTAAAAAGAATTTGAGATAACTTAAATAATGAGGAATGAGTTCACACTCAAAAAATTTATCATCGAATAAAATTTTTTAATTATTTAAATATTATGTGCATTTTTATTGACTTTTATCATAATTATATGACTGTTTGTTACAAGAAGATAAATAATTTATTTGAACCACTTAAATTGTAATTTACTTATTTTAGGACATAGCAAGTATTTACATTTTCATATTAAACTTTTAATGGATTTTATATTTCAACTTATTTCAAAAGATTCTAAGATATTTTTAAAAATTTATTACTACTATAACATATTTTATTTAATAATTTGACTTTTTAAATTAAAGTCATTACCCTTATTTCAAGACATAACGATATAAATAATATTAAAATCCATTCACCTAATCAAAAATGTACCAACTAGCATATTAGACCTCCGAAGGATAAATTATAAAATTCCTCATTACTTAACTAAAATTTATAAAAGTGCTAAGTGTTTGTCTTTCCTTAATTAGTATGAAATCTATTGAACTCAAATCTTGATCTTTTGGATGCTAAAAGTAAAAACCGCGAAAGGCGAAAACTGAGTTCCTTGTATCACGCTAAGTTGTGTCGAAATGGACAATGTCATATTAATTGAGTGAGTCATTACAAAACTTATTTTTGAATTTATATAACTTTTTGACTTGAAAATTCGTATTAAAATTCATCTTCAAATATTAATATTAAAACTTTTGACAACTTAAAAGTTTAGTAGTTTTTATAATGTTTATAACTTTTGTATTTTTAATGGGCCGTGTCATGGTACATTCATATGTTATAGATGTCACATATTTTCTAAACTTTTTCCTTGATTCTTAACCTTTTTTTGTTACAATCTCAATTTTTTATTACATTTTCCATTGTTTTTAAGTTATAATGAATATTGTAACGAAAAATCAAAAAGTTGTGTACTATATTTGCATCAACCATAACTCCTATCCATTTTGAATTTGATATTTGAGATACAAAAGAAAGCATATATTTTAACGTACAGATTCTAGATGTAATTTTAAAATAAAATTTCCCACCTAATATGTGATTGTCAACTCCATAATGGTTGCCTTTGTTAATTGTCTAGTCCTTTTTAGTTTATTATTTTTAATTAAAGCACCGTTGAGTATCAACCCACCCTCCAAAGACGGGAATTGTATACAGAAATGAAAATTCGGAGGCAAATCCAACATTTTGCATTTACATCATTTGTCAAAAGAGAAGTTTCTTAGACCTCCCAGCACAAACTAAATTAGCAGAATCTTGAACGCTTCAAATAAACATAACGCCAAAGAGGAAAAATTACAAAAAAAAACTAGACTTGTCAATTCATAAAATTGGACACAAACTGACATGAAAAAATTTGAATAGTCTCGATGTATTATATTTTTTATACTAAATTTTTATTATCTATGTTCTTTCGTACTTGTATTTTATTAATAAGAATTAGATAAAGAATGTGAATACTTACATTATTGTTTAATACTTAAAATACTTGAATTTAGAATAGTTATTGCACAAATATGTGAATAATGTAAAAAAGTAATTCTAAAAAATAATTCTAATCTTAATAATTTTGTTTCCAAAACCTTTAAAATGGCTCTTGATCCAAATCTCTATCTTTGGCAGTGATTATTTAAAATGCCACAACCTTTGAGCATCTCTACAAGGGGTCTCTCTACTTCCATACATTTTACAATTTATTTATTTTTTGGTTAAGGACTGTGTTGAAATGGAAACTCCTCTTTTCTACTTTCATTTGTTATTAATTTAATGTTCACACGCTTTGTATTTATTCCCTATTTCTCTTGGATGGTGAGTCATAAATAGTTAGCCATGTTTTTGTTCCAACAAGGTATGCTCAATTGCATTAAATTGGTTGATCATATTTGACCACGATAGAGAAGCATCTCTAAATATGAACCAATTCAATTTACTTCTTCACCACTTGCAAATTGTACGAGTTATCACACAGATTATATTCTGTTCAGGAACAAGTAACAATGAGGACAGAATAATAATCTGAGTGCTGGAATTGCAAAATTAAAATGTTTAACAGCCGCAGCTCAAAATAACAACAGGAGAATAATGTTGATAGATGGGTGCAAAATACAAATCCATGAAGAAGCATAAACACCAACCAAACCAATCAACGAAATAATCAAATCAGTTAATGTTTAATCATAGATTCTAAACCCTATATTGAAATATTCAAGATGCTTCAAATTGAAATTGTCTTTTTATGCTGCCACTACTTCTAAAAAGCAAACTAATTAACATTTACAGCTTCAACACATATATTTATCGCCCTCAAAGGAAGACTTGTGTGCTATGTGCTTTGAAATGGTCGGATTTCTAGATCACATGGAGTGGAAAATTACATGCATTGCTGTGCCCACCACTTGATATTTTATTCTCTCTCTCTCTCTCTCTCTCTCTCTTCCTTTTTTATTCTAGAAATGTTAATAAATTTTTTAAAAGACTTGAAAGCTAGCTAGACTCTTCTAATGACAAAATGATGGAGCAGTTGAACGTTATGTAATTTAATTTTCTTTGATAGCAACTTTCATGTAATTGATCTTGAAATACATATTAGAGAATCAATAGATACATTTTTGATTTTAAGAAAATAACAAATACGACCATATTTTAATTATTTTTAATGTACAAATTTCTTATCTTATTATAAGTTGGTAGGTGTTAAAATTCCTTCAGCATGCAAAAACAAATTCATGCAAAAGCAAAAAATTAAATAAATATATCTATTTTAATTTTTTTAATCTTAACAATAAAATCACACTTATACTCTTCAAAATTTTAACAATTATTAACATTTAATAATGCCAAGAATTTATTCATTAAAATGACCAAAATATATTTTTTATATTATTTCATCAAAATATAAGAATTTATTTATTGTTTTCTTTCCCGATATATTTTTTTTATAAGTCAATTGTGTAGTCTTTGAAAACAAGAGTTTACTATTCTTATATATAAGTGACCACAGATGAATTATAATATTCAAAGGGTTTTGTATTTATATTTGTAGGGTTTCTGTTGGGCAGGTTGAGGAGATAATGTATACATGAAAGGAATAATAATCAAACAATTTGAAGATGGTTGGAAGGTGGAATATAAAATAATAAATGATGTTGCATGTGGAGTGCAGGAGATGGTCAAATTTGAATAGGTTTTATTTCAAAATCCAATCAAAGTAAGCCACGTAGTATGATGGGTAGATCATAGGCAATTTGCGATTAGAATCTATTTAATATTGAACTAACCTAATTGTCCATTAAGAAAAAATAAATCAATTAAACATCATTCTAGTCATTAAGCAAGAAAGGATGAAATTTTTTATGCCACTTGCACATGATTGAAGATATTTTTAACTTGACTTATGTTTAATTTATGAGGCAATATGCATACTTAAGACATATACTAATCTTTTTTATTTTTATTTTTTAATAAAAATCTAATAAAATTAGAAGATTTATTAAAAATAATAATATGATTTAAGCAGTTGAAAATTAAAAAAATTTATAAAATAAATAAATAAGTGGTTTTAGAAAATTATTTTTTATTTATTTATTTTTACGTACTTAATTTTTAGTCAAAATTTACACTAAACAAATAAACTTAAATAAAAATTTTGAACAATTTTAACATGACTTATTACAAAGTTATTTTCAAAAAAAGATATTACACTAAATACATTTTTCTATTTATTCTTTCATATCAATTCTCTTTAAAACAGTTTATTAGAAATATTTTTCAAATTTGAAAACATCAAAACCAAAACACCCATTTTATTCCATCTACTAGATTGCGGCGCTCTAGAATTCTTCGCAATTCCTACTCCTTTCCACTAGAATCAATAAGAAATAGTCTTATGTTCTAAAGTAGAAAACCACGACAAAGAAAAATTTGTGTAAAATATTTTTCATGCAACAAAATAAATTTTCAAAACAATAAATTTTTTTATTCTTTAAATTTTTCTCACAACACTAGTTTAATTTTATATAATATTTGGTATTTTAATTTTAAATTTGTTCTATAATTTAATTCTAATTAAATATATATCTCCGCAAGATAATATAATTTAATAATTACGTAACTAATCCTTGATACTTGTATCATTTTCATAATTTCACCTAATCTTTCCTATTCATCCATTAATTTTAAACTAATATTATGATGTTTGCCTCTTTCTTCTTTTTGATATTTCTTAGGAGAAAGACTTGCATGATTTTCTATTATCTAAGTTTAAAGCATTTCGAATATTACATGGCATTGTAGTTTTATCATTAAATTTCCAATTTTATAACGTGGTAACGTTGAAATTGAGCTACTGAACATTAATATTTGTTTGCATGGACTAAGAGACTAAAGAATACCAATAACATTGTGATAAATTCTATGAGCCGCAAATAGAAACATCTCTACTCTGTGGGTTATAACTTTTTCTTTTTTCTAGAATAATTTCCTGGGTCATCTTTGCATTGAAAGTTTTAATTAGAAATTTTTTTACCAATTTTGATAAGAGAAGAACATGTGGTACCGAAATTTTTCTTGGTCTTATAGAGTGGTAGCGAAATTCAATGATCTGGCAAGGAGGAGAAGAGGAACCGATGGGTGAGAAAGAGAATCTATGGGCTATAGTGTGCCCATGTCATTAAAGATATTGATACTGGAAAATTCTTTTATAGAAAGTTCTTATGATTGAAAATACTCTTTCATGCTAACAACTCGATAGCTATTCCCTGTAGAAACTTCATACAGTTAATGCATCCTGAATTTAAATAATTTAAATTCTACTGAAAGAAAATTATGCCAAAGGAAGTACCCTTTTTTTATTTATAAGTAATTAAAGTATAAATACTTGAGGAGATTTGTTCCCCAGTACATGTTATTGAGCCGGATTTCGTTGATTAAAAGGCCTATATGTTCTGCCAAAATGAAGGGATGGGCTAAAGGGCCAGAGCGAGAAAACTCAATAAGCATCAACAACACGGTGCAGTCAGCTGTGCATATTGTTTTATCCTTACCCATGGGGTTTTCGAAATAAAGTAAACCAATCATCTGGCATTGACAGAGGAGCAGAAACTCCCCATTGTGACGGGCAATTAAAGAAATGAGTACACCTGCTACTGGATAAAGAGTTTGTCAATTTGTTCCTTGTAATGATTAACTAGGACAAGAAGAAAATCATTGAGGCCTCCCCAATATACATGATAATACAGTATGGATCCAATCAATGACAGGTTTGAAGAACCTCCTAAAACATCTCTCATCTTTAGGAAATGGCCCCTCTCTCTGGATTTTCTGAACTTATGGAAAATAATAGACCAAAGGCAAAGTGAATTTGGCAAACAGACCAGAATGCGATAAGTACTTGCTGGAGCAATACATTAACCCAAGGCACAAACCGATCCAAAATTATCCTTAAAGCTACCAAATGGCTTGTTATGTTGCGGTGGATGGTAAAACCAAGGTAGTATGCCCCTCCAACTCCAATAAACTTTTCCTTCCCACCTTTATAAATGAACTCAACAATGCATATAACCAATGCTACAAATGAAATTAACTATGCATATAACCAATGCTACAAATGAAATTAACTAAGGAAATAGAGCAAGTTGAAGCCTTAGATGAAAGCTGATGGAGAACAGTTGAGGGAAGCTCAAGGATTAAGTTGGTGATTACAGACATCCACTCCAAAGAAACCCATATATGAATTAAAACGAGATTTTTATCAATTTTGATTCAGATACGAAAATTGTACATAGAGCAAACGGACATTGTAGCTTCTTAACAAATATATGAATCTACTTTTTGTTTCTGCTTTCTAACCTTTTGGGTACAGCCATTCCTCCTGCATTAAGTCCTATGATTAACATTGCCACCCGGTTCGATATAGCTCTTGCGACCTCACGGGATCCAACCATCTGGTGTGTTCATCATTTTGCCTGGCATATGCAGCTGGCTGAAAGGAAACAACATAACAATTAGCTCAAGGCCAATAATGGTCAATTGTACGAAGGTAAATCTGAGAAAAAGTAGATAATTGTAAATGGAAAATGCGGCAGAGCTTGAGGAAGAAGGATATACATTTGCTTCCTCCAGTCTCCTTGAAGAGTTAAGTCGTTCAACTCATATATCCAGAGCTTCCATCATCCACCAATGCCTGCCAACTTTTCCAGTTTCAGACACAGACATCTATACTCCAATAATTCCCCGTATAAATCCCGATTAATCTGCTAGAAACTATAAATATTCACATAATTAAATATTGCACTAAACCGACAAGTAATATGGCACCCATTTTCTCTGCCTGACATCTTTCTGCGGTCACAGTTCAGTTTCTTCGATCCAACGCATAGGAAATATACACACTTTTTTGTAACCTATACAAAATTCTCCGCCTTTTAATTCCTGTTTTTTCAATAAACTCTTGCCATGTACATTATAAATCCACATGATGATATTCAAAAAGAATTCTATGACTACAGGAACAAAATTTTTGGAATATTCAATGATATAGTAACCTCAACATGGCCAAAAACCCTGCTTCTTCAACTGATCCCCTCAAAGCTGCATCGTCCAGAGTTTCATCACTTTCCCAAACACCCTGATTAGAGACAATATAATGTTAATACACAATCAATAGATAGATACAGTACTATTGGTTGATAACAAAAACTGTAAATCATCATTTTCTTTTCATAATATATAGGAAAATCTGCAAACCTTTGAGAACTTCATCCCTTGACCATTACTCGAAGAGATAACAAGAACTTCCGGTTCATCACTATTATCATCATTGCCATTTCTTTTATCTATCCGGAATGCATCTGCAAACTCAGACATTCTCATTCCCATAAGAGAAATATATAACTACTTTGCGAAACATATTGCTATTATTACTTTAAAAATGGAGGTCAGCATTTACTCAATTTAACAGGCCAACGAGGATAATTCCAACACCACATCCGGCAAAGAGAATGATCATCAATTTGCAGACCTTAAGCCGCCAGATTGGCTGAATCAAATGTCAATCATACATAATTTCATTTAGTATGTACAGCAAAGCAAATACTAAAATCTCTAGCCATTGTAAATGGGCTCTTGGAAATAGTAACCATCACCAAAGAAACGAAGTTCATGAGCTAAAACTTGACAACAGCATCAATATAAACTACTTGTTGAGAATGATAGAGTTTTGAGTGCTGCATGACCAGACCAGCTGAATAGCTGCAGAGAAGACACCTCGGCATATTTGACTAAATGTAGAAACATTCTGGATGATGACGTGAAAGATGTCCTTTTCTCTAACAGCTGTAGTGTGCATCAACGTGAAGATGATTTGCTTTGTAACAGAATTGTGTTGAATGACTAAGATCATTTCCGTTTTTAGACACCTTATGTAGATGCTAGCATAGGTTTTCTTGTTCTTTAATTATGAAGGAAATACGAAGAAACCCTTCCACTCATCTTCTTCATTTTTAACTTGGTATCAAGCTACCAAAATGGATAGCAGCCATGGAATTTTTTTACAAAGCACAAACCCAGCAACCAACACATCAAACAGCGGTCCCTTTTCATTCACTGCACCAATCAAACACAAATTTCCTACTGTGAAAATCCCAAGTTCTGCTAAGTGATCGATCAAATGAGTTGGAGGGGTTCATTGATGGAAGCAGAAGCATTCTCACCAGGTGTATGAAAATCCCAAGTTATTGGATTTATATTAAGAATTGAAATTCTTAATAAAAAGTTAATGAGTTTGGTTGCATAAGGTAATAATACAATGAATTAAATAAGGTATTTTGTAAGAAAAAATTATTCAAATATTTTTTAATACATAAATTAGAAATTTATTCCTTTTTTTGTTTTGAATTTATCCGCATTCATCCTGTCAATAATCTAACAATGTTACAAATAATTTTAAAAATTATAAAAATAAGTCACTCATTTAATAAATATTATATCATTTAAAAATGAAAATTTAAGAGATAAATTTGAAATATTTAACATAATTTTTATTTATTTAAAATAAAATTAAACAAAATTTATAATACGTATTTCATTTTATATTGTTAAAATATATTAATTTTTTTTTAAAAATTATTATAATCAAGTAATACTCGTTAAAATATACCATGATGGTCGATAATTATTATGACAAATATTAAGTAGTTTGATGATAATTCTTTTTTACTCTTTAATAAAGTTTGCCAACTTTTTTCCTTGAAAGTTAAAGAGACATAACCAAAATATAGCATAATATATAGCATGTAATCTCTAGTTTGCTTTTAAAATATACTTGCTTAAGAAAAAGTATCATTAATTTTGTTCAAGGTGTTGGAAAAAACAAAAGCATAGAATGGAAAATCTTTTTGTTCATGGGTCTCTCCACGTGAATATGAGAAATTTGAACACAAAATTAGGCTATATTTGATAAATCGAAAATGTGTAAAGATAAATAAAAGCTAAATTTCAAAAGATTCCATTGAAAAATATATATTTTATTGATTGAAAATAATGAATGAATGAATTACAAATTAGGGTCATTAGCAAATATATAATTTGTTACATGCATTGCTTGCAGCAAAATTGATGAACATTAACAACAAATAGTGTAGCCTATCAATAACATTAAATTCACTTTTTCTACTATATTTGTAGGTGTAATCCACACCTTGAATAAGGAAAAAGAAATAGAGACAATAATTGTGTATACCATACGCAGACATCTAATGACATCTCTGGAGAAAATTCTGAAACATCTTTTATCTCTCAGGAATGGCCCTTCACTCTGGATTTTCTAAAATTTTAGATAATAATAGACCCAAGGCAAAAACAACTGGCCAGACAGTGATTTTTATAGACTGATCAGATTGTGAATAATTAATGGTTGTAAAAATACATTGACAGAGAGCACAAACCGATCCGACAAAATCCTTGAAGCCACCAAAAGGCTTAAGATTTTGCTGGGGATAATAAAACCAAGATAGCATACCCCTCCACTTCCAGTGAACTTTTTCCTTTCTACCTTTATAAATGAGATCAACAATGCATAGAAGCAATGCTGCAAATGAAATTAACATGGCAAATAGTGCATATCGAGGCTTATGTTCGGATGAAAGTTGGTCTAGAACAGCCGATGGAAGCTCTAGCACGAAGTTGATGATTACAAAAATCCACTCTAAAGAAAACTACATAGAAATTAAAATGAGAAAACGTTAATTTATAATATCGGAAACAGATAATATAGCTTCATAACAAATATATAATATAATTCTACTTTTTATCCCGGTTTCTAACCTTTTGGGTCCAGCCATTCCTCTTGCCCTGTGTAGTCATTTCAACCTCAAGGGATCCAACCACGGATTGTGCGTCATCATCATTGCAGGCACTTGCAGCTGGCTGAAATGAAACAACGTAGCAATTAGCCCAAGGGCCAAAAATGGTCCATCGTTTGGACGAAAATCTGAGAAAATATAAATGAAAACAGCCATGGATCTTAAGGAACAAGGGCATACATCTGCTTCCTCCTGTGTCCTTGAAGATTCGATAGCTATTACAGCTTCATGGGATCCAACCCATGGTTGGGTATAATCACCCAGTCCGTTGCTTGCAAGTCGCTGAAATGAAACAACACAAACAGCAATTTTATTAATAATTATAGCTTGCTTAATTTAGAGTAATTGTTGTAATACTAAAACTGTACAGTTGGAATCTTCTCTTATAATAATTCGGGTATATACAGCAGAGAGAGCAATAATTTAAATAAGTAAAGGAAAGAAAGAACCCGATTCTGAGTTTTTCACACCATGGCCTCGCCGATCATACGAAACCTCAGGCCACTTTTCTTGATGGCAGGGATGCTAGATCTCCATAGTCTTAAGGCTTTCTCCGTTGGATTGTTGGCTGCGAAGTTGTCGTTCAAACACTTCTCCATTTTTCTTACACTCGAGCTCGGTGACTCTGTTTGGAGAAACAGAGTGACCGCGAAACAACATCGTTTAAGTATTTTGGGGCGAATGGAATATACTCGGACACGGGTGATGTGTCTCCAACTCCACCCGTTGTTCCAATCTTTAGACGACACGTTAATGGTCAAGAAAAAAGATTAAATGATAATTCTATCTGACACCGCTTTATCGTATAGAGACTGTACTCTCATACCTGCATGTGAAATTGTTAGATCATAGAACCATTAACTAATTTCATTAACATCGTTCTTAAACATTTGCACTTAATTAATATAAAATAATACAATATTTTCTTTATTATTTTAGATAAATAAAATTACTAATTTTTTATATGTTACAATGAATTTGTAATCTTAGGATTCATAAGAATGATACAAAAAGAAATGAGTATGTTATTACTTGAATCGTAAAAAATTATTTGATCTAATCGAAATTTGACTTTTCTTTTGGATGTATGTTCAAACTGATTTTCAAACTCACTGTTGCTTAGATCGTTGTACGTTGATCGGCAAGAAATAGGTCCATTTATATCGGAAGAAATG
>BNST01000544.1:0-18513 GCA_019650275.1 Xylocarpus granatum | reverse complement strand
CAAGGTGAAGAGTTGTCTTCTTCAACCAAGGCAAATTGTGATAGGTTTAAGAGTTGTCTTGCCTATCCAACATATCCTTTTATATATTAGTTAACCCAAAGGACAGCGTTCGGCAGTGCTTGGGACAAACTACGGGGAGTGACCGGAAAATTCCCATGGTTGCGGCAGAGGTATCAGGTGCATTATGAAGTTTACAGTATGAACTTCTGAGAGTGACCGGGACATCCCCGAGGGTGTGGCAACAGCTTCAGGCACGCTCGGCAGTGCGTGGGACAAACTTCCAGGAGCAATCGGAACATTAACCATGGGCATGGCAGAGGATTCTGGCATTCTCAGCAGTGCATGGCACAAACTTCCCGAGGCTGCTTGAACATCCCCTCAGGTCTGTCTGAGGCTTTGGGCGCATTAACCAGTTTGCAGTACAAACTTCCGAAAGCGACCGGAACATCTTCACGGGTGCGGTAGAGGCTTTGGGCGTGTCAGGCAGTGCATGGGATGAACTTCTGGTAGCGATCGGAACATCCCTTCGGGCGAGGCAGAGGCATCAATCACGTTCAACAGTGCATGGGACGAACTACTGGAAGTGACCGGAAAATCCCCGCAGGCTTGACAGAGGCGTTGAACGCGTTTGGCAGTCCACTGGACGAACTTCCAGGAGCAACCAGAACATCCCTGTAGATGCTGCAAAGGCGTCTAGCGTGTTTGTGTTGAGGACCTTAAGAGGCAAAGGGAGCGTGAGCGAATGCGCGCAAGGCGCCAAGCAGCAAGAGAGGCAGAAACAGGCCAGAATGTGCACGCAACAAGCATGCACACAGCAAGCAGTAAGGCACGGCCATGTTCTAACTCTATCCTAACTGACTGCAGAAATCCAAGCCAAGAATAATGCCAGCATTGGCAGGACACGTATGAAGCAATCTGAGCAGGAGAAGGACATGGACGGCATGAAGAACTCCAGCAGCAGCAGGACGTCATGGCAGGTTTGACTTCAGCAAGATGTTCACGTCAAGGAGGAATCTAGGAATGGAAGGACACGCCATATGGAAGTCCTAATCCTAGAAGGAAATGGCAAGAAGAAGTTCAGCAGCTATAGGAGAGGAGATAAGATAAGGACAGAAAGACTTAGTCAAAGTAGGAATTCTAGTCTAAGTAGGAATTCAAGAAAGACCCAGAATCCTAGTAGGATTAGGAAACAGTGGGATAAGGTCTATCTTGATAATGTTTTAGTTGACTTAGAATACCTAGTTGAATTAGGATAAAGTTGTAGTAAATTTAACCATGATTACTTTTGAAAAAGTAACTCTAGTTTACAAAAAGTAAACAAATGATTGAAATAAACAAAAATAAAAGAGTCAATTTTGTCAGGTGGGTGCAGGAATCTTTTAGAATTTGTCGAGCTGCAAAGTTTGTCTTTTTCACTCATCCAAGTCTATCAAATCATCATCAGAGGACACTTCATCAATATCTGTCATGATTTGGAAGTCACCGAAACTTTTGATGTCTAAATGGGCTCTGATGGAATGAAAATGGTCTTCTATACTTGGATCTTCATGAATTTGGCCCAAATAAGGTGTATATAAGCTAAAGCTTCTATATTTTGTGAACACCTTCATGTTACTATCCTCCATATGCATAGGATAGTCATGGGTCCAAGTCCGGGCTTTATGAGCAGATAGCAGTAGATTTCTGACATTGATTATGTTCATCATGACTGAGGGATCAGAGTCTTCTATCCACTCCTTACAATGCATTTTTGTTCTTAAACATGTAGGCTCAGAAAATGGGAACACATCAATTAGTATTTCCATCTTAGCTCCTTCAGGATATCCTGTAGTATAGCTGGCCGGTATTGAAAATACTTTTGTATTACTATTTCTTTTTTTTTAACACATTTCACTCGTCTGAATCCAACAACCTATTACTATTTATGATGAATAGTGTTTTAGCCTAGAATGTAACAACTACTGCACACAATTCTATTTTACAGAAAATTAAATTTACCACAGTTATTTAAAAAAACCAACAACCGGAGTTTCAACGGCGTTGGGGATATGGAATAAGATCAATAAGGGAGTGTCTCTCTACCTTATTGAAATATGTTGATAAAATTAAAAATTTACCTTTAAATTCTGAAAGGCTGTTTAGAGATGGCTTAGGGAATATTTTAAGAGAGAGATTGCTTTAATATTTCGATCTTTTTTCCCGATCTACTTTAATTGATGAACTTAGGGGTTTATATACAACCTAAAAGTAAACAATGGTTAAATTTAACCATGATTACTTTTGAAAAAGTAACTCTAGCTTACAAGAAAGTAAACAAATGATTGCAATAAACAAAAATAAAACCTAAAAGTAAACAATGGTTAAGTATAACCATGATTACTTTTGAAAAAGTAACTCTAGTTTACAAAAAGTAAACAAATGATTGAAATAAACAAAAATAAAAGAGCCAATTTTGTCAGGTGGGTGCAGGAATCTTTTAGAATTTGTCGGGCTGCAAAGTTTGTCTTTTTCACTCATCCAAGTCTATCAAATCATCATCAGAGGACACTTCATCAATATCTGTCATGATTTGGAAGTCACCGAAACTTTTGATGTCTAAATGGGCTCTGATGGAATGAAAATGGTCTTCTATACTTGGATCTTCATGAATTTGGCCCAAATAAGGTGTATATAAGCTAAAGCTTCTATATTTTGTGAACACCTTCATGTTACTATCCTCCATATGCATAGGATAGTCATGGGTCCAAGTCCTGGGCTTTCTGAGCAGAAAGCAGTAGATTTCTGACATTGATTATGTTCATCATGACTGAGGGATCAGAGTCTTCTATCCACTCCTTCCAATGCGTTTTTGTTCTTAAACATGTAGGCTCAGAAAAGGGGAACACATCAATTAGTATTTCCATCTTAGCTCCTTCAGGATATCCTGTAGTATAGCTGGCCGGTATTGAAAATACTCTAAGATCTATAAATCCATTTCCATGGTATCCGTCACCAACTTTTTTGTGTTCATAGTAAGAATGCAGGATATAAGACAACTTCCAAGATAGTGGTTCTATGAACTTTTTTATTTGTACCAGTTGAGTCACCACTATTCTTGTGACAAATCCCATTTCAAATAACTTTTTTAGAGAAAATGGAATAACAAAATCATTCCAATTTTCTAAATGGGTTGTTGCCTTGAAGAGAACTAACCCCTTATTGCACACACAAATATTGAGCATATCATGGTCCTGAGCTTTGTAATGTATACCTGTCAGGCCCATTCATGGTGGATATGGCCCATTTAGTGCTACATGTCTCAGGAATTCTTGGGCATCTACCATTTCCGTTATTTTTTCTGCAAGTACATACCCAAGTACTTTTTTTTCAGCAGGGGTGTTGAAGATGGGCTCTAGCAATTTCTTTTTTGAGAATCTTTCTGCGTTCTCCTGTTGCCAAATCTCAATTTCCTTTTTCATTTCTTTTCCTCTCTCTTTTTTTTTCATTGAGCTCCTTTTGCATTTTTCTATTTTTTGTGTGAGCTCTTCTATTTTTTCATTTTTTGCACTAATTTCGGCCTTTAACAAATTTATTTCTTTTTGGAGTATGAAAGGTGTTTGATGGAGTGAGTGCATTTGGAGAGGCCAAGAGCATGGATCTTAAATTTTCTTCTTGATTTTTGAAATCAAGATAACAACATAGAGCATGAATAGTGTCTGGTTTGGATCTTAGGTTAGAGTTCCATAGGTTATCCACCAAACACTTTTGTTCAGGTTTGAGCTGGGCTTTGGCCTTGAAAGAGAGATTGGTTCCTGAAGGAAAAGTTTGTAAAGTATATGGGCCGAAGAAAAAGGCATTTGGGCTTGGGTTTTGAGATGTTCCTGCCATCACTAAAAAAGAATAAATAATTTTGTTAGGAAAAAATTATTTTTTCTACAATGTCTACTTTTCTATATATGCATGAGAAAAATTAATAGAATATAAGAATGAAAGAATATGATGATGGACTTAGTGGACTCCTGAGTTACGTCGGTATCCACAGCAAAATTGAATTTTGTACAATGCCATCATGCATGGATGAAAATTATTTATTTTCTACATGAAGATTATATTTTTGCTACATGAAGATTACATTTCTACTATGCAAAGTAATTTGCTAAATTCAAATTATATTTCTACATTATTTTTTACAAGTAAATTACATTTCTAAGTACATTACATTGCTACATTATTGCTAATTTATATTTCTCTATTAAAATATAGAATTATTACTAATTATTCTAGATAATTTATCTGCTAAAAAATTTTCATTTGCTTTTACATGTTCTATTTTACATTCTACTCCAGTAATCTTTAAATAATCTATAAATTTTATCCATCTATTAGTACTTAACTTGCTAGAATTTATTTTATTATAAAACTTAACTATTGCATTACAATATGTTCTAAGTGTATATTCTAATTTATCAAAAATAAATATTTTAAACTTTTCTAAAGTGTTTATACATGCTAATATTTCTGCATCTATACTAGTTACTTTAGTTATATATTTACCACTTGTATATCTACTCAGTTTTTCTAAATTTCTAGGATCTTCTTTATTAGGTTTCCATTTTAAAATTCCACCCCATCCTTCTATACTACCATCTGTTTCTATTATAATATAACTATTTTTAGGAGGTAATTCTAGATATGGTAAGTTACTTATTATATTTTTTATTTGTCTTAACAATTTTTTATCCTCATTATTAAACTTTATTTCTCCTCCTATTTTTAATTTATTATAAAAGGGTCCTGTTAATTTTCCTAAATTAGGAACATAATTTCTAGTGTAATTTAATAATCCTAAGAAACTTTCTAACTCCTTTGTATTTATTTCTTCATTAAAATCTAATACTTTTTTAATTATATGAGGCTGTAATTTTATTATTCCCTTTCCTCTTTCTAATCCTAAAAATTCTATCCTGGGTTGTCCTAGTTTTAACTTTGTTTTTGATAATATTAGTCCTTCCTTTTCACATATATCAAAAAATTGTTTTAAATGTTGTATGTGTTGTGCTATATTATCACTAAATATTAAAATATCATCTATATAACATATTATAAATTCATCTAAATGTCTAAATATATTATCCATTTTTCTTTGGAATATACTAGGTGCATTTTTTAGTCCAAAGGGCATAACTAACCATTCATACTGTCCTAAGGGTGAGGTAAAAGATGTCCATTCAATACTATCCGGATGCATAGCTATCTGATAAAATCCTGATTTTAAATGAAATTTGCTATATATATCTTTATCCTTTATTTTTAATAGTAAGTAATCTATTCCTAGTAATGTATATTGGTCTTTGTAAGTATTATCATTTAATCTTTTATAATTGAATACCATTCTACTTTTTCCTCTAACTATTTCACTGTATTTTTGTACTATAAATGCTATTGTTCTATGTCTACTATTAGAATGTCTAATTAATTTTCCTTTTAATAATTTTTCTATATGCTTAGTATATTCTGACTTAGTCCTGGGATCTGGTATTATGGGTTTATCTTGTATAGTTAAATCTGGGTTAATTATATCTATTTGGCATGTAATTTTGTTTTTATTCCATAATGCTAAAGGATTCTCCCCTATAACTGACAAATTTTCTTTAAATAAGTCCTATAATTTGATTCTAAATTGCCATAATTATATAATATTACATCTGTTTCTAGCTGTTCTTCTATTTCTATCTTATCAGATTCTTCTTGTTCTTCAAATAATTTTATATCTAAAGGTTTACTAACAGGTGATGTTTCTATTACTTCTGTTTTCTTAAAGAAGGTTACTTTTCCATTTTCTATAGTTATTCCCCCTTGCATACTATAAATAAAATTCATTCCTATAATTATTTGAGTTCTATCATGAATTTGTAATGGGTAGCACATAACAAAATGGTAATAAATATTTTTGAGTTTTAAATATTAAATAACTTCATGTCTTTACTTTTAAGAAACTTTGTGTTACACTATTTACTCTTGCTATTCTTACAGCTGTTGGTAATTTCTCAAAACATTCTAATGGTAATGCTTTATCATCTATTGCACATTTACTAGCTCCTGTGTCTATAATAGCATTTAAATTGTATTGTTTATTATTAACTTCTATAGCTACTTTACAATTTAATAAATTGTTTATCATATTTGCAGGTCTAATTGTATTACTGGCTATTACTTCTATTTCATTATCTTCATCTATTTCTTTTAATTTATTCTTACTTTCTTTTTCTAAATCAATTACTCTTTGTTCTAGTCTATTTGTTTCTAATTCCTTTTCTAATTTTATATCTGCCAATTCTTTTTCTAATTTATTTATTTTTTCTTTTAAATAATTATTTTCTAATTTTATAAATTCTATATCTTTATCATTTTCTCTATCTATTTTAACTTCTTTCTTAATTTCATCTCCATATTCTACTATTTCTCCAAATCTTTCTATGTCCATGGGACAACATACTAATTCACATTCTTTACATTTTTTACAATTTTTTACAATAATCATATTACAATAAAAATATTTTTCTCTATATGTATTATTCCAACTGTGTTTACATTCTTTACAATTGGATGGTAATTGTTTTTCTACTAACCAATTCATAATGTCTATACTTAATACCTTACTATTTTTACTATTTTCACTACTCTTGAAAGATCTTGTTCTAAACTCATCCTGTTAGAGTTTTTAATTTTTCATTTAAAATAATTACTTTTTTGTCTAACCCTTCTATACTTAATTCTAATTTATCTAATTTTTTAATTACTCTATCTTCTATTTTTCTACTAGTTTCTCCTATTAAACTATTTTGTATTATTCTAATATTATCTATTAGACTATCTATTTTTACTCTTTGTTTTTGTAATATATTCAAATATGATTTAAAAATTAAATCATTAGACTGACTGATAGCTAACTGGTTGTGTAAAATATGATACCTAACATCAGAAATAGTGTTCAGTTGTAGATCTTCAGAGTGAAATTTATGCTTAAAATTTTCTTGAGAAAAACATATTATATTTAATCTATCTACAGTCCTCTTCCTCTGGTATAATCCTGTTTCTAAGTTAAGATAATCAAGCCTATGAAATACCTCTTCTTCCTTACTGATCATGTTTTAAGAATAATAAACTCCGCAAGTTTTCACCTACACCTAGGACTTATCAGCACCTCAGCTTCTGCCTAGTACTTCAGTTTACCTCTATAGAAGCTTTTAAACCTAAAACAAGTTTTCAGGATGATTTGCATGATCATAAAGACTGAATTATCTTTTCTTAGTTCTGTTTTTGCTCTGATACCATTTCAGGGGGCGAGGTATGGAGATCAGAAGAGCCGCAGAATAACCTACTCAGAGTATGAATACAAAGAGGGGTTATTAGAAGATTTTCTAGATTAGAAGGGAAGAGAAGAGAAGAGAAAAGGGGTTTTTTTTTCTACTAACCAATTCATAATGTCTATACTTAATACCTTACTATTTTTACTATTTTCACTACTCTTGAAAGATCTTGTTCTAAACTCATCCTGTTAGAACCTAAATGGGCCTATTCTTGTGGTATTCAGGATAGTGGTTCTATGAACTTTTTTATTTGTACCGGTTGAGTCACCACTATTCTTGTGACAAATCCTATTTCAAATAACTTTTTTAGAGAAAATGGAATAACAGAATCATTCTAATTTTCTAAATGGGCCATATCCACCAGGAATGGGCCTGACAGGTATACATTACAAAGCCCAGGACCATGATATGCCCAATATTTATGTGTGCAATAAGGGGTTAGTTCTCTTCAAGGCAACAACCCATTTAGAAAATTTGAATGATTCTGTTATTCCATTTTCTCTAAAAAAGTTATTTGAAATGGGATTTGTCACAAGAATAGGGGGTTTTTTTTTCTACTAACCAATTCATAATGTCTATACTTAATACCTTACTATTTTTACTATTTTCACTACTCTTGAAAGATCTTGTTCTAAACTCATCCTGTTAGAACCTAAATGGGCCAATTCTTGTGGTATTCAGGATAGTGGTTCTATGAACTTTTTTATTTGTACCGGTTGAGTCACCATTATTTGTGAGCAGAACATATGCTCCAAATTTTGTATATTTCTCATTCATTAATCAAGAATCAAGGTTAGCATTCTTGCTTCCATTCTTGTTTATATTTCAGTTATCTTTTAAGAGTTGTGTTGAGATAACTTGGGCTTAAGTCAAGGTGAAGAGTTGTCTTCCTTGCTTAAGAGCTTAGGTTGAAGTTAAGAGTTGTCTTCTTCAACCAAGGCAAGTTGTGATAGGTTTAAGAGTTGTCTTGCCTATCCAACATATCCTTTATTTATTAGTTAATCCCAAAGGACAGCTTAGGGGACATAAATCTATGAAAAGAACTCAAGAATCAAATGGGACAGCAAGTTAGGAAGGTTTTGTAGTAGGCGTGCTGACCCCTAAGGTGTAGAAAAGTTGGGGAAAAAAATCAGGGACCCCAACAGTTCGGCTGTATGCGGGACGAACATTTGGGAGCGACCAGCGCATTGGGCATTGCACAGGACAAACTTTGGGGAGCGACCAGAACATCCCTGCAGGCACAGCAGAGGTGTCAGGCCTGTTTGGCAGTGCACGGAATGAACTTCAGGGAGCAACTGAAACATCATCGCGGGTGCAGCAGAGGTGTCAAGCACGTTCAGCAGTGTGTGGGACAAACTTCCACAAGTGACGGAACAACCCTGCAGGTGCAGAAGCGGTGTCGGGTGCATTGAGCAGTGCACGGGATGAACTCCCGGGAGTGACCAGAACGTCACTGCAGGCAGGTGTTCACCAGTGTGCTGGATGAACTTCGGGGAGCCACCTGAACAACCTCGCAGGGTGCGACAGCTATGTCGGGCGCGTTCAGTCGTGTGCGGGATGAACTTCTGGGGAGCGACCGGAACAACACCGTGGGTGGGGCAGCTATGTTGGGTGCATTCGGCAGTGCACAGGATGAACTTTTGGGAGTGACCAGAACATCCCCGCGGGCTGGCAGAGGTGTCGGATGCATTTTGCCATATGCGGGACAAACTTCTGGGATCGACCGGAAAATCCCAGCAGGTTTGGCAGAGGCGTCTGACACATTCTAGGTCAGTGCTTCAGCAGTCTACAGAGGCATGGGCGTTCCAGGAGAGCTCGGGAGTGACCAGAACATTCCTGGTGGCGCGGCAGCTGCGTCAGACAAGTTCGGCAGTGCACGGGACAATTTTGCTGGAGTGGCCGGAACATCCCTGAGGGTGCAGCAGAGGCTTCGAGCGCATTAAGCAGTGCACGGGATGAACTTCTGGAAGCAACCAGAACATCCACGCAGCCACGGCAGAGGCATCGAACACGTGCGGCAGTGCATGGGATGAACTTCGTGGAGCAAATGGAACATCCCTGAGGGCACGGTAGAGGCATCGGGTGTGTTCAGCAGGGCGCAGGATGAACTTCCGGGAGTGACCGGCACATCCCCGCAGCCACGACAGCGGCATTGGGTGTGTTGGGCAGTGCATGGGACAAACTTCAGGGAGTGACCAGAATATCACTGCAGGCAAGGCAGTGGCATCGGGCGCATTCGTCAGTGCATGGGATGAACTTTTGGGAGCGACCGAAAACATCTCCGCGGGCACAGCTATGTCTGTCGGGCGCTTTCTGCAGTGCACGGGACGAACTTCTGGGGGCAAACCAGAACATCCTTGTGCTTGCAGTAGAGGCGTCGGGCGTGTTCGGCAGTGGGCGGGATGAACTTCAGGGAGCGACCAGAACATCCCTGCAGTCACGGCAGAGGAATCGGTCGGGTTGGGCAGTGCGCGAGACGAACTTCCGGGAGCAACCAGAAAATCCCCACGGGTGAGACAGAGGCATCGGGCAGGGTTGGGCAGTCTGCGGGACGAGCTTCTGGGAGCAACCGGAAAATCCCTGCAGGTGAGACAGAGGCGTAGGACACGCTCAGCAGTGTGCAGGACAAACATCCAGAAGTGACTGGAACATCCATGCAGGTGCAGCGAAGGCATCGGATACGTTCGGCAGTGCACGGGACGAACTTCTGGGAGTGACCAGAACATCCATGCAGGCGCGGCAGTTCGCGGCTTCAGGCGCATTGGGCAGTGCAGGGGATGAACTTCTGGGAGTGACCGGAACATCCAGCAGGCACGGCAGAGGGATGAACTTCTGGGAGCAACCGGAACGTCCCCGCAGGCACGGCAGAGGCATTGGGCATGTTCGGCAGTGCACGGTACAAACTTTGGAGAGTGACCAGAACATCCATGCAGGTGCAGTAGCGGTGTCGAGTGCGTTGGGCAGTGTGCAGGATGTACTTCCAGGACCAACCGGAACATCACCACTGGCGCCGCAGAGGTGTTGGGCGCTTTTGGCACTGCACGGGATGAACTTCGGGCAGCAACCGGAGAATTCTCTTGGGCATGTTCGAAAGTGTGCAGGAAACACTGCCGGGAGCGACCGGAATACCACCACAGATGCGCCACAGGCATTGGGTGCATTCGACAATGCGCAGGACAAACTTCCATGAGCGACCGGAAAACACCTGCAGGGCTTGGCAGAGGCATTGGGAGCATTCAGCAGTGATCGGAACAAACTTCCGGGAGTGACGGAACATCCTAGCAGGTGCGGCAGCGGGTCGGGCTCGTTTGGCAATGCACAGGACGAACTTGCGAGAGTGACCAGAATATCCCCATGGATGCGGCAGAGGCATCGGATGCATTCGGCAGTGTGCAGGACAAATCTCGGGAGAGACCAGAACATCCCCTCGGGCGAGTCTAAGGCTTCGGGTGTGTTGGGCAGTGCACAGGACAAACTTCTGGAAGCGATTGGAACATCTCAGCAGGCGCAGCAAGGACTTCAGGCATGTTGACCAGTGCACAGGATGAACTTCTGGTAGTGACCAGAACATCCCTGAGGGAGCTGCAGATGCATCGGGCGCATTCGGTAGTGCGTGGGGCTGACTTCCGGGTGCGACCGGAACGTCCCCACGGGCGCGGCAGAGGTGTTGGACGCATTCAGCAGTGCATGGGACGAACTTCTGGGAGCGACCAGAAAATACCCACGGGCTCAGCAGAGGCATCAGACGCGTTCGCCAGTACTAGGGGCGAACTTCTGAGAGTGACCGGAACATCCCTGCGGGTGTGGCAGAGGCTACGGGACGCTCGGCAGTGAGCAGGATGAACTTCCGGGAGCGGCCAGAGCATCCCCGCAGGTGCGGCAACGGCCAGAGCATCCCTGCGGTTGCGGCAACGGCGTCAAACATGTTCGGCAGTGCGCAGGATGAACTACTGCGACGACCAAATTATCCCCGCGGGCACGGCAGCAGCATTGTTCAAGCTTGTCAGTTCGCGGCATGAACTTTTGGGAGTGACCGGAACATCCCCATGGGCACGGCAGAGGCATCATGTGTGTTCAGCAGTGTGTGGGATGAACATCGTGCCGCGGCATCAAATACGTTCGGCAGTGCACTGGATGAACTTCCCGGACCTACCGGAACATACCTGAGGACATGGCAGAGGCTTCGGGCACATTCGGTAGTGCGCAAGACGAACTTCCAGTAGCTCTGGAACATCCCCACTGGCATGGCAGAGTCATCAGATGTGTTCAGACGTGCTTAGGACGAAACTTCTGGGAGCTACCAAAAATTCCCCATGGGCGCAGCAGCGACGTCGGACACGTTTCGGCAGTGCTTGGGATGAACTTCTGGAGGCAACGGAACATCTCCGTGGGTGCAGCAGATGCTTTGGGCATGTTTGGCCATGCGTGGGATGAAGTTCCAGGGAGTGACTGGAACATCCCCATGGGCAAGGCAGCGGCGTCAAATATGTTCGGCAGTGCACGGGATTAACTTCTTGAACGTACCGGAACATAGTCAAGGGCGCAGCAGAGGCTTCAGGCACATTCGGTAGTGCACGGAATGAACTTCCAGGAGTGATCGGAACATCCTTGCGGGTGCGGCAGAGGCATCAGATGCATTCGGCAGTGCCCGGCATGAACTTCCAGGAGCTACCAAAAATTCCCTGCTGGGCGTGGCAGCGGCATTGGATGTGTTCGGCAGTGTACGGGACAAACTTTTGGGGTGACGGGAACATCTCCACGGGTGCGGCAGAGGCTTCAGACATGTTTGACCATGCTGGGTGAAGTTCGGGACACGAACATCCAGGAGAGGCACGCAGGTGGGAAAACTTCCGGGAGGGACCGAAAATCCCCGCGTGCAGTGCCAGGTTCGGATGCGTTCGGCAGTGCGGGGGACAAACTTCCGGCAGCGACCAGAACATCTTCGCAGGCATGGCAGAGGCATCGGGTGTGTTCGGCAGTGTGCAGGACGAACTTCCAGGAGTGACCGGAACATCCCACGGGCGCAGCAGCGGCATCGGATACATTCGTGTTGAGGACCTTAGGAGGCAAAGGGAGCATGAGTGAATGCAAAAGAGGCGCCAAGCAGCAAGAGAGGTAGCAACAGGCAAGAAAGTGGGCTCTACAAGCTTGCACGCGGCATGCAGTGAAGCACGGCCAGGTTCTGACTCTGTCCTAATTGACCACGGACATCCAAGCCAAGAAGGACACCAGCATTGGCAGGATACACACAATGCAATGGGAGCAGGAGAAGGACATGGACGGCATGAAGAACTCCAGCAGCAGCAGGACGTCATGGCAGATTTAGCTTCAGCAAGATGATCACATCAAGGAGAAGTCTTGAAATGGAAGGACATGCCATATGGAAGTCTTAATCCTAGAAGGAAACAGCAAGATGAAGGTCAGCAGCTGTAGGAGAGGAGATAAGATAAGGACAGAAAGGTTTAGTCAAAGTAGGAATTCTAGTCTAAGTAGAAATTCAAGAAAGACCAAGAATAAGTAGGAATTCTAGTCTAAGTAGAAATTCAAGAAAGACCAAGAATCCTAGTAGGATTAGGAAACATTGGGATAAGGTCTATCTTGATAATGTTTTAGTTGTCTTAGAAAACCTTGTTGACTTAGGAAAACATATCCTAAGTGGATAAGGAACCTAAGTACTAGTTGAATTAGGATAAGGCTGTCCAATACTATGAATAACAAATAACATTACCATCAGCCTTAGCAAATAACGGTAGTATGTTAGTATTAAGTAGTTATCATCCCCAATTGTGGGAAAAAGTTATAGCCAAATGGGAATCTAGTACAGTTTTACACTTAAGTAATTTAATTTTATAGATAATCAAGAAAAAGTAAATTATGTAGAAAACTTATTAGGAGAAGTAGCAAAGCTATACTTTCAGTCATGGAAAAAAGATCATAGTAATTCGTATAGAGTACTAGTAGCTAATGCAGATGTAACAGAAAATATAACTAGTCAGATTAGACAAATGATTTTAGGATATGACTAATATAGCAAGGGGATATGCTACGAATTTGTATTCTTTCCATTCATTAATCAAGAATCAAGGTTAGCATTCTTGCTTCTATTCTTATTTATAATTCAGTTATCTTTTAAGAGTTGTCTTGAGATAACTTGGGCTTAAGACAAGGTGAAAGTTGTCTTCCTTGCTTAAGAGCTTAGGTTGAAGTCAAGAGTTGTCTTCTTCAACCAAGGTAAGTTGTGATAGGTTTAAGAGTTATCTTGCCTATCCAACCTATCTTTTTTTCATTAGTTAATCCCAAAGGACAGTTTACTGGGACATAAATCTAAGAAATGAACTCAACAATCAAACGGGACAGCATGTTAGGAGAGGTTTTAGTAGGCGCGTTGACCCCTAAGGTGTAGAAAAGTTGGGACAAGAAATCGGGACCCCAACAATTTGACAGTGCATGGCCCGAACTTCTTGGACCTGCCAGTACATTCCTACAGGCACGGTTGAGGGTTCGGGCACATTCGGCAGTGTGGGGAACAAAATTTGGGGAGCGACTGCAACATCCCCACGAGTGCAATAAAGGCGTCAGGCATGTTCGGCAGTGACAGGACGAACTTCCAGGAGTGACCGAACATCCCTGTGCTCGCGGCACTGTCATCGAACGCGTTCAGCAGTGCGTGGGATGAACTTCTAGGAGTGATCGGAACATCCCGTGGGCATGGCAGCGTCGTCGGATACGTTTGGCAGTACACGGGATGAACTTCCCGGACCTACCAGAACATCCCCGCTGGTGCGGCAGAGGGTTCATGCACATTTCGTAGTGTGCGGTATGAACTTCTAGGAGTCACTGGAACATCCCTGCAGGCAATGTCGTGGCGTCCGGTGCGTTTGGCAGTGTGTGGGTTTACTTCTGGGAGCGGCCAGAAAATCACCATGGGCTCAGCAGAGGCTTCAGGTGCATTTGACAGTGCACGGGGCAAACCTCCGAGAGCAACCGGAACATCCCTGCAGGCATGGCAGAGGCTTTGGGTGCATTCAACAGCGTGTGAGATGAACTTCCGGGTGCGACCAGAACATCCCTGCGGGCGTGGCAGAGGCATCGGACGTGTTCGGCATTGCTTGGGATGAACTACTGGGAGCAACTGGAACATCTCGCCAGGACTGGCAGAGGCATCAGGCGCGTTAGGCTGTGTACGGGACGAACTTCTGGAAGTGACCGAAACATCTCCGCAGGCTCAGAAATGGCATCGCACGTGTTCGGCTGTGCACGGGACGAATTTCCAGGAGTGACCAGAAAATACCTGCAGGCTTAGCAGGGCCATCGGACGCGATTGCCAGTACTAGAGATGAACTTCTGGGAGCGACTGGAATATCCCTGTGGCCGTGGCAGAGGCTACAGGCACGCTCGGCAGTGAGCGGGATGAACTTCGGGAGCGGGCGTAACATCCCTGCAGGTGCGGCAACAGTGTCGAACACGTTCAGTGCTACGTGGGACGAACTACCTGGAGCGACCGAATTATCCCTGCAGGCATGGCAGAGGCAACGTCCGAGTTTGGCAGTTCGTGGGACAATCTTCCAGGAGCAACTAGAACATCCCTGTGGGCACGGCAGGGTCGTCGGGCACATTCGGCAGCACGCGGGACGAACTTCCAGGAGTTACCAAACCATCCCCGCGGGCAGGCAGCGGCATCAAATACGTTCAGCAGTGCATGGGATGAACTTCCCGGGACCAACTGGAACATACCTGAGGGCACGGCAGAGGCTTCAGGAGCATTCGGTAGTGCATGGGACGAACTTCTGGCATTGGGCACATTCGGCAGTGTGCAAGATGAACTTCTGGGAGCGACCGAAAAATCTCCCACGGTCTCAGCGGAGGAGTCAGATGTGTTCGGCAGCGCTCGGGATGAACTTCCAGGAGCGACCAGATCATCCCCGTGGTGTGGTAGCAGGGTCTGACATGCTCAGCAGTGCGCGAGACGAACTTCTGGAAGCGACCGAAACATCCCCGCAGGGTGCAGTAGAGGCATTGAGCGCGTTTGGCAGTGCACAGGACAAACTACCCTTGGACAAACTAGGTAAGGCATCCTCATCAAGTAAGACAGTGCCCTCAAAAACAAAAGACCCTCTCAAACTATCAACCGAAGAGATCAACAGGAGAATCGAAAGAGGCCTATGCTTTAGGTGCAATGATAAGTGGCAAGTTGGCCACAAGTGCAAGAAAGGGCTGTTCAACATCATTGAAGTGGTAAGTGATGAAGAACACGAGGAAAGCAGTGAGGAAGAACAAGAAAGCCGCATGGACAGCAAGGAGGAAGCAGAGGCAAAACACTTCCTGGATCATGCGGAAGAAGGCGAAATCAACTTGCATGCAGTAGGGGCAACCACTAAGCCTACTGCCATGAAGTTGTTCACAACTATTAATGAGAAGAATGTTTTGGTGTTGATAGATAGTGGAGCTACCCATAACTTCATCAACACAAAACTGGTCAAAACACTTCAGCTATGTCGGAAAAGGATTGCACCCTTTGAGGTAAGAGTGGCAAGCAGACAGAAGCTCAAGTGCGCACAAGTTATCCAGGCAGTAGCAATGCAGATTCAAGGAGTCAAGATAGAGGCAGAACTGCATGTGTTAGCCTTGGCAGGCCTTGATGTGGTTTTAGGCAATGCTTGGCTTAAAACCATAGGCAAGATAATGTTCGACTAGGAATCCATGGCCATGCACTTCCAATGGAAGGGAAGGGACTGCATGTGGGAAGCATCCACCACCAATGCAGCGCATCATTGTGAGGTAAGTACCCTTGAATGACTATACAGAAAAAGGGCACAATGTTTTGTGGTTCTCTTAGCCACAAAAGAGGAAAACACAGCCGAGCATCATGAAGGGCAGAACATGCACGAAGACATACCATCGGCAGTAAGGAACCTACTGGAGCAGTTCGGAGATGTCTTAGGAGAGCCACAAGGCTACCATCCTCAAGACATTATGACCATGCCATCCCATTAATCGACGAGACCAAGGCGAGTAATGTAGCACCTTACTGGTATGCACACTTCCAAAAGAACGAGATCAAAAGACAAATGGAAGTGATGCTACAGCAAGGTATTATCCGACCTAGCACCTCCCCTTTTTCTTCTCCCATTATACTTGTTAGAAAGAAAGATGAAACTTGGAGGTTTTGCACCTATTACCAGGCACTCAACCAAGCGACTGTCAAGGATTGTTTCCTGATCCCAACAATCGATGATATGCTGGATGAGTTACATGGAGCAAAGTTGTTTACCAAGCTGGATCTCAAGGCTGGATATCATCAAATATGCATGAAAGAAGAGGATGTGCAGAAGACAGCATTTCGAACTCATAGTGGACACTACGAGTACCTAGTCATGCCTTTCGGACTATGCAACACACCCTCCACCTTTCAAGCAGCCATGAACGATATCTTCAAACCCTATTTGTGCAGGTTTGTATTCGTTTTCTTTGATGACATTTTGGTCTATTCCAGGAGCCATGATGATCATATAGAACACTTAGCAAAAGTGCTAGAGGTGTTAAGAAGAAATCACTTCGTTATCAAGCCATCCAAGAGGAGCTTGAATACCTCAGTCACATCATATCCAAAGATGGAGTAAAGGTAGACCAACGAAAGATAGGAGCTATGCAAACATGGCTGACTCCTAAGAATGTCACAGAACTTAGAGGATTTCTAGGCTTGACGGGCTATTACCGCCGATTTCTTCGCAAATACAGTTCCATAGCAAATCCATTGACGGATTTGCTGAAGAAGGGCAAATTCCTATGGACTGAGAAGAGTGAAGATGCATTCAAGTTGTTGAAGCAAGCCATGTGTGAGACCCCGATGTTAGCACTGCCCGACTTCAACCAAACCTTCAAGCTTCACACTGACTTATGTCAAGATGGAATAGGTGCTGTCCTGAGTCAAACCGGAAGACCTATTACATACATGAGCAGAGTCTTAGGGCCCATGAAGAAGGAATGGTCAATTTATGCCAAGGAGATATTGGCCATCATCCATGCAGTCAAGGTATGGCGACCTTACTTTCTTGGGAGGAAAGTTCCTGATCATTACAGATCAACAACCCTTGAGAAGCCTCATGGAGCAGAAAATTACCACATCGGAACAGCAAAAGTTCCTTCTCAAGTTGCTGGATGAAATAATCTACAAACTGGGCATGGAAAACAAGGTGGCAGACGCATTGTCCAAAAGCAATGGAGGACAAGTGTTGTGGACAGCATGTGAGCCTAATGACGCATGCCTCACTGCCATTAGTGGAGCGGAGTGGAATGTATGGACAGAAATCAAAGAGGCAATAGAGATTGATCCCCAAAGCCAAGAGCTCACTGAGAAGATCAAGAATTTCGACCCTAAGGTTAGTAAATTCACCCTTAAGAATGGATATATTTGGCACAACCAGCAGGTGTATATACCAAACATACCGGGACTAAGAGGGAAGATCTTGAATCACTTCCACAACTCACGGGAAGGAGGACATTCAGGATGGTTCCATACTTACATGTGGATCAAGCTATTCTTTTGGTCAGAAGGATTCAAGGCAGAAGTCAAGAAGAAAGACAGCAATTGTGACATTTACCCATGGATAAAACCAGAAGATGGCAAGACCAAGGGATTGCTACAACCTTTGCCATTACCCGTACAAGTTTGGAAAGATTATAATGACATCCACCAGCAGTTTTCCAACTTTCACCTTGAGGACAAGGTGAGTCTTCAAGAAAGGGGGATTGTTGAGAACCTAAGTATGCAGGAAAGGCAATGGGCAGAAAATGGGGCGGCAAAGGAGAGCAGGGGCCAAAAAATGTGCACAACAAGCATGGCAACAGCAAGTGTGCAGCCCAGCAGTGAGGCTCGGCCAGTATTTGACTTAATCCTAATCAATGAAGGACATTCATGCCAACAGGAGTTCCAGAAGAAGAAGGATATTCACATCAAGAAGAACTCCAGCAGCAGTAAGACGTTTATGTCAAGGAGAGTTCGAACAAATCCAAGACAAGAAGGACTCCAGCATCAGCAGGATACGCATGGTGCAATTCAAGCAGGGAAGGATGTGTATGGCATGAGAAACTCCACACCTCTGCCGCGCCTGCAGGGATGTTCCAGTTCCTCCCAGAAGTTCATCCCTTGCACAGCCCAATGCAC
>BNST01000543.1:0-167323 GCA_019650275.1 Xylocarpus granatum | reverse complement strand
GCTTAACATTTACAGAGGGCAAAGTTGGTTGACGTTGTTCTCTTTCTGTGTTTTTGCTGCATTATGCTGAGCTACTGTCTGATTAATGTCGTTTCTTCTCTTTTTCTTCTCCTTTAATTTTCCTTTTTTATATATAACTTTCCTTTTGTACTTGTGTCATTAACATTTGTTATTAATTAAATCAAAGTCCTAACGGCTGAAATCCCTTCCTTACAGGAAATTATTAGGACTGATATTAGTACAAATAGGTCTGTTATTTAACCGATCTTCACGACGATATCGTGACTTTAATCATGGAGCAGCTTTGTTACTCCGATCAAATACGTTGTCGAGCTGTATTTTATTAATCATGGAGCTAGTACTTTTAAAGTAAATATATCCACGTATCAAGATTTTATTACATATATATAATAAATAATATATAAATTACTTTAACTTAAATAATAATATATATAATAAATGACAATTCTACGAAAACCATCAACGGCTAAAGTGGCAGTTTGTGTTTTTTAAGGAATATTTTATTAAACCACATATAAATAGATATTAATAAAAATATTATATATTATATAAGTTATAGATTTGACATGTAGTAAATTTTGTGTTATGAGGTGAAAGTATGTGTATTTGAAGAAGAAGAAAATAATGATAATTTTTTCATACATTTTAATAAAAAATTATTTAAAATGCGTATATTATATTGGTCAAGTTAAGTATTTATTGCATATGCTTTATATATTGCTTTACTTTCAAAAAGTAAATTAGGATAAATTAAATATGTATAAAGAAAGTATATTTGCATACATTATATGTTTTTATATTTTGTCAAAATATGAACTAATTTTTTTGATTTAGTTTCCCTTCTTGATTTCTAGAATTAGAACATACCCTTAAAGAATCAAGTTTGATTCAAAAACTTATTTTTGGTCGGCTTTTCTACGATTTTGGATAAAACTAAAATCATTGCACACCCCTAATTTTTACTTTGAAATTGTTTGCTCTGAGTTTGCATAGTTAACAATAGAAAGGTGAAAGAGTTAGTTTGAGTGTGAGGTTTTTTTTATATATATAAAATACATTTGGTGAAGTTGTATTTACCTAAAATTGGGAACACCAATGTGATATGGATTACAAACATGTCATGTTTAATTTCTTGTTATGTATGAGATGCATGATATAGAAAGAACTAGTTAAATAAATGTATGGGTTAACCATTATATGAGATACATGATATATAATGAAATGATGGGATTGCTTCTAAAATCAATGTTTGTGTATGCTAGCCAAAGTAAGGAACCATATCAATCTTGGTGAAATGCAATGGAACAATAGTGATATCAAATTATTGTCATTAGGTTAGACTTAATTAGGTCATCTTAATAGGATTGAAAATTTAGAGACAATGAATTAAGTATAATCCATAAGATAGGACTAGAATAAGTATTGTTTATCCAATATCCAAAAATTGTATGTAATGCAATTGGCAAATGTTACATGCCTAAATAGCCAAAATTTGGGTGATTGGCCGAAGCTAACTTAATATAAGGTGATTGCCCATTAAAAGATTCTAGTATAGAATTTTAAGAATTAATTGCGAGGGTTATTAATTTGAAAAAAAATAGTGAGAGTACCATTTAATTAGTATTTGATTGTATAATACTATTTTGCATATGATGTTGTATATTATTTTATAATATGAAATAACACACATATTGTTATTGTGATAAGGACAAGTTGAATAGGACAAACTTTCTTGATTGGTATAGACCCTTGAGGAGATAGTCCTCAAGCAAAGAAAGATTTTCCTAAAACAACCCAAACTTGAGCCACCTATTGCTAATGCCCCACGGGCTGTGAAGAATACTTATAAGAAGCATCAAGATGATACTTTAGACGTCAGTTGCTTTATCTTAGCTACAATGATAGCAGATCTTCAAACTAGCACGAGGAAATGCAGATGTTTGATACGATCGAACACCTCAAGAAACTCTATCAAAGGCAAACATGTCAAGAGAGGTATGATATCTCCAAAGTCTTATTTCAGTGCAGAATATCAAAAGAACCCAATTCGTACTCATGTACTCAAGATGATTGAGTATATTAAAAACTTGAAAAGTTTGAGCTTTCCTTTAGGCTAAGAGTTGATCACTGATACTATTTTGAAATTATTGCCAAATAGCTGTAGTCAATTCGTCATGAATTATAATATGAATGAAATTAACATGACTCTTCTTGAAGTTCTAAGTATGTTACGAACACTTAGTAAACATAAAGAAGTCCAAGCTTGTATTGATGGTACAAAGGGCAAAGGATAGCAATAAAAAGGACAATAAGAATAAAAATAAATTTAAAACACAATACATCTGCACCGAAATTGAATGGTGAAGTACTTAAAGAAGAAACATGTTTCCATTGTGGTGAGACCGAACATTGGAAGAGAAATTGCAAAATCTACTTGGCCACTTCTATTTCATGGGTATTAGTTATTGGATATAGTTCTCACATTTGTCTTATTTATTAGGTAAAATGATTAAGGCCCCTTTCACTGAACATAGTAAAGGGACAAATGAGTCGTCAGATCTTATACATAGTAATGTATATGAACTTTTTAACATGCAAACTAAAGGAGGATTATTAATACGTCATTACATTTATTGATAACTTCAGTAAATATAGTTATATGTATATGCGCAGTGCGCGCACATATTATAAAACATAAGTTAGAATTCTTTAAAAAGGTTCAAAAGTATTAAAATATTTTAATAAGATCAAAATTGTGAATACATAAATCAAAAATTTTTATGATTATTTCAAAGAATGTGAAATAGTTTCACAACTTATTCCCCCTGCTACACCACAATAGAATAGTGTATTTAAGAGGAGAAATCAAACTTTATTAGATATGATTCATTCCATGATGAGTCACATGAATCTTTTAGGTGGTGACATGCTCTAAAACAGCTACATTCACACTGAATATAGTAAGCATCCTAAATTGTATTTTATGAAAATTTGGGGTTGTGAGGCTGGCATGAGACATCAAATCTCTAAAAACCTTGAATTGAAATCTAACAAACATTTTTTTGTAGGGTATCTTAATGAAATTAAAGAATACTATTTCTATAATCTGGTTTCTGAAATTGTGTATAACAAAACAATTTGAAATGGAAAAGACTAGCATACCAAGAATGAGTTACGTATTAAAAAGATCTAATTCATCATTTCATATCTAGAAATTGAAAATGACATCCGGTTGAATATGATTTATGACAAAAACTAAGGTCCAAAAGTAGAACATTATCATCGATTAGGCTCACAGCATAATACTTTCATCGTCATCATCTAAATAAGAATAGTTAAAAGGAATGAATGCAAATGTACTTCTGTCTGAGCACATTAGATTTAGATTTATCATCAGAGTTGACATGACAAAGACGATACTGATATCAGTTTGCCCAGCACACCACTATAAAAGCTTCAATCCACCTGTTACATGATCCACAACTTCTACAGGTCCTGCACAAAGCGAGATCAAATTCAATGAAAGTGCAGCAAAACTACTATTTTCTATCCGATGTCAATCCTACCAACCAGGTAGAAAATGGAAATCTTAGATAGTGGTATGTTGGAGAACCTTGAATTACTTATCTACGTCAAAACTCTCAATGGAATTTGTGGGTTAGTGCTCAATCAAACAAAACAAGAACCTCGCAGAATTCACTCAGAATATGAACTTACCAAGAATAGCCATCACCGTCCTTGAATCTGGAAAAGCAGAAAGAAAAAAATAATACATCGAAAATCATAAACTTTTTAATGCTAACATGAAAATCAAACTAGAAAACAAAAGCTGAAGGCATGCATGAGAAATCAGAAAAGAAGAGAATGCAGATTTTGAATTCTCAGAAAAATCTAAGTTTGTGTTCTTAGAACCACTTGTGCAGTAATATTTGTAAGGCATTTTCTGGGTTTTACACAATAAAAATGCATGCTTCCTTTGCTCTTCATGTATGTTCTTATCACTTCTTCTTTAGCAATTAACCTTCTTACTTCCCCCACTTTAAACTAATACTGACTAAACAAGGCACTTCTGCAGTTAAGGCTTCAATAGCTCTTATTGAACATTGGGAAACATACCAGTCAGTTTTTCTACTTTCAGATAGAGGCAAAATACAAAAGGCTTTGCTCATAAACACAGTAGTAAGCAAATGTGGCATACTAATTACACAGTTCAGACGAAATTAATGATTCATAACAACAAGACTTATAGTTCATACATAATTATATATCTAATACATGTTTCCCTGGTATTTCTTATTAGCGAGGCCCCCAAGCTTCAGAATTAGCCAACAATAATGAGTCATCAAAATATGACCCAACCCACTGCACCACAAATGCCACCAAAGTTGTAGCCATGCCTTAAGAGATACTAGACCCTGATCCAAACCCAATAATCAACCTTTGGCAACAATTGGATACTGAGAGTATCAAGAGGGAGCATCTCACTCATCATTTGTCATCTTTCTAGCAGCCTTAAAAGTTGAGCCACCTTCATTCCTCTAGGGGCTTTTTTTTTCCAGAGCTGGATGCTCTTCAACTTTGTCTTGTGATTGTTAAACATCTGAAAGTATTTGTTGCACAGAATTGTTTCAGTTGAGTGTAATGTGTAAGTGCAAATTAATTTTGATTTTATGATGTTAGAAAAGGAACTGAATTCAATTAATTTTGAGGAATATTTTTATATGGTTTTGAGGAACATTGAAAAAATGGAAGAGATACCTCAAGTAACCAAGAGAAAAGGAAATAGAGAAGAGGAAAAAAATAGAAGAAGAAGAAGAAGAAGAAGTGAAGAGATAAGAGATAAAACATAAAGTACAAAAGTTAGAGAGAAAAAAATTAAAATAACAATGTTGATAACACTAAGGTACTGTAGGCTAACTTTGGAACATGGGGGGGCATCATCTATATTAGGACAAACCTCAGGGATGCTAATAAGGTTACCCTACTTCTCATACCAACATTCTCAGTTTACTTCTTTGATCATTCTACTTTCCATCCTTCCCCCAATATTAAGTCCAGATCTCCTACCATATATCTACAATGAGCACTTCTGTAACTATGGTATGAATAGTATCATTAATTATCAGTAAACCCATATACTGCATACTTTTGGCTTACCCTAGCAGCTCATAAATTTATTGTGATCCAGGTAGAGGCCCAGCATAAAAGAAAAATAACTTAAGGCAAGTTTCTGAAGAGAGAGAAAAAGAGAGAACACTGTTACACAAACAACCATGCAAAAGAAAATTTTCAAAATGCATGTTTCACATGAATATTAATGTCTACCAAAACCATTACCAATCTCAATCAACCAAACAAGAAATCTGCAACTCACTTGGTGCAATCTGTGTTCTCCCTGCATCAACCGTAATATGAGTCGGCAACTTCAGCAATTTTGCTCTCTCCTGTTCAAGTTGAAAAGAATTTTGTAAAGAATTAACTAGCTCAGATAAATAAAACAAAAATATGGGAAACTACAACAAAGCTAAAATTAAAGATATCAAAGTGCCTAGGAGAGAAAAGTAAAACCAGAGAATAATCAGAAAATGACACCAGAACTTCTAAGCTATACTAACTTGCAAAACTAGCATATCTTCCTCACTTTCGATTTTAACCACCACCTTGGGTTGAGCACACATCTCCCACCTTCAAGATTGACAAAGAAGAAAGAAAAAGTGAGACAGCCAAATGCATACGTCGACTAACCGTAACATAAATACAGATTATTATGCAGCTGTACCTATTTAAGGCTTTTGGCGCCCGACGTAGGAGCTTCTTATAGAGACCTAAAGTCGCATGACTATCCAAAAAAAGCAATGACTGGGTCATAAATAAAATTGAAACTGCAGTTCAATTGTAAAAGAATATAGATAATAGAACAAACAATCATCATCAAGGTCAACGTATCATCCAAAATAGCAGATAGCCTAACCCATTTCTTCTGCAACAAATCAAGAGAAAGCAGTCCTACCTACCATTTCTTCTGCAACAAATCAAGAGAAAGAAGTCCTAGCCAGCAAGAATGGCAACGTCTTTTCTTAACAGAAACAGCTCTAGTTACACAATAGCATCCTCATTGGCAGTTAGTCCAATTAACACAGGCACTAGCATCTTCCAAACTATAAAGCTTTAATTTTATTTATCAAAGGGTTAATCTCCCTTGTTAACTCATCTACTATGAGAATAGTGAATAGGGCTGGCAGGAATCAATCTCAATATAAGCACTCCTATAGTTAGACAGACCAGCCATCAAGTAGCTTCTCAAGTCCGAGAGATATAATTATGATATTGAAACAATTCAAGCTGAGCAGATATTCTGTGTCTGTTATAGCAAAAACGGTTGTGTGTCAGAAAAGGATGATGAGCAGAATCATGCACAAGATAGGCCACAACCTTGCAGCTGATTTATTGACTCCAAGGTACCAACGGTATTCGTTCCTAGCTTTCTAGTTAAGCCAGTGGGCAAGATTATTTGTAACAAGGTTTACCACCACTTTTGTAGTTTTTTGCAAGGAGTCACCCAAAATATACTGATATTGAAAACAGGGTTTGGAGTCTGAGAATGGAAACATAATAAATGCTCGATAGCCACCTTCTCTCTGTTGCAGTTAGGGCAGGGAGTAGAGGAGATTAATGCAGCCTATGTAATTGAAATCTAGCATAGGATTCATCATACCTAGTAAAAAGACGAAGTCTTTTCAAAGAATGGCTTAAGAGGAATTCCCAGCAACAAAACAGAAGATTATATCAAGAAACAAAAGTAAGGTTGATGCTGGTACAATAAAATGCTATATATCTAGGCACAATAACAAAGATACAGACAAAAGCTTTTAAATCCCAAGTTTCCAATCAAAGCACCTTCTACACCTCAAGCCCTACTCCACAAACAAATCTGTGGCATTCTTCACTTAAGTGCTTGCCAACCAAGAATAACTACAACATTTCAGCATCATGTAGTTTTTGGTAAACTCCGTTAACTATTATGATTTAACTGCTAGTAATCAGAGTTCCATTTGCCTCTTCCTAGACAGAAAAACAGTCCTCTTAAATCATGAAAATTCGCACTAAGATGTAACATCTAACAATATAGTTCAACTAGTCAACAATCATATATCCAACTCAAATAAAACAGCCATACCAAATAAGTGGAGATTTTAGTTTATAACAAAACATGTAAAAGGAATGCCAAAATGAAACATGAAAATGGATTTAAAGACTGCAAGCCACATATACCTGCACTGAGCAGCAATTTTCCCCTTGCCCATTTTAAGATCATTTCTCACAACCAAAACCTACAGAAAATCACGGGCAAAGCATAATTTCCGTTCTACTGGTGCAAACCCTATCAAAAGTAATAATGATAAAGTGAAAAGCATAAATCTTTTAGCTTTCTCTACACAGTCACCTAAGTCAATTAAGAGAGAAAAATAGACATTATACCATTTTAAAGTCATCAACAATACCAGCCAACTTTTCAATCTCAAGGTGTTCCTTAGCCTTATTCTTCATGTCTTCATTAGCAATTGTAGCACGTTTAGCTTTTCTAGCCAAAACAAAAAAACAAGCAGGACAGTGTTTCCCAATGCAATATCCTAAGGCAAGGCAGCCTGCTCCAACTAAAACGGTGCTCAGCAATGTCAGATCCATCATTGTTGAACACAAACGAGCCCTGACTGTACTTTAGTATCAGCCTAAATCAAGCTAGAAGCAGGCACCAAATCTTTACCATGTGCGAGGACAAGCCTATCCAGGACAAGAAGATCATAATGGAAGGTGGTTATAATTCAATATTGAGGACTCTACACAGATCCACATACGTAGATATTATTTAATGTAAGCGACGTAAATGTTTTTCTTCTGAGATGCTTCTTCTTCAGCCCACAAAACTGGATTCATCGATTCCAAAGATACATATGTTGAAATTCTCAAGAAAAAGGGAAAACGTGTTTTTGGCATTTCAAATAATAACCACTCACTGCTTAGACAAATCATTACTTTGCAATAACTAATGCTTCAAAAAGTAATCAGTTACTCGTATTTTGATTAACTTTCTCAAATTCTCATCATTGCAAAATGTGGGAAAAATTACTAATAATCTTAATAAAAATTACCACATTTCGATAAAACTATCGTAATATCATCCATCAAAGATTAAATACTTCACTTAAGTTATTAGTAATCGGTGATAACACCAATGTTTCTTCGATCTAAAACTAAAGATAGCAATAAAAATGATTATTTACATACATATAGGTGAAGATCCAGTATCTTCTAGGGCTCATTTTGAAACAAATAACGATACGTGCGTGTACCAAAATATATCTAAATTATTATTTTTTTTTGAAAAATTCCTTCCAAAGCAAACAAAAATATTAGGAAAAGACATTGGGAATGGAAAATTAATTGAGACTCAAAAGAAAAAGAACATAGTTGATGTATAATATGAAATTTATAGAAAACGGAGAGACGACTTTGTTAAAAGAAAAGAACCTTAAGGTGAGAGTGAAGTGGCCGCATCTGACGGCTGTTGATCCGGAATCGATACACTGGAGTTAAACGCACGCAAACATGGCAGTTTTGCTCTGGGTACACGTTGGAGCCGCTCGACGCAAGGGGAAGAAGAAGAAGACGGGGAGACTGCGTTAGAATTCGGAGAAATCTGAAAAGTAGCCTTATTTTATTCTTCCTAACATTTTTAACTCATTTTAATATATTCTTACTAAAATATTTAAACAATTTTATATTTATAAATATCTATTAATTTTTAAATTTTAATTAATTTTAATATTTAAACTTTTAACAAATCGCACAATAATAAAAAAAAACATATTCTAATATTTTATTTACAAATTAAAAAAAATAAATTTTTACACCTTAATTTTTTTATTAATTTTTAATTAATTTTAAAATATAAAATATTACTACAAATTTATTGTAATCTTGTAAAAATTAATTTAAATTATAAATATAATATTTTATTTATTTATTAAATTTATTATTATCGTAATTTGTCTTAAATTTTAATTAAAAAATATATACATTTTTAGTATTAAAAAATAAAAAAAATTATACTAGTACGATTAAATATTATTCTAATTTAACCATATTATGTTACTATTTATATATTTTACCTTATAAATTGTCAATGTAGAAGTTCTTGTATAACTATTTAATAAGATTATTTGACTACAAATAGAATTAATCATGTGTCGAGATTTTTAACTTAAATCACGAGGATCAAAAAAATTTTCGTAAAAATTAGTTATATTTTATTTTTTTTAGGATTGATTTATGTATTTATTTTATTTATGAACTGATGTTGTCGGGTTTTAATGTTGCTGGGTTTTAATGTGTTAATTTAAAATAGTGATTGTTTTTGTGGATAAATTTTGAATTGTAATCATTTTAGATGCAGTTTATAAATTTGCAATACATCATTAATTTGGGTGATTTAGAAAAATTTCAAAAGTACAACTTGAAAGATACCCAAAATCCATCTAACCTTTTCGTCTAAACCCATATAAATTTTATGATGTAAATACTAATTTAGCAATTGTAAAGTTTACAATTCCCTTCAGATAACCCAAATTAAAGCCTGTATGCAAGTCTTTTAAAGTCCTCGTGTAGTCCATCTCTTCTAGTTCTAAGGAAACTTAGCTTAAAGGATTGTGCACATATGTGAAGAAAATTTCGATCAATGAGAAATTTAGGATCTGTTAACATGATCAAATTTTTTGAAACAACCAAACATCAGGAGAATAAGTAGTTGGCGAGTTTATCAATCATGAGATAAATCAAACAAAATTTGGTTAAATTAAACCAGCAATAAATTAGAAAATACCAATGCTGCAGAATAAACAAAAAAAAATCAAAAATTTATCATGTCTCAGTATGAATATATTAAGTAGGATTTGAAGGAATTGAGAAGTCAAACAAAGAAGATTAAGATGATTCAAAGGCTTTCAACAAGACAACTTTTTGATGTTCATAAGGTCTCCAAACCAATTATCACGATCGAGCATAGAACATATGATAAAGCTTACAAATTGCCAACTGTTTACAATAACAACAGGCTGGCAAACAGAAACCTCAGGAAAAAACCCATTTCTATTTTTCGAGAAACGAAAACAAAACCATATTGGTTGCTTCAATATTTCTATGTTTCTAAAACAACAACAGTGTTAATTCAATCCATTGCTTCCATTTAATGCTTTCCATCATTCTGGATTTGGTAGATTTAGTAAAGATTGATGCCAATGAGAGGAGTGGTGATCTTCTTATTTAATATATTTTGATTAATATTTTTTTTACTTTTATGCATAATTAGACCTAAGAATATAATTAGGTAAGAATTATTAACTTTATATGATATTTTAGTCCGAAAACTAAAACACAGATGAAATATTACAAATATTTATAACAACATATCATCACATTATTTAAACAAATTGAAATATCAAAACAAATCAGGGACTAAAATGTAATTACACTTTGTTGCAACTGTGAAAAGATTGAAAATGTCGTGAGAAGCTTCGTTAGAACGTCGACGTGACGCAAGAAATTTTCTCCATTCCCAGACCTTGGAAATTTAAGACCTTAGCTGGCGGCAGAGGAGTTCCGCGGGGTAAAAATAACGCGCCTTTGATTCGCGTAAGTTTCAACGTGTAGCCTGGTTAGCGTATTGCGTCAGGTCATAGACGATTGCGTGCTAATGGGACAAACACTAATCTAACGGAAAACGGTAACAAACGGAAGACCCCACTTCACCGTCCAAAAAACTCTTTGACTTCCAAAAAGGTGAAAGAATGTACAATACACTGCTTACACAAAAGCATTGTAAAATTAGAAATACGATAACAATATTTTGTAGCAGAGTGAGAGCATAAGATGTGCGATTATTGGATAAAACTCAATCCGAGCCCCGCAATTTCCAATTTGAGTAGGGCAGCAGATGTGAAGATCCATCAATATCGATGTGGTGCCGTGTAGGATAACAAACGATGGATCCGTTATAGACGTACGATTCGCGGTAAAGTACAGTATTTCGTTTTATCTTAGAAAAGAAAATATGGTATTATTTCTCTCTCGCGTTCGCTGGTTAAGCCAATATGACAGATGACTGAAACTCCAAGGAAGATCGATAACTTAACCAAGTCATTGAGCGTCGTCGTCTCAACTCCCCAACTCTATATTTGGTTTTAAGGTAAACACCCCCACCCCCCCAAAAATAATTTATTTATATTTTCATTTAATCGATTACACAACAATTCCATAAATTCTGCTTCCTTTCTTTGATCCGATCATATCACTTCCTTTCATTTGATGATGATAAATTGTTTTTAATAAATTTTTTTCGTATTTTTCTTTTGAATTTGTAGTTTATTTACTTTCCATTGTTTGGTTGCTGAGAAAATAGTGTTTAGTTTACCCAGAAGTCACATAAACTATGACAAATATGAGAAACAGGTGTTGACTACTTAATTCATTTGTTCCGTAGCTGAACTGATCGTTAGGGTTTATTGATCTGTTTTTTGGGGTTTTGTGGCAATTGTTATGATTTGCAATTCAGTTTTTCTTTGTTCTCTAATACTTATAATTTGATTTGGATAATACGGTTGCTTGATTGCTGAGAAGACTTGAAAATCTTTTTTTATTAATTAGTTTTTTTTCCCCTAGCATGCGTACCTTTTATCTCTCCAGCATAACATGTTAAAAATTTGGTTTTAGGTTTCTGAAGCATTGTGAAGATGAGTGACAATTTGATGGACAAGGTTAGTGCCTTTGGTGAACGCCTAAAGATTGGAGGGGCTGAGGTGAGTCGTAAGATGAGTGAAAGCATGAGCCAAATGAGTTTCAAGATGAAGGAACTTTTCCAAGGGCCAAACCCAGCTGATAAGCTTGTTGAAGATGCCACCTCTGAGGCCCTCGATGAGCCTGATTGGGCCATGAATCTTGATCTCTGTGACATGATCAATACTGAGAAAATCAACAGTGTTGATTTGATTCGTGGCATAAAGAAGAGGATCATGTTGAGGAGCCCTAGGGCTCAGTACTTGGCTTTGGTGTTGCTTGAAACAGTTGTGAAGAATTGTGAGAAGGCTTTCTCGGAGGTGGCAGCTGAGAGGGTTCTTGATGAATTGGTCAAGCTGATTGATGATCCTCAAACTGTTGTTAGTAATAGGAACAAGGCTTTGACGCTGATTGAAGCTTGGGGTGAGTTGACAAGTGAACTTCGCTACTTGCCTGTTTATGAAGAAACATACAAGGTACTTAAAACAGATGTTGTCTCAAATTTTATTCTTTGTTTGGTTGCTTAGAATGGAGGAAAGGAAAACCAATTTCAAATTTTATGTAAGATTGCATTTTAAGTTTTTATCCGAGATTTTCGTCCACTTGAACTTACATAGGGAAATTTTTTAAGTTAAAGTTCATCTAACTGTTTATCCTTTTGCCTCTGTATCCCATTTATAGTTTGAAGTGGTAGTTGGTTCAAGTTAATGAAGTTAAGATTTTTGATCACAGAAGGATAAAATGATTTATAAAAGTATTTGAGAAACTTGGTTATATTTCAGGAAGACCACAAGAAATGATTGTGTTATATTTTCTTTTTTATATTTATGCACTTGTATGTGTTTGATATAATTGCTTTGTAAACTTTGTGTTCGCACTGTATGAGTTTGTATCCATTTAATTCACACTGGCGATTTTGGATTTATGACTTTGGAGATTTTCTTCTTATGCCTTTCTATGTTAGAGTTTAAGATCAAGGGGTATTCGATTTCCTGGTCGTGACAACGAGAGTTTGGCACCTATTTTTACGCCTGCCCATTCAGTTTCAGAACCGGAAATGGATGCTAGTCTTGCAGAGCAGATTCAGCGTGAAGTTCCTGTACAAAGCTTCACTGATGAACAAATAAAGGAAGCCTTTGATGTGGCAAGAAACAGTAATGAGCTTCTTACAACTCTTTTATCCTCTTCACCCCAGCAAGATGCTTTAGAGGTATTTTCTAATATCACGTCATACTGAGCTTCTTACAGTTTTTTTGTTTCACTCCAGCAAGATGCTTTAGAGGTATTTTCTAATATTATGTCAGCGGTAAGAGGTATTTTTTAATATCATGTTAGCTGTTTGTTCCTACTTATGTTTTTGTGCTCCACGTCTACTTTGATTGTAAATATAGGTCTTTGGGCCTATCTAGTAGTTTAAAAATCACCTGTTTGTTTGTTTTTTGAGCTGGTCAAATTGACTTTCTGTCTTTACCAGAAACATTCTGAATGTAGTGATGGTTTATAGTAAATCAAGTTGTTTGTTGATCCAGTCTGATAATTGGACCGTGGTTAGATGCCAGGAATTAATTGGTGTAATACTTCCTGCAGCTCAAAGATACTGAGTTCTACAACAAACTCAAAGTTGTAGCCAAGCAATATATCAGTTGCATAATTTATTTGGGGATGGGGCTGGGGGTGGTTTTGGAACCCATAAAAATATTCCCTACACCCAGAAGATGATTTTTATTCCCAAGATTTTTACTCCCTGATAATTTGTTTTGTATCTCTTGAATCTTCTTTTCATACCCAAGAGTGTTATCTCAACTACTCCTGCTCTTGATTGTGTTGGCAACAGTAATATGAAAAGCTGTAGTTAAATCTCTACCGTGCAGATTGCTAGTGTCTATTTGGTAATTATTCAAGTAAATGATTTTGTATGATTTTAATTACTCAGCTGATCAAAACTTCTGCTTCATTAATTTTAGAGTTTCATTTTGGTTTTAGCTTGGGTTGATGTCATTTGCATTAATCTAAGGATCTTTTAATTGTTTGTAACACATCCATAGAAAATACATATAATAGAGTGAGACCAATCTTTTCCCTCCATAGGGTTGTTAAAATAAAAGTCAGATGTGATGTTGAACTGAAAAACATTAGGGTTTGGGGTACAATGAATATGCATTAGATGGGTGTAAGGAGTGGATGCAAGAGTAATAATATTTTACTTAATTATATGGGATTGTCCATAACAGGAAACATTTGTATGGGTAATTTAGCATTGTAAAATTTTTATTTAAAAACTGGGTGTAGAAAGTATTTTTATGGGTGCAGTTTTAGCCCCTACCTCTGATGCCATTCTACAGATGTTAGATCGCTGTAAATTGCTCACCTATATAAATAGAGATCTTTTATCAAAAACTTCTTAGCTAGAACTCCGGGGTTTGTATAGTATTACACCACAATCAGTCTCGTTTATTTAGATCCTTTGAATGGTTGGTTGTAAAATAATGAAAATTATCGTTGACTGCTAAACCTTTATTTAAATCATAAGATCCATCATCAGGTGCACTCGATTTTGAAGCTTTTAAAGTTATGCAGTTGTTCAGATATATAATTTATTCAATGACACGGTAAAATTGATGTACAGTCTAGACTGGATATTTTAGTTTGCTTTTTTTTTCCCATTAAATTGCAAGATTCTGCCCTTGCTATGTCAAGTTCCAAGTTCCATCCTCGTGAACTTTTTATTGCTAATTACCTTGTGCCACACGGCTCACTTAGATTGAATTTTTTCAATTGAGGAGCTAAGTAGCACAGGCATTTTGGCTATCTAATGTGGTTGATTAGACTGTTTGCCTTTGTTCAATGTCAAATGAAATCCTAATGGGCTCTTAATAGTCTTTTCATTGATTTAAATAAAAAATAGAGACAATTGATGGATTTAACTCACATTTATAATTTGGGTCGGGCTGTGTTCTTGTGTCAATTGTAATGATAGTGCTCTTATTCGAACCTAGAGCAGGTAGAGCAAATGAACATTAGGCCTGAATTTAAATTGGCAATGACTGATGGCTTTTGGGCATTTTTGAAGCTTTGGCTGGTAATTAAATTCTATAGCAAATTTACTCCTGCATCATCTATTGTAAATGAATTCCAGTTGTTTCAATTTGCATGTCTTTTCCCGCCTCTCTCTACTTCAGAATTATTTTGTAAATCCTTTTCTTTTCTTTGGGCAATGCATTATCAATTTTGGGTGCCTGCAATTTTGGGTTCTCAAGGACTAATTATTGGTCAGATTTTAATAATCAAATGGTCTCTTGCTGTTGGCAGGATGACTTGTTAACCACACTCATACAACAGTGTCGGCAATCCCAGTACACTGTCCAGAGAATAATTGAGACTGCTGGAGATAACGAGGCCCTGATGTTTGAATCTTTGAATGTGAATGATGAGATCCAGAAAGTTCTCTCCAAGTACGAGGAGTTGAAGAAGCCATCAGTGGCTCCTGCTGACCCAGAACCTGCCATGATTCCAGTGGCAGTTGAGCCTGACAATTCACCTCGTCATGCTAAGGAAGATGCTCTTATTAGAAAACCAGCAGGTTCTCAAAGTGGATCCCCCGGAGCAAGCAATGATGACATGTTGGATGATCTTGATGAGATGATCTTCGGTAAGAAAAGTGTGGGCACATCTGAAGGGAGACACGATTCAAAGAAGCAGCAAACACCAAAAGATGACCTCATAAGCTTCTGAGATGCTGTACACGTACCATTTCATATCTTAGGATAGGAGGCTGCGCTTGACGGGGATGGCAGGCCATTTAGGTGTTGAAGATAATATAAAGTTTGATTTCAAAATCCTTTTGACCTTGATAAACTTGGCTACGATTGTGAACTTGTCCACGAAGTCTAACTTTGATTGTTTCTGAATTTTCTGTAAGTAAATCGTGGTTGGATTTGGTTACATAATTTGCTTGATGAGGTATATATTCAAGATATATTAAAGACGGTACTGCTACTATTGCATGCATGCACTTGTGGCTTTCTGATTCTTAGTCGATGGCTACAGTTTTTAGCGTGGAATGCTGTATTGTCTCTTCCAGTGACCAGCTTTGTTCATCTTCTTTATAATTCTACTCTATTTAGAAAAGATTAGTTTACGATTTATTACTCGTAACTATTTAATTGTCGAGAAAACAAAATAAGTGAATTCTTTTAATAAAGATTCAATTTGTACTAATAACTTGTTTTAAAAGTAGCAAAAATTTAAAAGTAATCTTTAATTTAAAAAATAAATTTATTTTCTTAATTTTTTTTTATAAAAATTCATTTATTTCTGTTTTCACTTCAAGAAGTTTAGTGAAGATACTAATAATTTATTTGCTAAATTCAAGGGCATTAAAGTGAGATACTCCACCTTCTAGGCGTCTACATCTAGTATGTTGTCATCTTCCATAAATAGATACTCCTACAATTTCAATATGATAACATTAGTAATAATAAATTATAAATACATATATACCCATCTACATTAAGTCATTGGTTATATCTGAGGCTCAGAATATACTACAAGTGTTTCCAGTCCATAAAGTAGTCACTTCACATACAACCTTAATGGAAACGCCAAATATTGGAGATGGTAGCATGTATTCTAACACATTTCAAGATCTTTTTATGCATTTTTGGAGGTCCAACAAAAGCACTTTTCTGGATATTTAGTTCTTGAGGATCGCATCAAACCTCCTAACTAATGTAGGCAATTTCAGCATGGAACAACTCCTCTTGACGAATAAACCATGAATTCATATATGCACACATGGCCTTAATCGCCTTAAGAACCTCATCCACGTGTACATATCGAAAACCTCGTGGTGTATACACTGGTTTATCTATTGGGATGGGGATAGACTATGTATCATCCTCAATAAGTGTTGGAGGTATAGAATGGATAGTATCAATGACCTAAGCAAGTACGTATATGGAATACAACAGGAAGACTTTCTAAATTATAACACTCCACTGCATGCTTTTTTTTGTCTTTTTGCTGCTACTGCTTGAATTTTTTTTACCTTACCAATCAATACTTGAATAAATACTTATATGTCAGTGCCCACGAGATAGTGCTCCAATGATAGCTTGCAAATACCTTTAGATCATTGACTTGTTGGAGCACAAATAAATCAACCTTTCCATGGGTGTCTCACCCAAACAAAAATCTCTCAACAAAAAAAGCCAGAGCTATCTTCAATCTATCCTCATCATCCACCATGTTGAAATTTGTATCTCGCATGAATTTGTCTAGCTGTGAGTGCTTGATAGATAATGACTTCGGAAAGAACTTACTACGGAGTCTGTGTGTCGCTCTCCTATCCTTTGGAATTCTACGCTTGGTTAGATAATTGTCAAAATTCAATTCAGTTATCAACCCAAACTCAACCTTGTAATATCTAATTACACGATCAGGAGCCATATTTGCTATCATAACTCACTCCCAGATGTGCCAACTTCCCTCAAAAGTAAACTATGCACAAGTTGTGCAAAGAACACAAGCTTCTATAACTTTAAAAACCTCTTGAAGCTTAATTGGCAAAACAAATACAAAACGGGTTTTCTACATCCTTTTCACACAAACAAAAATAAATTTGTCCACGTTTCTAACCTTAAATAATGTTCATGTGCATCGGCATTTATCAAATAGTTATATAAAATTGTTCAAATGGCAAAAAATACGAATCTGTTAATAATGTCTACTTGATTTTATTGTCAGAAAACCCCAATATTATAGTTTTTTGAGCATTTGTGTCCTTAGACATGGATTAATGTCGATGATAGGGAAATGAAAAGTCAAGGGCAGTGTTTGTCGTTTTGGAAATATGAGGCAAATAAAATTGTCATTTGCATTATATTTGGCCCTAAATATAAGTAAGTTTTAAAATGAGTTACAAATGTAAAATAGGTAAAAATATTGGGCCATTTATGTAAAAAAAAACCTTTTAAAGCAAGTATGCTGCGAGTGTTCAAGGGTTGCACGGGCATATTACTCACGAATCCCCGACGGCAGATGTCTTTTCTCTTCTCCCTGCAACAAATCTGAATCCAATGAAATAAACAATCGTCAAAGCAATTGAATCCTGAAGAAACCATAGAAAAAAATGCCAATAAAACAATCTCCATTAACCAGATCCAACGCTAGACCACGCGTTCTCCTCTTCACTCTCTTCCTCCTCGCCTTCTCTCTCCTCTTCATCCTCCTCTCCCTCACCCGTAGCCCCTACTCCGACCCTTACCCGAAATCGACTACCAAACCCGAGACTTCCTTCGTAGCTTCCCTCGAACACTTTCTTACTCAAAAATCTCCGCGGTTGCCTCCTGTTAAAGACGACACCGTTACTAGAGTCAGTGAAGAGGATGTGCGGAGATTTGATGACGCGATGTTTAAAATTGAGAGGCGGAGGGTTTACGCGGATTCGTATTATCCATTGAACTTGCCGCTCAAGGTTTACGTGTACGAGATGCCGAGAAAATTCACCTACGATTTGCTTTGGCTGTTCAGGAATACTTACAAAGAAACTTCTAATTTGACGTCCAACGGTAGTCCCGTCCATCGTTTGATCGAACAGGTATTCTAACTATTGTTCAAGATTCTTTAGCGTATTCATATCTTATGTCTGTTCATTAATGGTAAAAGTGATTTATTTTATTAGAGTTTGTTTTATTTCGATATTGTGGCTAAAAAAAATCTGTTCATGCAGCACTCGATTGATTATTGGCTTTGGGCGGATTTGGTTGCTCCGGAATCAGAAAGGCTTCTGAAAAATGTTGTCAGAGTTCATCACCAGGAGGATGCAGATTTCTTTTATATCCCCTTTTTCACGACGATTAGCTTTTTCTTGATGGAAAAGCAACAATGCAAGGCTCTTTATCGGGTGTGAGTGCACTTCCGAGGTTTAACTATTGCTGCACGTTTTCATTCTATGTTGTGAGCATCAATTTGCTTGATAGTTGCTTGGCTTTCAATATTTATTTTTTTCTGTAGCACTTTGAGAATTTTTGCTTATGGGCAGATATAAAGTGGATTGGCCTTTGAGATTGAATTTATAGCCTAATTTATGGTGAATTTAAAAGCCAACTTTAGTCACTCACACACACACATTTTGACTGAAGATTTTAAAGCGAGGATAAACAGCCTAATTACATCTGCTCCTATGTTCATACGCTGATTATACACAGGCACACTTTAAGGGTATTAATTTCTGTTTTAGGATCTAAAGTCTGTAGAAATGAGACATTTTCCTTGATAATTGACCCTTGAAGCTGATATTTTGATGTATATACACTGCTTCTCTGATTGTAAATGTGGTAATATTTTGCTGAGTGGTTGAGTTTTTCTAACTGATTCTCCTCTAGCAGTATTAGACGAAACTATGAAACATGGTGTTTTTAGAAACAACAGTAGTTATAATTTGATCATAAATATTTCCTGTTGAACTTTAAGGTTAGTATCGATTTGCCATAATATATAGATATCAGTACAACGTTTTATTTTTAATGCATATTTTTTTGTTTCTTTAATTTCTTTGTCTTTTGGTGTAGTTGATGGACATGACTTTCTTATAATAGTTTAATATAAACAATGTAGCTTTAAATATATCACATCTATTGTTTGGTGTATAAAAATCCACTATTTAAACTTTAAATTGAATTTTGAAGACTTGTATTAAGAAACTAAAGTGAATACTTGGGATCATGTTGTGGCTGAATTTCAGCAAATGAGCACTTCTTTTTGTGCTGCATTATCAGGGTTTTTGTGAATATGATTCGTGAATTCTTTTATATGTGGATTATAAGTTTGAAGAGTCACTTCTACAGCATTTTTGTGGAGGGATGTGATATTGAGCTGTACAATCTTCTTAATGTAATATACTGTTGCTGGTGGCTGCAGGAAGTACTGAAATGGGTGACGGATCAGCCTGCATGGAAACGATCTGAGGGGAGGGATCACATACTTCCAGTCCATCATCCCTGGTCTTTTAAATCTGTTCGTAGATATATGAAAAATGCAATTTGGTTGTTACCGGATATGGATTCCACTGGGAACTGGTAATGAGACTACATGAATTGGAAAAATGCTTTTTTAGATTTGACTTGATGATTACTTGAAGAAAATAACAATTAGCAGCTGATTTTGAATTTTTAGGTACAAGCCAGGACAAATTTCACTGGAGAAAGACCTAATTCTTCCTTATGTCCCAAATGTTGATTTCTGTGATGACAAATGTGCATCAGAAAGTGAATCCAAGAGAAGCACATTGCTTTTTTTCCGTGGACGGCTTAAAAGAAATGCTGTAAGAGTTTTGGCCAAATGAATTAATTTGCTTTCATTTTTGTTGATTTATGCAAGCTTTCATTATTGAATAGTAATGTTTTATCAGGTGGGTTTGGTGAAATAATCTCCTAATGTCCTGACCCAGGATCACTTCTAATTGTTGCGTGGGAAAATAATTATTTCCTTAACCAATGATTTCTTTTGGAACAATATATGCCTAAGGGTTGGTGCTGCATCAATTTGTTTCTCCAGGGCAGTTGCTTATATATGTTGCTTTATTTTCAGGGGGGGGAAAATACGTGCTAAACTTGTATCTGAATTAAGTGGTGCCGAGGATGTGATTATAGAGGAGGGGACAGCTGGGGACGGTGGGAGAGCAGCTGCTCAAAATGGCATGCGCAGGTAAAATATGATTGTTCATCTGTGTTTTGTAGTTTAAAGGTTCTACTTTGTCGTAATAATAATCAAGTTGCTTGCTTTCATCAGGTCTATTTTTTGCTTAAGTCCAGCCGGTGACACCCCATCATCTGCTAGATTGTTTGATGCAATTGTCAGTGGGTGTATCCCTGTTATTGTTAGTGACGAGTTGGAGCTTCCTTTTGAAGGAATCCTTGATTATAGGAAGGTATATTTGATTTTTTTAGCTTCTACTGTTATTTCCCTTCCTTATGCATCTCCTGGCAGTCTTAAAGTTTAGATAGTTGATTAAATGAGGCACATTTAAGAAGGATGATATAAATATCCAATGATGTAGGAAGAAACCTGATTGTTGTGATGCAAAATTTTGATTAAAATTTTTCATTATTGGCATTGGATTATCTAATTTTTTTAGTCTGGTTAATGAAAAGTTACGGATACATTATGTGTATGGATATATTTGCTTTACTCTTAAGCTTCAGAGACACCTGAAAATGGGCTCAAGTATTCTTTGTGGATGTGATATGATGTGTGTATAGGTGCAACAAAAACAAATCTTTTGATGTGCATATTGTCAAAGAAATGGTTTTCTTTCCCAAGTGAGGAGATTAGCAATTTCTGAATCTGACTAGGTTCCCTAAAGATATCCTCTAAATTGCATTGGTTTGAATTTCTCAATAGTAGTAAAATGAGTGAAGTTTCCATGACACTTGAGAAGATGGATTAAGATTTTGTACCTGTAGCTGTAGCTGATTCATTTGTGAAGATAGAAATCTTGAAACAAAAGAGTTGATAAGTTGGCTTTATTCCATTCGATTCTATATAAAGAAGTTGCTAAGGTTTCAATTTTTTCCCCCTTTTTACAGATGGCTTTATTTGTTTCTTCCAGTGATGCTTTACAACCAGGATGGCTTTTGAAATTTTTAAGAGGTATTAGACCTGCTCAAATAAGAGAAATGCAGAAAAATCTTTTACAGGTTTGTGACTGTAACGTTGACATGATTTCTACTATTACATTGCAGTATTGCTACACATACTTTTGAAATGGTTGATATGTGAACGTGCATTTTGGGATCCAAGTTTTTAACCATATTCCACGTGGAACTTGGGAAGACAAATTTGGTCATCTGATTACTTATAACCCAAATTTCATTCCCTTTAGCTAGGTCGTTTTTTGTTTTCTACAGTCCTTGGATATTTGAAATTAAAATAGTGTTTTTTCTTTTTCTGTGAGATAACTGACACTATTGTTTTCATTTTTTCCAGTACTCCAGACATTTCTTATATTCTAATCCAGCTCAACCCTTGGGTCCAGAAGACTTGGTTTGGAGAATGGTTTGTACTGTCACTTCTTGCAACCAAAAAATTGGTTTCAGTTATATTTTTATTCTATTTATTTAAGAAAATTGCTCAGTATTGAATGTGTTCCTTTGGTGTTTAGATAGGGCCATATAATTAATATATGTCAGTATTCCAGTGGCCATTTTTTTTAATCTGATTGAATAACTTGGCAGTGATTATCCAACATCAAGGGGTTTCAGTTGAGTGGTAAAACACCCTTGTACACAATCAAGAGGTGAGGGATTCAATCCCTTAGGGGCCACCCATCTGGGATTTTAAAATCCCAAAAGTTTTCTGGCCACCAAGGTCTATAGTCTTTTGTTAGGAACTCCGTGAACATAGATAGGTCCAGGGATTTTTTGCATAAAAATTATTGATAATAATTATGAGCACTTGACAGATCATCCAAAACCCAATGGGTTTTCTTCTCATGGATGACACGGGCTGTCAGGCTTTTTTCAGATGCTAACAGTTGGCCGGGTGTTGCTTTTGACTTCATTTTGACAATTACTGTTTTTATAGGTTATATGAATGCCTCTGAGTTATGAGTTAAACTGATTATACGATTTACATGAATGATCCAAGTGATGAATCCCAGATTTATCTCAGGAGACCTTGGAGAGAGAGCATTTGCTAAACTTTTGTGTAATGAGCATATATGATGTCAAATCTAGAGTTGATTGATGGTTGAAGTTAATTATTATGCGATGTTTTGTTGTGCAACAACAGATGGCTGGTAAATTGGTAAACATGAAGCTTCACAGTCGGAGATCCCAGCGTATGGTGAAAGAGTCTAGAAGCATATGCAGTTGCGATTGCAGGCGTGCCAACATTACAAGTACAGCTACTCCCTTGTCTTGAAATTATTCTTTCGTACGAGGTGTAATTCTGCTATATTCATTCATATTAGTAACCTGTGGATGACAGATAAGTATCCATCTGTTTCTTTTCATGCATACTCTGTTCTTTCAGCTTGTCGCATAATCATTGTCGTTTTTACCCCTGCGTTTCCTATCGTACCTCAAATCATGTTGATAAGACTTGCAAGAGAATTTTTTTAATATGCCTTACCCACCCAATATTCAAGACTAGATTTTATATCATGTATGTGTGTGTATATATATACACACGTAAGGTATAGTTTCTTACTGGTTGAACTTTGATTTAAAATGATGGTCAAGTTTGAAAATTTCGAAAGTCGGTGGTCCATATTACTGCTTCTTCCTTTTCCCAACGCAAGGATCGGCGTCACCGATGGCATCGTGGAGCCCATAAGTCCAACGACCCCTAATGCGAGAAGGCGTTGTGCGAGGCATGAGCCGAGCGAGAATCAAATCAACCTGGTGGAAATGTGCTTGCATGCGTGCATGAAAGAACATGAACATGTTCGAGGAAACCAAATCGAAGTATAAAATTGTAAATAAATAAATCATACCCTTCTCCTTCATTGCTTTATTATTATTATTATTATTATATGTCAATATTTAAAAAAAATAAAAAAGAAAAAAATTGGCACACGTGTGACAAGCATATGGAACATGTTTTAGGCACTAATAGCGTCCAATGAAGAAATCATGATCAATCAAGCACATGGGATTGGATTGTTCTATAAAACCCTACAAACAAAATTTTCCCCTAATTCACCGTACTGTGGCACCAAGATTTACAAATAAAGATTCTCTAGTCAATTATACTCCTTACCTCATAGAAATCAATCAATTGAAGAACTTTTCTCTTTTTTTTTCTGAAAAATATTTTTATGTAATCAGTATCTTGTAATGATTGAAAGCTGTAATGTACAACACAAAATTGTAATTAAGTAAAAATTTTAAGTTACTGATTTTTATTTTATATTTTTGACGTATTTAACAAACATCACTGTGATTGAAGCGTGTCTTACACGCTCTGCGAAGGACCTGGGTCCGTCATTTTGGGGGAAAGCTAAGGCCGGCTGTGGTATTCTTAGACGTGTAGAGCACAGAGGAGACAGACAGGCATTAGCAAATCGTTCCGCCCATCCCGCGTTTAGATTTAAACGGACCACTCACAGCAATTAAGGGTACGTTAGACATTTGAATGCCTGATATAAAGGGTAGTTTAGTAATTTAATTGATCAAAAAGTCCATCTTCCCATCCAACGCAGTACGGCGTGCAGAGGAGGAGAAGGCAGCAAGAAAACAACTAGCATTCTGATACCTCGTCGATGCCGACACGGGAGGTTCATGTCCTTCCATTGCGCATTGTAGCAAGTGAAAGGCAAATGGACAAGGTGATTTAATCTTACCAACTTTTTATTTTATTTCTTTCTTTAATTTTTTGGGTTGGTTGACTTTAACAAAAAATGTTCTGACATATCTACTACTTTCATCATTTCCTAAATACCAAAGACACCCTCCCAAAACCCAAAATACCCCTCTCAAGTGTTTTAAATTTCTCTAAAACCGTCCTCTCCTTCCGGTTTTGGTACTTTAAAAAAACACTTTTTTTTCCCCCCCCCTCCCTCTCTAGCGCCAACACAGCATATAGCTAGCTAGCAAGCAAGAAGGCAACAAGAGAATTAGAGATAGAGATGTGGCCTGTCTGGTCTTTACTCATAACCAGCCGGCGATCCACGAAATCCACACATTCCCCTCTTTCTCTAATCATCTGAACAAAATTTTAAGCTCTCAACAAATTTTATATTCTGTATTTTTTTATTACAATTCATAATCTAAAATTATAATAGCAAGCTTTTTAAATCATGATGTAGAAGTAGTGCTTGCTCATGATTAAGCCCCAGTCTCTCTCATTCTTTCGTTTTCTTTTCTTTATCCCCGTCTCTCTGATTTCTCTGAGACGCTTGTAGAAGAGATCAACCACGAGTGTTTGAATTATTCATACTTTGATAGCCAACCGTTTGGTTTGCTCTACTTAGGTTTTTTGTTATATATACTCTTACATTGAAGGTATACATTGCTCTCTCTCTCTCTTTCTCTCTTCTCTCTCTCTCTCTCTTTTCCTTTTACTATAATCTCAAAACTCTTCTTTCAGACATGCCCGGATCTTTTCTCGGGTTTTTCTTTTTTGTTGCTCTGCTTGTTTGATGGTAAGTGTAAGAAAATGAAGTTTGGATTCCGGGGTTTTCTAACGTTGTCTATTAACGTATTGTCGATCGAAAAGCTTTTGTTTTTTGGTTGGTGACTGGGGAAGTTGAAGGGGCTTATTTGATGGAGTTTAATGCTATGGTGTCTTTTATCATTTAGTTTATTTAAGCTTTCATGGTGATTATCTGATAGTGTATTCTTTTCATACTAATTTTCTGGGCAGTTAAACAGAGATTTGTTACATTTACGAATTTTCTGTTGTTATGAAGTTTGTTTTCTTGTCTCTACGTTCGGATTGTTGACTAATTTCAGCTTTTTGGAAAAGTAGTCATCAGAATAATATTTCTTTCATGATCTGTTGTTGAGATATCGAAATCATACGAATCTACTAATATTTGATTTTCTGTTCTCTTGTGCTTAAGCAGATAAAGATAGGCTAAAATTGTAGGTAAAATTGTAGGTTTTGTTTTTGCTCAAGACATGCATAGTACTGGTTGGCTAGAGTATATACCAATGGAGATTGAATTTCTCTGCATTTTTTCAACTTCAGGACTTAAAAAGCGATTGGCTAAGTAGTGTTCAAATATGGCGTCAAAATCTTTCAATGGTAGTCGATCAAATCTATGGGCATCCTCAGATGTTCAGGATTCGCAAAAGCCTCCGCTGCCTCCAACTGTGACATTTGCCCGGAGAACTTCTTCGGGTCGCTATGTTAACTACTCGCGTGATGACCTCGATAGTGAGCTTGGGAGCAGTGATTTCATGAACTACACAGTGCACATACCACCCACCCCTGACAACCAACCCATGGATTCATCAATCTCACGGAAGGTTGAGGAGCAATATGTGTCAAATTCACTCTTTACAGGTGGTTTCAGTAGTATTACGCGAGCTCATCTCATGGATAAGGTGATTGAATCTGAAGCAAGTCATCCCCAGATGGCTGGTGCAAAAGGGTCTTCCTGTGCAATCCCAGGGTGTGATGCAAAGGTGATGAGTGATGAACGTGGTATTGATATTCTGCCTTGCGAGTGTGATTTTAAAATATGTAGGGATTGCTATATTGATGCTGTGAGAACTGGGGGAGGGATTTGCCCAGGATGTAAGGAGCCATATAAGAACACGGATTTAGACGAGATAGCCGTGGATAACGGGCAGCCACTGCCACTTCCTCCGCCGTCGGGGATGTCCAAAATGGAGAGGAGGTTGTCTATGATGAAGTCAACGAAGTCAGTGCTTATGAGGAGCCAAACTGGGGATTTTGATCATAATCGTTGGCTGTTTGAGACAAGAGGGACTTACGGTTATGGGAATGCTATATGGCCCAAGGATGGAAATTTTGGAAGTGGGAAAGACGAAGAAGTTGTAGAGCCGCAGGAGTTGATGAACAAGCCTTGGAGGCCTCTAACTCGGAAAATTAAGATTCCCGCTGCTGTTGTCAGCCCATATCGGTATGGTCTCTGTTCTTGATCGTTTCATGATGTCATTGTTCTGCTTTGTCATTTTTTTTTCACTAATGTATATCCAGGTTGAATGTTGTTTAAATGTTCCTCATACATAGGCATCATTGTAATAATGGTGCAAATGGTACTAGAAGGATTAGCTGATGCCAAAACTTATCCATCAAGTAAATCTGCTTTTTTTAAAAAATTTATTTCCTTTATGTTTCAATTGTTGTCGAGATCTATTTCTTTCCATTGTGCTTTGCATTGATATAGTGTTGATAAGACATAAAATGCATGGAAACTATGTGCATCAAAAATTTGCTTCCTTTTCTTGCTTAATAGTTCCTGAATATTTATAATTTTATAAAATACTTCATATGTCATTACCTTCATTTTATTTAAAGTTTTGTACCATTACAAGTTATGGCAAAAGAAAAACATTTACTTCTTTGTCATCCCCTTGCTCTTTGATGAATGTGTCTTGCTCTCTGTTGCATTTGTAATTGCAGGCATCTAATTTTTATTTTGTTGGTTGTTGTCCCATTGTTTTTGTAGATCTCTATGTGTGAATGGATGGTTTGCAATTTTTGGGGTTACCTTGGCTTTGTTTTATGACCATAGATGTATGCAAAATTTGATTCCCTTTTCTTGCTTGGTAGATCCTGATACAAGTTTAATCAATACTTTGTGTCATTTCCTTCATGTTAAAGATCTGTTGCATTTGTGCATGCAGGCTTCTAATTTTTATTCGGATGGCCATTCTTGCCTTGTTTTTGGCATGGAGGGTGAAGTACCAAAATAATGATGCAATTTGGCTTTGGGGTATGTCAGTGGTTTGTGAAATCTGGTTTGCTTTCTCATGGCTTCTTGACCAACTCCCCAAGCTGTGTCCGGTCAACCGTGCTACAGATCTTAATGTATTGAAAGAGAAATTTGAAACACCTAGCCCCAACAACCCCACTGGAAAATCTGATCTTCCAGGTGTAGATATCTTTGTCTCTACTGCAGATCCAGAGAAAGAACCACCTCTTGTAACTGCCAACACTATCTTGTCAATTTTGGCTGCTGATTATCCTGTAGAAAAGCTTGCTTGCTATGTTTCTGATGATGGAGGTGCGCTTTTAACTTTTGAGGCTATGGCAGAAGCAGCAAGCTTTGCTAACGTATGGGTTCCATTTTGTCGGAAACATGATATTGAGCCCAGAAATCCAGAATCTTATTTCAATTTGAAGAGGGATCCTTACAAGAACAAAGTACGATCAGATTTTGTGAAAGACCGTAGACGACTTAAGCGTGAGTATGATGAGTTCAAGGTTCGGATCAACGGTTTACCTGACTCCATTCGCCGTCGGTCTGATGCTTATAATGCTAGGGAAGAAATTAAGGCCATGAAGCTTCAGAGACAGAGTAGGGATGACGAACCTGTGGAGAGTGTGAAGATCTCAAAAGCCACATGGATGGCTGATGGTACCCATTGGCCAGGAACTTGGTTGCAGCTGGCTCCTGAGCATTCTAAGGGTGACCATGCTGGTATAATACAGGCATGTATTCTTTCAGAAAATCTGAAATATTTTATATTTAATTATAATGGCTGCATTGATGCTAAATAAATACTTTTTGAGGTTTTATTTTAAGTCACTTGCCAGTAGGGTGCTTGTTGTGGTACAGTGGTTTATTTATTTTTAATTAAAACTCAGGACATTTGATGATTCAGGTCATGTTGAAACCTCCGAGTGATGAACCACTGCATGGAACTGCTGATGATACAAAGCTCATTGATCTTACTGATGTAGATATTCGTCTCCCATTGCTTGTTTATGTTTCTCGTGAGAAGCGCCCAGGATATGACCATAACAAGAAGGCAGGAGCCATGAATGCCCTAGTTCGAGCCTCTGCCATTATGTCTAATGGCCCGTTTATTCTCAACCTTGACTGTGACCACTACATTTACAACTCTGAATCAATCAGGGAAGGCATGTGCTTCATGTTGGATCGAGGAGGTGACCGCCTTTGTTATGTCCAGTTCCCTCAGAGATTTGAGGGTATTGACCCATCTGATCGATATGCTAATCATAACACTGTTTTCTTTGATGTTAATATGCGAGCCCTAGATGGAATTATGGGTCCATTTTATGTTGGAACTGGATGTCTCTTTAGGAGGACTGCCCTCTATGGATTTGATCCTCCACGGGCAAAAGAACACCACCCAGGTTGTTGCAGCTGCTGCTTTGGCCGTAGCAAGAAGCATTCCTCCATTGCAAACACCCCAGAAGAGAATCGGGCCCTAAGAATGGGTGATTCTGATGACGAAGAGATGAACCTCTCACTGTTCCCTAAGAGGTTTGGTAACTCAACTTTCCTCATCGATTCAATCCCGGTGGCAGAGTTCCAAGGTCGTCCCCTTGCAGATCACCCAGCAGTGAAGCATGGACGACCACCTGGTGCTCTCACCATACCCCGTGAACTTCTTGATGCTTCAACTGTTGCAGAGGCAATCAGTGTCATATCTTGCTGGTATGAAGACAAGACTGAATGGGGACAGCGTGTAGGGTGGATTTATGGGTCTGTTACTGAAGATGTGGTAACTGGGTATAGGATGCACAATAGAGGATGGAAATCAGTTTATTGTGTGACCAAGCGTGATGCCTTCCGTGGAACTGCTCCAATTAATCTGACGGATAGGCTGCATCAGGTCCTAAGGTGGGCTACTGGTTCTGTTGAGATTTTTTTCTCCCGAAATAATGCCCTACTTGCCAGCCCAAGAATGAAGTTGCTGCAGAGGATAGCATACCTCAATGTTGGGATCTATCCTTTTACTTCCATCTTCCTGATTGTCTATTGCTTTCTCCCTGCACTCTCACTCTTCTCCGGCCAGTTCATTGTCCAGACTCTCAATGTTACTTTCCTTACATACCTTCTGATCATCACTGTGACTCTATGTTTGCTAGCTTTGCTTGAAATTAAATGGTCTGGCATTGAGTTAGAGGAGTGGTGGAGAAATGAGCAGTTTTGGTTGATTGGAGGGACCAGTGCTCACCTTGCTGCCGTGCTTCAGGGGTTGCTCAAAGTCATTGCAGGAATTGAAATTTCTTTCACATTGACATCGAAATCGGCAGGTGATGATGTTGATGATGAGTTTGCTGACCTCCACATTGTCAAGTGGACATCCCTGATGATACCACCAATCACAATCATGATGGTTAACTTAATTGCAATAGCAGTCGGGCTTAGCAGAACAATTTATAGTGTTTTACCGCAATGGAGCCGCTTACTGGGAGGGGTTTTCTTCAGTTTCTGGGTTTTGGCGCATCTCTATCCTTTCGCAAAAGGGCTTATGGGAAGAAGAGGGAACACACCGACCATTGTTTTTGTCTGGTCTGGACTTATAGCAATCACCATTTCCCTCCTTTGGGTGGCAATCAATCCTCCGTCTAACACAAACCAAATCGGAGGCTCATTCCAGTTCCCGTAATAGCGTCCATTCATTTATATTGAGCTGAATCATTTTAGAGACATTCCTTTGTTAAATCCATGATCCTTTCTTCCAACGAGTTGAATATGCTGGTAAACAGACTTGACTGGATATGCTCTGTTTCTTCTTGTCTGTTTGAGCTTGACTCAGGCAAAACCAGAAATTTTGATCAAGCTTAGGAAAATTTTGGATGGGTGCAGCGAAACTGGTTTACCCGGCATTTCATTCTGAATGTATCATGTCTTACAAGGATCACTAGTACATGGATGATCAGGATTTTCTAATTTTGATTGCTACATCTGCTGCTAACAAGATCCTTTCTGTAATGCAACTGTTGCAATTTTGACACGTAGAATTCAAATTGAATACAAATATAAGAAAATTAAATTGTCTGAACATACGAGTTATTTTTCCGCTATCGTTTATCTTCTTGTTTGAAATTACAAAATAGCTGGTATGTGATTACTTGGTTTTGTTGTATGTTGGAGGTATTTTGTCTTTAACTTGTAATAAATTTGAGACAATAATTCTATTAACAGTGTGTTTGTTTTTGTTAATTTATGAGAAAAAAAAATTTAATAATAATTAAAATTTCTTTGTTTGTTTAAAAAAATAAAAGAAAAAAAATTTTCTTTTGAGTTCTTATTCTCCTAAGTAAATTGGTAACTTTATAATTTTATTTTTAATTTATATATTTTAACACATTTTTTTTTACTTTAATTAATTTAAAATAATTATTTATTTAAAATTATTAAAAATATTATTTATAAAAATACTATTTTATAAAATATAATTTTTATTATTTTATTATAGGTATATTAATTTATAATTTAGTTCATAATCTTATATTTATCATAATTCATATTTATTTAATAATTTTAATTTTAATTTTTAATTATTTTAAAGATAAATTGATTATTAAATATAATAAAAAAAATTATTATTTATAATTTAATATTTACATATAATTAAATTTATGAATTTTTATATAAAATATTTTTTAAATCAATAAATATATTTATACAGTAAAAATTTAAATATTTATTATTAAATTATTTTTTAAAATTTATATAATTTAATTATTTTTATTAAATTAATTCAAAACAGAAAACTATCTTTTGATCTTGGCACGAAATTAGAACTGAAAATTCTGATAAAGAAACTTTCCTGTTACAAACAGGAGAATGAGAAGAGTATTGTTTTGTTTAGCAAAGAAGGGTTGCCGAAGGAACTGAGGAAAGTGCCACAAGCTGTATTCCGAAGGAGAAATGCAAACGAAAGATTCACTAATGGACCATTTTTCAAACCTGTCGGAATGAATACTTTATCAGAAATTGGCCCCGCTACAATTTTCCAAACCAATCCACAAACTACTACTGAAGTTCTTAGCTCATCAGAATCTGAAGATTCCGGTCAGTGCTAACATCAAGGCAAAGGTAAATAGTAAGTTTAATAATCCTCCATGACACAGCCTCCGAGAAGAGCCGGACTTCCGTGGACTTGAATCCGATGGTTGTGGAGCTACCATCGGCGCCTGATTAGAAGGAATCGCCGATGCTGTTGAAGGTTTGGCCACAACAACAGGGCTCGAGCTGTTTGAGCAAGAATGTACAGGTGTATTATTTTCTTGCAAATTTAGAACTCCGTCTATGCCATGGCATCGGATTGAAGACCCTGCAGTGCATAAATTTGGACTAGTAATTTTCACATTGTTAAGAGAAAAGTTCTTCCTCCCACCGTTGGAAATCTCCAGCATGTAATCTGATAAAGAACTGGGAATCAATGTACCGGAAGGAAGAAGCCGAAGGTTCTCAAAAAGCAAAGCTGATGGGATTGAATGTCGAAGCAAGAAATCGCTGACTGATTGTTGAAGCATATTTGTTCTGGACAGTGCGTTATCCTTGGGCATCAAGAAGGTGACATTGCCTGTGAGGTTTTGATCATTTGGCGACATGTTAATGAGCATGACAAAAGTGAAGTAGTTAGCCTTTTGCATCTCTTCCGTTGCGATAAGAAGGTCTTGGTTTTTGACTGGAATGTCAGCAGGCATGGCTGACGAGATGGGTACTGCCATGAGAAGAATCAGCAACGTCGCGTTGCTTACTGCCATGTTCATGCTTCTGGTTCTGATGTTTTTTCCTCTGATTCTGTTGACCTTTTTATTATGGAAAAATGTTGCCGATCAGATTTTTGTATTTCGAAATTAGGGTCAGCTTAGGTTAGCCTGCATGCATCTTTGCTGCTTCAACAACTAATTTCACACCTCCTGCATTTTTGAAAGCGTAGTTGTTCATGTTTCATTGCCATTATAATCTGAGGCTTTTGTCTTATGATCTTTTGCCACCAAAATTTGAGGCTTCCTGTTCTCCTTCTAAAATATTCTTACCATAATCAGTTTGTTCTGATCACCCAAATACTGTTGCATAACAATTTTAGAATTTATAGAAAAATAATAAAATAGAAAGGAAACCAGTAAGGGCATAACAGTTTATTGTCGAGGAAGACATTGTCGAAAATGCGAAATCTGTGGAAGTTTATCGGAAGAATTAATGGTTATAGAATGAGAATTCAGTTCTTTAGATGATCTAATCTTGCACTACAGATTTTTTCTCCCTGTGTTTTTGTTAAAACTCGAGAACCAGTTTCTTGTTAACAAGAAGAGTGTGATGTAATAAGACAAAGAATAGACAAATTATTATGGGTAATCTTTTATTTTTGCTAATTAATTACAGATGTATTTAGGAAAAACACAAGTTAAGTGTTTGACTTGGGTTGGGCTATGACTATAATTATGCCCAAGGTAGAGTACATGCTATCCTTCATCGGGCCGGGTCACTTCGTCTGGTCCGTTTAACTTCTTAAGCCGAGGTTACCATTTTGCTGCTCTCTCTCTCTCTGACAAAGAGCTTCTCGCTCTCTCCTCCCTGGCAATAGCAAAAAACGCGTCGTCTCTGCTGAAAACCCTTATCAAATCATCGAATTTTCCGTCAACAACTAGAAATCTTAGCCTTGTAAGCAGTCAAATTAGCAACCACACCGCCAAATGGATGCAGGTACTTTGTATTGATTGATCGTACGAAAATTTTCCAATATGAAATTCTAAATCTGATTAACCTTCTTTCTTTCTTACTTTCATATTTTAGGATGTTGGATTATTTACTTGTGCCGATATCTTTTCCGTGGAACATCTAAATTTGCTTATGGTTGGTACCAGTAAGTTTTTGTACAAAGTTCGGCTGCAGCAAATAAAAAGAAATCCTTTTGCGATTTGGATTGTGTAATTGTTTTCTCATAATTGTGTGATTATGGTTTGACAATGTATTCCTCTTCATGAACTGGTGTAGAGTAGGCCTTTGCGATTTATAGACATATTATTACTTATTGAAAAAATTGAAAGTTATTAATTTTGCACTGCCGCTTTTAATATATGAAAAATAAGCATTCATATGATTGCTGCATGAATTTTCTTGTCATTTATTTTATAAATACAACCCTAACACAAATTTGTTGGAATAATTCTCACGTATGAAAGATCACTTTTGTAATTTGAAAAGAAATGATAGCATGTCTGCTATTCTGTTTCTGTAAAGCTAAGAAACTATAACCAGATATTTTAACTAATTTATCAACCATTGGCCTAATCAATTGCCTTTACTCAGCATACAAGGCAATGCACATGTTTATATATATTTTATGATAAACTTTTACTGGGGGTAAAACATTTTATTCTTTTTGCCCCATCAATAAATGATTAAAAAATTCATTTTGTACTCCTTATATGTCTTAGTTTCAATTTGATTGGAGATTAGAGACTGTGTCATACAGAGCAGCACTCATTGTGAAAACTTTATTCTATAAGAATATGTGTGCGTGGATCAACAATTTATAGATAACTGATAAGTGAGAACAGTGAACATAGAATGGTGAAGCATGTTTAGTTCTCTGGTGGGATTAGCAGAAAAATGACTCTTACTGAGTAATCTAAGTTTGAAAGAATATTAACCTCTAGAATGGGTATCAGTCTATGAGATGAATATAGGGGTACATCTGATATAATAAAAACTTCTTAAACCAATGGCTGAAAGTTATCCATTACTGGAAGCTAATAGGGCCCTGGTAAGCAATCATCCAAAACTTATTTCTCAAGTCCATGACAAATCTCACTTGTGTTAAAAGATGAAAATTTATCATAGGTATGTGTGCATATGTGTAAGCCTTGTATTTACACTTGTAGAAGTATCTTAGAAAAAGGAAGAGATGGCTTCTTTTTACTGCTTTAATGTGTTGTCCTAGCTGCTGCCAATTTATTTGTGATTTCATTATTGTGTAGATCAGATGGTGTAGTCATCCATATTTTCACTCCTGTTTCTTTCCTTAGAGAGAATATTTCGCAGCACTGTAAATGCTTAGTTACTTCTCTATGAAAATTATCATTCTCTGTGTGTTATCAAAGAAGAACTTATAATGATCAAATTTTGTAATTGAGTTGTTGAAGTTGATGAAAAATTTTTATATGGACTTCATTGTTTCCTATTTGAGACCATTACTTAAGTGACCAAATACGAAGATAACTGGGAATGTGAGATACTCTTACAAATTTACTATAAGGCATCAAGTCAATTTGATGATGTTACAGTTATGTGTTTGCCCTTGAAAAGATAGGTAAACTTCTAAAGATTTCAGCTCATGTAATGATTTGGAAGATTCACTGTGAATTTGGAGAGAATTCTTAGTGCTGTTCCATTTAGATTCGGAAGATTTGCTGTGAATGAGGGAATTGTTAGTGCCATGTTTCATTTTTCTCCTGTAATGATCCTCAGTTTTAATTTACCTTTTCTGTGACTTACAATTTCAATGGCCAGAACATGAGTTGAAAGCTTTGCTTGCAGTATTACTTTCATATTTAGTGCTTTGCATGTTTCAGAGCAGTTATCTCTTTTCCTATTTGTATTAAGCTGCTAAATGCATCAATTAACTGTTTCATCTTTAAGGTACAATATGACCCCATTAATTCTTATTGTAATGTTCAATAACTTGTAAAAAAAATTATTTGATGGCGAACTCACATGGTTCATAGGTCACAGTTCGTATTCTCTAATAACTACTTATTTGTCATGTTTTTGGAACCTTTTAAAATATACATTTTAAATAATTCTTTCATTTGTAATAGCTCCAAGTAATATAATGTTACATAAACGTATACCATTTTAGATACTGCTATGCTTTTACCAAAAAAGGCACTACAATATCCATCGTTTAGAATTAATTAATAGAAGCTTCAAATACTTTCTTCATAAATTATCATTTTCCAGGCTTCTTATAAAGTTATGCTAACTTTTTTATTTGGCTGCGAAGATAGTACAACACATGATAAATGAATAGTTCTAATTTATGATTATAAAGTAATAGTCTATTTGTGCCACTGAAGATATGACATTGAGGGCCAATTGTCGGTAATTCTTTTTTGTTTTATCCTTGGGTGATTCAGTTTTGGTAGGGACTGGGATCTTACTGATTACAGGTAAATTTTTTACTGATTAGCTTTAGCTTTTCTTAACAGGATGTTAGCAAAAAATCACCTATGGAGTTGATCAACGAAGTTCCACCAATTAAGGTTGAAGGACGATTGTGGCTTGTGAAGGAGGTTAGTTTGTTTCTATGCTGTCTATTACCAACATGTTCTTCTTGCTCACTAAAATTTTGTTTTCTTTGGGTTTTTTGTGATTATAGATAGCAATCCTGCACTTGGACACCCAATTGAGTTCATATGCCTCGACTTAAAGGAGCGGGCTGTGTGCAAGTATTGCAGCCTGCGCTATGTTCAGGATCACCATCACTAGGAATTGGTCTCAATACAATATAATCTCCTTGCTATTTATTTAAAGAGAGAGAGAATTGATGTGTTGATAAATATTATATTGTAGCTTTAAATTGTAATAATTTAATGAACAAAGATTTGTGTTTTATTATAAGTGAAAAATCAAGAAAAGAAAGTTGATTAAATTTTGAATATAGTTGTGAAGAATTTATTTAGGGTTTTATTATAAATTAAAGAGATTTTTTTTTAAATTTTATATAATTTTTTAGTTATTAAATTAAATTTATATATTTTTAATTATTGAGATTAAATTTAATTTTTAATTGACACAATACTTGGTTTCATCCATTTTATTAGTCGGTGTCCTTATTGACCTTAGCACTACCGACATTCCCCTATCTTTAATGTCCTCGTATATTTGGTCTAGCAAAGTGGTCAGTTTAATGAACTGTCTCTGGTAAGTTATTCTCTGTACCTTGCATTCTTAATCGCATTCTTTGTTTTTAAATTGCAGGGGACCTTGCATTCTTCCACTTCTTTCATGTCCCTCACCTTGCGACCTGTGATTGAAATTTCGCCTCCATGATTGTCCTCTTCGAGGTTGTAAATTCTTCTTATGTGGGGGATCTTGTAAATTGATGAAAAGTGTTATGGCTTCTCTTACTTCATAAAGCCATAATTCTCAACTGCTTATTCCTTAATCAGTATCAGTATCGCTTCTTTGGCTTCTTCATAGGCTATCTCATCTATTGTCATGTGCTTCTTTCTCAGCTCATGCAAAAAAATCTCTCATTCTAACTCCCTTTCTAAAACCCTTCAAGGCAATTGGCAAGTTGTATGCCCCTACTTCTGACACTTCTACATTGTACCTTGTAATGAAATCTTTCAAACTGTCATTTCCTCTTTGCTTGATCATCTTCAAATAGATGGGATCTTTTGATGGCACAACGATACAGAATGTGCATCAACTCCCTGTATATGTCAATGTGCAATGTTGGTATTATGTCTGTCGTTCTTCCCTCCAATCTCTTTTTCAATTGCTTTAGTTCTTCGAAGAGGTCCCTTCGTCTCTCCCTTTTTTGTTGGGTCATCCTTATTCCCTTTTTACTAACTGACCCCATGTGACTTCTCGAATCCCTTTTGGATTCAATATTTCCATCAAAATTAACTGGTTCATTTTTACTTGCTCTTGTTCCAAACATTCATTCACCTTCTTCAAGTATTCGTCAAGGTAAATTTTTGGCCCTTCAATAAGGTTCCTTTCTCTCCTCTCCGTGCTTTTATTTCACTTTTTGTGCTACAATAAACCTTTTGAGTTGAGGATTTCCATTGTGGGTTTGTGTGAACTTGCAACCTTTTGAGTCTTATTGCTTCAACATTTTTATGCAATTGATGAACTATATCTTGCCAGACTTTCATCATCATCTCATTGATGACTTCCATTTGCCTTTCTATTTTCTTTGATTAAGGTTCATTCGGCCTCGATTCTTCCATCACATGATCTCTTTCAAACTTACTTCCTCATCCTGTTATAATTCCACCGTCACTTCATTTAGAATTTTCTCCATCTTCTCTCTTCTTGAGACTACCATTTTCCTTTTTTAAATGGGTTTTTCATTTAAATTCCCCATAAATAGCAGCAACTGTTGACACTAGATTTTTACACAATGCCAACTTGCAAATCTCTTCCTAAACTCTTTAGGTTTCCATTGCAAAACAACCACAAATTAGAGATGCCAACTTTCCCTGCAAAGGCTCTCCATGCTTAAGTTATAATAGAGAATTGGTGTTGAAAAATTAAAATCAAAGAATAACAGCCCTCGAGATTATTTTTGTTATCGTTTTCAAAAGCATCTTCTTCCTTTTTAGACTCCTCTTCAGTTGTTTTCAGTTACTCGATAGTTATTTAATTGCTTCCACTACTCGGCATTTCTAACAGTGAGTATGATGTGCTCAATCATAGAAATGAAGTTGCTGCCATCCAAGAAAGATTAATCCTCATTAACAAAGGATATCCATGTCAAGAAGAATTCCAACAGCAGCAGAAAATATCACTAGAGAAGAAAGTTAAGATCAAGTAAGGTTTTTACATGTAAGATTTTAAGTAGGATTAAAAATTCGATAGATAATCCTTGAGGCATATCAGAGTAGTTTTCTCATAACGAGTAGTTAGATTTTAATGTTTTTAACTGTTACTATACTTTAAGTTCTCAATCAAATGAAATTTTGGGAATCTTTCATTATCAAATATTTTTATCCATTTAATATTATTTACGTCAAGAATAATTTTAATAATGTTATTTAATAATTAAATAAATTATTTAAATAATTCATATATATATTTTATTTTAATACACGATAAAATAAAAAAATAATTTATATTTATAAATTAAAAAAAATTAATAATAATAATAATAATAAAATTATATATCTATATAAAATAAAATATCTTTAAAATTAATAACACAAATAATTTTTAAAATATATCCTAAAAATTTGAACTACCTTCGTTTATCTCTGAATTATATGTTTCTGGGGCAAGTGATGGTGGAGAAAGTGCTGCAAGTACAAGTTCAATTGTTGACATCATGATGAAAAATAAGCAGAGTTTATCAGACCAAGGAGGTGAAGGCAATCTTCAGAGAAGTAAAACTGTTCCTGATATGCCGGTGATGTTGCCTGATCAGACTGTGGCGAGTGAGATTCCTCAGCATCAACTTTGTCTGAAGAAAATGTTGATGCAAAAAGTGCATGTTTAGTCAGAGAGACCATCCAAATTTACGAGTGAGCTTCCACAGCTTCCTTCCGAAGACAATACTAATCCCCAGATTGTGTCTGAAAACTAAAGTAATAGTTTGAGCGTGTGCCTTAATTTAAATGATTGTCAGCCTTTCGATCCCTTATCCTTAGTTGGAGAAAACTAATTAGTGGATGTTATCTGAAAATCATGATTCATTAACGTTCATGCACGTTATTGTTTTCTCCATCACTGTGTTTAAATAGCTCCAAGTGTAGGATTAAAATTTAAATTGCAATCAACTGTGCTATTCTAATATCACTTTGTCGGCATTTGGAAAGAGATGACAGTGATGCATGGAGTTTATAAATAAAGTAACGGGGATAAGAAGGTAAAGGGCAGTGAACATGGTTGGTTTAAATGGATTAATCGATGATTCAATGTAGATTGCGTTATGATTAGAATGACAAGAAAAAGCAATTCAAAGAATAACTAAGATTTCGGTTAATATAAATTAAAATTTATTACATGAAAACAAACATCAAAGCAGAACACAAACGAAGAAGAAGGATTAAAGAGAGCAATGACATGATGCATGACGATGATAATGAGCATTTGAAGTTGTTCTGTGCCAAAAAGAGATTATGGCATGAAGGTGGGTGTGGCCAATTTGGCTCTCAGATCTTTTCTCAAAATCTTACCGGAAGGAGACTTGGGAATTGCATGAACAAAATAAACCTTGTGCAGTCTCTTGTAAAACACCACCTGTTTAGCTATATATTCTTTCACAGCTTCTTCTGTCAGTTCAAACCCATTTGATCGCACGACAAAAGCAACAGGAACTTCTCCAGCAACTTCATCTTTTTGCCTATACACGTTAACATACCCAACTTCATCAATTATTATGTTTCACTTGTAAAACCCCTACTGATTTAAAAATTATTACTAGTTTTTTATTATGATCATACCAACAAATAGGTAAATTATCAAACTAGGAATCAAATTACAACAGGACTAGAAGGGGCTGTCCGCAAAACTTTTGGATTTTAAATATAAATATTTATAATATTAACTCCTCTGTCTCTCAAAAATTTGACTAACCAATTTTAGTTATTTTAATGATTGATCCTCTAATTTTGAAAATTGGGCATTTATAGCATAATTTAAAACTTATTCCTAAAATTTAAGTATGCCAAGTTTACTTTCTTAACATTTAACCCCCGACTTTTCATTCCTTGCTTGGTAACTTGTTCAAACTAACAACTTATTTTCACAAATGAAATGTGCATCTTGGGAGATTTAATGTCCCTTTTTGCCCGTAAAGAACAGCTAATTAAATATAAAATGTTAACAATTAAACTTACGGAACAACAGCAGCATCGGCAATAGATGGGTGGTTTATAAGGAGGGACTCAAGCTCCGCCGGCGGCACCTGGAAGCCTTTGAATTTGATGATTTCCTTGACTCTATCAACGATAAAAATTTCGTCGTCGTCATCGACATAACCAATGTCGCCGGTGTGAAGCCAGCCCTCGACATCTATGGTTGCCGCTGTCGCGTCTTCATCGTTCAAATAACCTTTCATAATTTGAGAACCCCGGATGCAAATTTCTCCAGGTTGATTGTGGGAAAGTGAAGAACCGGTTTCAGGATCGATGACTTTGAGCTCAGCATTTCTAACGACGGTGCCACAGGATCCTGATTTTGTTGGGAATGGATGCTTTGCAAAGCCTAAACACATTGATAACACTGGCCCCGCCTCTGTCATTCCATATCCCTGTAGTTTTTAATAATCTTTTAGTATTATAATTATTTTTTTAAAATAAAATTAAAAAAAAGGATTTTACCTGCCACCCAAAGCGAAGACGCCTACCAGTCTATACAGCCTACCTAAGCTACGCTTGTATATAACCCTTTAATTCAACGCCATTCCTGGGCCCACTTCTATTATTAACAAATATAAAATTGCCACGTGTTCGAAAAAAGGACAAATGAATGCAAAAAGTCAACGTTATACCCTGATTTTTTGATTTTATTACAATTATTGCCCAGATATTAGAAGTTAGTACGGCGCCCATTGCTGTCCCGTATACCATACAATTTTTAAAATTTATTTATCCCACAAAACTTAATCAAAGAGCTGCACCACAAATTCATTCTACCACGTACAAATAATACCAACGGTTATACGGTTTTAACAGTCTTTTGTTGCATGAAGTTCAGTTAAGAAATGCAAAAACGACACGAACCTGACCCAAGGTTGCCTGAGGAACTCTACTTCGGAGAGCATCTTCCAGCTCCTTCCCCAGTGGCGCCGCCCCTGAAAGCACCACCCTTATCGAGCTCAGATCAAATTGATCCACCACTGGATTCTTCGCAAGCACCAGAACCAGCGGCGGGACTACAGCTGCCACTGACACCTTGTGCCGCTGTATCAACTCCAGCAATGCTCCTATATCAAACTTTTGCATCAACAAAACCCCTGTTCCAGCTCTTAGTGAGCATAAAAGCACGCTGTTTAATGAATATATGTGAAACAAAGGCAAAACACATAGCATAACATCATCTTTCTTCAAGTACAGATTTGGGTTCTCGCCGTCGACTTGTTGCGCCACGCTTGTGACTAAACTCTTGTGGGTTAATATCACTCCTTTCGGTAATCCTGTTGTGCCTGATGAGAACGGCAATGCTACTGGATCATCAGGGTCGATTGTAACTTCTGGGCTATCATTCTCATTCGCCTCTGATAATACAGAGAAATGTAAGCAATTTGCTGGTGGATCGTCGATTGTGATTACCTGAAAATCTTCGCCGATTTTCGGGTACTTCTCGGTGGTGTCACGCAACTTGTCGACGTACTGAGACATCGTGATTATCAGTTTGGCACGAGAAGCTGTGAATTGTTTGAAGATTTCTGCCGAAGTGTAGAACGGATTGGCTGTGGTGCTGATTGCACCAATCATGGAAGCTCCCATGAATGAGAAGACGAACTCAGCACAGTTTTGGAGAAGAATCAAGATCACATCCCCTTTCTTGATGCCTAGATTTGTTAACCCAGCAGCAGTTTTCCGACAAATGAGGTGAGTTTCAGCAAAAGAGTAAGTTTTGCCAATGGAGCCAACAATCAAGCATGGATTATCAGACAAATCTGAGAGGTTTTCAAAACAATATTTATGAAGAGGAAGATGATTAGAGATGGGTATTTCGGGGAGTTTAGATTTGAAAATATGGGTAGTAGTTTTGATCTCACCATTAGAGGGATTATCTGGTGCAGGAGAAATATTATCAAGAGAGAGTTCTGGTTTTTGAGCAACGGAAATCATGTTTGTGATAAGTGCTTTTGGGCTTGATCAAAACCAATTGGATCTTAATTGAAGTGTGTGACAGAATTTGAAAGCGAGCATGCAAATGCAATTATAGAGAAAATGAATATAAGGGAAAGAGGAAGAAGGTGGTAGGTAGAGGTAATGAGGTGTGAGAACTGGGTAGATTTTAGAAGAAGGGGTTAGGGGGGAAAATAGAGTTAGCGAAAGCATGCCTACCTCACGTTCAATACTTGGCTCGCTCTTGTTTATCAAAGCTGGCTTGCTCTTAACCACCTAACCCTGCTGACTCTCTCTTTTATTATTTTTGCATTGATGTCCCCCGTATTTCCTAATTTTATATTTTAATTCTACTCTTTTTAATACTTTACAAAGTAAGAAGATTTAGCTTCAGAAAAAAAAACAAAAAAACAAAAACCTGGAGGTTAATAAGTGTTACTGTAAATCTAAAAACTTAATCTGCTGATAAGTACGCTGATTGAAAATTGTGACAAACTTAAACTATAACGTAGAATACATGAAGTTTAAGCGCTTGTATGTAAATATTTTTATTTTTATTATTATTATTCAATTCACGTGTCTTTTTGTTTAAATAAATAAATAAATAATAAATAAAATGACAGGAACGTGACGGCGTTTGATTTAACGGCAAAAACCAAACCAACAGTCAAAGCTTTGAATGTTACAGTTGTCCTAAATTTTTATTGAATTTTTTTTGTTATATATTTAATTATATCTTTTTATTCATGCACATATTTATTTTTTATAAATAAATATTTTTTAAAAAAATTATTTTTCTCAACTGTTTAATTAATTAAATAATTCAATTTATTTAAATAATTCTTTTAAAGTTTGCACATTAAAAAATAAATAAATAAAATATGCCGATGATTAATAAAAATTTATCGTAGATGAATTCGTAATGTTATGGCCAATAAAATAATATAATTAATTATATATTTTTTTTCAATTTTAAAGTTTGATTTACTACCTAACCTGATTGTTAAATTGAAAATTATACAAAGGCCTTTTGTCAATACTGTTAGGAACTAGTTAGTTGGCACATTCTACATTCCAACGATGGGTTGATGGTAGTTCTAAAAACGCAAGGAGAGTACTCGAATCAAGGTTAAAAGGACAAGACAATAGAAACTTGAAGTTGATATCGGGTCAGCACTTGAGCGTCACTCTTACAGAACCTTGGTGCGTAGTTAGCGCCTGCCTTTCCAACGCTTATTGCCTCTGTTGTCCAAAATCTTGCGCTTGAGTGGCAAACTCACCCAGCAGACTCGCGAACTTCATGCCAAGTTGGCACTGGAACGACAATTTATGTGAATTTTTCGATTTCTTGTTTAGGACGTTTTGTCTTCTAAGTATTAAAGATCCATTCTTTGTTGTTAAATCTTTAAAAATAAAAATCAATTTTTTATTGGATTTAATTTATTTAAGTGTCTCTTTTAACATAATTTTATTTTATTATTTTTTTAAAATTCAACAGTAAAATTTTTATAAATCTTAGAAGTATTAGTAGATACAGTTTTAATTTATAAAATGGATTGTTTATGAAATCTCTGGCCAAGAAACTCATAATTCTAAACACTAACAATATTAAGAAACTCATAAAATGGATTGACTTCCTAGAGGTTGACCACTCGATGCTCTGCAAGATTCTAGTAGGAAGGCCTTTGATGAGGAATGCAAAGGATAGTTATGTCCATTCGCTAACTAAAGCTAAAATTCGAAATCGAAAATGGGGTCAGAAGAGTAAGGAGATTACAAAGAAGCAAGGAGTTGTCACACAACAACGATAAAAATAACTTTCAACATAACTGAGGCCAAGCCTAGTCCTCGAGTAACTAAAATAGAAAAGGGCATTGTAGCCAGTGAAAGAATTAGAGGAGTTTCAATTCAGCCGAGAAAAGCCTGCCGAGATTTTAGATGGGAGCAAAAGAAAAAGAAGATTAAACGAAGTCTCAAGATAGTACTCAGATTCTGTCAGCCCATAAAGAAAGGAAAAGAGATGATATGGACTGAAGAATGCAAAAAATGACTTTCAGGAATTAAAGTAGTACTTAACAAGCATGCCTCTAATGATTCGACCAGAAGCAGGGATGGATTGCGGGTCTATTTGCTCGTGTCTGAAAATGCTGCTAGTTCAGTGTTACTAAAAGAAGAAGAATAGACTCAGAGGCCAGTATATTCTCAGAGTAAAGCATTGGTTGATGCCAGGGCCAGGTATACATCAGCAAAGGTGGCTCTAACTTATAGCAGTAGTGGCAAGAAAATTAAGGCATTATTTTCAAGCTCACTTCATTATTATTATGACCAACCAATCTTTAAGATAGATATTACACCAACCCCACATCTCAAAAAAGCTAGTAAAATGCACAATAGAGCTCAGCGAATTTGACATCCATTATCAACCAAGGCACAAGCCTTGGCTTATTTTATGGTGGAACGATAAGTAGGCAGCATCTGAAGCCCAAGAGTTTTGGACATCTTTAAAAAAGATCTAGGAGAAAATAGGAACACAATATGGTCTCAATACATTGATGTGCATCCACCCTAAGGGTGAGCAACTTTGGTTTAGATCAATTTGGATCTAAAATTCAAACAGATCCAAAACCATCAGTTTTAGTTTAGACTAAACAGATCCAAACCAATAGTAAGAGACAAACCAAACTGACAGTCATAAAATTTGAAATCAAGAACGTATGGAGACTTTAGATAATGTCATAAGCCTTGGAATTGAAGATTGTTTCAACCATTGTTTATTCCATAAGGAAGCCAAGCACGATAAGTATTCACTTTGACTCCATAATGACAAACAATATATGAAGTTGATAGTTCACAGCTTTCTTGAGGTAAAACACAGGCAAAAATTCTACCACATCAAACCATACAAAGTTAGATACTTTGTTCATAGAAATGGGAGCTAAAATCCAGAATTTTTGCAATTTTACCCAAACCGACGAAAACATTACTCAGCCTTGGTGGGTTGCCAGGGTTGGTACCTAGACCAGTCTCTCTGCCCAGGATTGAGGGCATGTCCCTTGGAATGATAGATGTATTCATCACCCTCTCCAGACAAATTTTCCCTGTGCTCAACTCCATATCGTTTTGGTTTCAGCATCAGAAGCTGCAAGAAAATGCATTTTCATTACTACCCAGTTTGCTATTGGGAATCACATATTAAAATAAGTTAAAACTGGACTTGCCTCATCTCCTGTGTGATCAGTTATGAAGTGAAGCCAACCATGCCATTCCGGTGGCACCTGAGAAGCGTTGTAGCGACTCTTCTCTGCATATTCAACCCACCTGTGTCTACCTAAAAATTGGCCACTGCAAGTTAGAAGTTGTATTTAGAAGTCAAAAAACATAAAAGTGCAGAGAGCCTAAAATTCACAACATCATTCTAATAATTACAGGAAAGGAGCCATTTTTCTTTAGGCAGTAACATGAAACAATTGAGCTCAAGGCTATTCCATTATCTTCTATTAAGGAAAATTAGGATGGTGTTGCTAGATGAGTAATTGTATTGGTTTTTCTTGTTGCATTAATTTTCATCTTGTGGAGAACTGCTCCACTCTTTATTTTGAATAAAATTCTATGTTTCTCATTAAAGAAAAGAAAATAGCAGGGTCAGGTCCGGGCATCTGGATTTGGATATAATATGAAACCCGAGCCTTTCAACTGTTGTTCTTTTCTCTATTGATGAGTTTCTACTTCTCTTAAAAAATAAAAGGAGTAAGAGGTGAGTTCTTTCTCCATATACTCTTATATCAGTACCAAAGTCTAAAAGATGTATTAATCACTGATAAAGATACTTCTATTGCTGAAACAAGGGGCAAGTTAATGAATATCATCCCAGAGAAAAAAGACAAAACAAATATATAATAAAGCTGCTTGGTTCATTTGTCAGTTTCAAAGAATTTTCTTTCTTTTTCTAAAGTAATAAGATCAAGGAAGTATGAACATAATAGCAGTATCTACAAGAGAAAATATGTAAGGCATCAGTGAATTCGTTCTCAAATCAATCATCAAAAGCAATGCTATTAGGCATATGAAGAATAAAATTCACATCCTTGAGTAATTACGACATTGATAGACCAACAAATATAGCTCATGCAATAGAAATGCATAACAAAATAAATTATCCCATGAAAAGTAACATAGTAAAACTAAAGGGCAGCTGGGTTCACAATTCAAAAGAGTTTGTAAATTTTAGGATACGATCCAAAAAATTGAGTTGGATACTTAGGAATTTTTTATTTCCAAAAATATGGTAGAAACAATACTTGAAAATTGTTTTTGAAACAAGAAATTATAAAATATTTGGTATAATATTTGAAAATATCATAACTAACGATATGTGTCTGGTTGATATGTTTCAAAAGTGGATTTCTATAATGAATTTGGCATTAATATATTACAGATTTTTATTGATTTCAACTTCCATAAAATCTAAAACATAACATATTAACATATCTCAAAAATATATATACTAAATTGTCCCCCACATTCTTCCAAAGGAAGGAAAAAAAATGTAACAAAAGCACTGAGAAAGAATTATAAAACAAAATAAACTAACATCTTATTAAGAATATATTTAGCAACAAGAAACGACAGTAAGCATAGAGCATATTATGCAAATTAGAAGGGAAAAATAATCCAACAAGCAGTTGGTGAGCTCTCTCACTCTCTCTCTCTTACTTGATTGTCATGGCAAAAGGACAATTACTACACCTTTCTATGTGTTCTCACCAAGAAATTAAGAACAAAATCAACAACTACACAAAGTTCACATATTAATATGTCGAATTCCTATCAAAAACCGAAAAGCTACAACTTTATGTCCACAAACTTCAAATCAACACAATATCAGATGTGTTTGAGCAAAATTATACACAAAATAATAGAGAAATAGAATTAATAAGCAATAATTAAAACAAAACCTGCACTTATGAACAACATTGAGCAAAGATGAGAAGGAATAGAAAGGAAGAGAGAGATTCATGAGAAAGACAATAGAGAGAGGTTGAGACAGAGATCAGAAAGCTGCAGCAAGAAAAAAGGAAAGATGCAGAGCATTGAAGAATGAGATGCAACAAAGAGAAATCTCAAGGGGGAGACTCTATCCTAATAGTTAGGTAATATTGGATAAAATTGATCAGCTTAAAGTGAGTCCTCCCCCTCCAGATAAAAATGCCCTCTCCCAACCAGCCAACCTATCTTCCAACTTTCAACAACTGCGTCCCAAAAGCTCAAGGATTGCCATCAAATGGAAAGCCTGAGTATTTTAAAGACCAACTTCTAGCACAAAACACTTACAAGGCATTCATTTTATCTTCTTGAGAATCAATACCAACAATGAGGCGCTTCAACAAGTTGATTGTGAGACAGCCTCAACAACAGAGAGAAGGTTCTCCACCTTTATAGTATCACCCAACGAGAAGAGAATAGTATCATCAGCAAATTGAAAGCTAAAAACCACAAAGTTATCCCTACCAACTGGTAAACCTTCCATTAAATTGGCATCCACAACCTTCTCTACCAGCATGCTTAAAGCCTGAACCACCAAAGTGAAGGGAAAAAGAGAAAGAGGATCACCTTATCAAACCCCTTGAAGCACCAAAATTCCCTCATTGCCTCTAGGGGGCCCATTGATCAAGACAGAAAAATTTGTAGACTTCAAACAACCTTGGATCCTTTATCCTCAATCTATACCTTAAACCTTTAGCTTCAATAACAAAATCCGAGAAGCTCTAATTGGCATGATCCTCGGTTTAAAGTATTTTTTTTAACAATGCCTTCTTTCTTCCTCTTTCTACAATCAACCACCTTATTTGCCACCAAAACTACATCAAAAGTTTGTCTCCCTTGATAAAAGCAGCTTGAGACTCTGAAACAGTATCTTCCAAAACATCTTGTAAAACCTTCTTTGAATGCTTGATTGACAACCACTCTTACAATAATTTATATGGCTTGCTAGAATGATATGGAAGATCATGACGCCTTACAAAATTCAAATATTTGCTCAGGCAATAGCTCAAGCTACAATTTCAAGAAAATCTATATGCTTATAAATAAATTAAGAAGACGCTTTCACACTTGCTTTTTGGAGACTTGTATAAATCCTAAATTGTTGTCATTCTTAAAGCTTTGAATGGGCTAGTTTTTTATTTTTGATTTTCTACGTTTTGTAGATTACAAGGTTATGACTTGGATGAACTTGGTGTTTGTTGAAAGCTTGTTCACTTTTTGTAAACCTGATACATTTTAATACATACATACATATATGTACATAGATAGATAGATATAGATATAGATCTATATTTGTTTTGTATCTAAGGACAATCAATCCAAATTCACAAAATAATTGAAAGGGCAAACCCAAGAGTGTATCATGCAATAATGATCATAGGTTTGTCAACATCTTCAGTTAATATGATATAATAATGGCATATAAAAGGAGAAAGAAACACTAACCAAATTGAGCTTCAAGTTTTTGATAATACTTGTTACCAAATTTATCAACTCCAACAAGTGTAGCCCCTCTATTATGCAGTTTTGTTTGCCTGGATCAGTTAAACACGAAGTCTTAAAGATGCTGAAGATAAATGCTGATATACATGTCAGTAGTACGTTATAAAATAAAGATCAAAGAAACAAATACATTACGATACAAATTTTCAACCAGGCGCTTATATGTATGTGTGTGTGTGTGTGTGTGTGTGTGTGTGTATAGATATATATATATAAATAGAAAGCGAGGGAAAGAGAGAGAGAGAGCACTGAATGATGCATAACATGTGTAAAACTAGGCACATAGAGGTTGGTACACAGCCATAATGATATTAAGACTCCAATATTTACAACACTGCAACAACGTTTTGGCTGATACAGCCACACCACAAAATTTGCAGGCAGCCTAATAGAATGTTTGGTTTCTTGTTAAAAGAATAAAGGAAAAAATATTTTGGACACCTCAACAACACTGCAATTCCCTCAATTTCCAGTGTTGCTACGTCAAGAAACAACGTCTATCAGTCATGTCAGAGGCTGTGTTACATAAAATGGAAACAAGGCTAGGCAAGATATGGCAGAAACAGTGTGCTTCAAGATGTGTGTGTGTGTGTGCGTGTGTGGGCATGAAGCATGAAATTTTGAAGCAAAAAATCCAACATTTTGTAATGTGATTTGACCATGGCTATCTAGCTTAAAATACAGAAAATCAACTGAATGAGAAGCAAAAACATGCATGTTTAAATTTGTAAGCAAGTCACAAAGACTAGCACATAAATGCTCTTCAATGGGATGCTTATAATGCAATACATCTACAAAGATAGCACTAAGCCCTTCCACAACCTGCTCTAGTAAGCCCTTCCACAACCTGCTCTAGTTTCCAATATAGTCTATTCCGGGTTATTCTATATCATGCTCTTCAAGACATTTGATCATATAGCACTGCTGCAACAAATTTTCCCATAAGCATAGATCTCCCCTCTATACCACGCAATCCCTTGTTTTATAACATCTTTGGATGTTCTACAAGACATAGCTTTCTAAAATTAAGCAAAACTCCAACACCAAGTGACATTTATCTCTCTTGCTGTAGCATCCCACCAGACAAAACACGGGGTAATAGCCCTGCTCCCAAGCCTTCAAGTTGTAACTGACTAGTACCTACATTATGGGCTAAGCAGCCTAGCAAACCTACAGCACAAGCACAGTGGCTTGGGATTTACGAGCTAACAGCCAATATTAGTTAAGTAAATACAAGGTTAACATTCCAAGTCAAACTGCCTAATTGGTCAATATTTCAAAAACTTAACCTTAATATTCATACATGTAATCAGATTTTCAATACACAGTAGAAATTGGCTCCCTAAACTGAGGATTAGCAGTGTTTTTTACCTGGGACAGAGACAATCCAGTAGCCATATCACTAGAAGGCTCCTCGAGGAGCTCATTGCATAATTACAACTTAAAATAAGATACAATCCTCTAATATCCCCCTCACGTCCCCAACAAACTCACCACCACCTCCCCTCTGAAAACAAAAAAGGGCAGGAAACATAAATGAATCAACACAGATCTTAGAAATTCCTACAAATTTCCTAGCCAAGGCCTTGTGATACAACATAAAAACATGTGTAAACTAAAAAATTTCAAAAGCAGAAACCTACTCTTTAGATTTTAAAGTAAAATCACAACCCAAATATTAACTCTTATCTACAACTTTTTGATGTGCATGGTTTGACCAGCAATTATTTTCTTCTTTTCCTTCTGCTTCTAGCAACTTCCAACAACCAAGAAGTAACAAGGCCCAATGAAGATTGTCACCTATTTTGGTTGTGAAGGATTTCTTTAGAAGGATGAAAATATTAGCAGCATCCTCTTTTCTTTTTGCCTGCTATATAAGCCAAAGTTATTGTTTCCATGAATACCAAGTGGTTTCTACCACATTGCCATGTTTCCATACTGTCATGTGCCACACACATGGATAGGTGTCCCCAAAATAATACTCTAGCAAACATATCCCTCCACAATTCCATGTGTTACTAGGTGTTCTATTCAATTCCTCATATGTTACCATGTGTGATGTGTCTCATTGATATTACATGTAATACCATGTCTTCAATGCTTTGTATGTTTTATCATGTGTCTCTACAACCTCCCATATGCAGCACATGACTCCACAATCTCATTTATATGACCAAGTCCTCCCTAGCCCCACAAATGCCCATGTGTCTGAAATGTCTTTTGAGTATGGTTGCAAGGTTTTAGACATGCAAGCTACTCAAATCAACAATATGTAGCCTACCAACCAATAAGACTTTGCCCATTCTTTTTCACAGCACATGTTAAGTGAAACCATCCCAATAAATTATGCAATGAAACTATGTCACAAGAATTATCCTACTTAAAATTTCTCTTCTAGCAGAACAACTCAATTACATTCATGGCAGCTTCACTACCATATTTCTTATGAACTTAAATTATTTAGTTTTCACTTCAGAGGCATACTATTAAAATATATCCAAGTAGTACAGGTTTTGGAGCATGCAATCTTACATAATGCCATTTAGCGCAACATGGTCAGAAAATTTTCTCAAGGAATGTCAAATTCATTTCCAGTACTAACTAAAAAACAAAACTTAAATTTATTTTTCTTCAGAATTTTTTTTAATAACTCAATGCATAAAGTAAAGATATTGCAGCTTTTAATGGACAAGTGCTGTGGATAAATATTTATTAAGTAATTTAGCTGTTGTAATTTCAAGATTAAGAAGACACATATTGATGATAAAACCAGCAAACAGTAAATAAAATAATAACAATAATAATACTAATAATAGTAATAATGCTAGTATGGTGATTAAAAAATGGGCAGTCATGTAATACAAGAGGCTGAGGATACGTTCATTTATTCAATTTCAGCTACTGAGATCATACAAGTTTTTTCAATCAAGATAAGATGTATTAACCAACATGCGTGCAGGGAAAGAGTGTACCATCAAAGGCAGCTGCACTGCATCAATGTCAGCTTAAAGCGTGCAAAACCAGTGATTTCTCTACCAATTAACAAAGTGTTAATGTCATAAATGCCTTCATAAGTGTATATTCGCCCGAGCTAGAACATTCTTGGATTGCTACAAAGGTAATTGAGTGGTGCTTCACCCAACAAACTTTCTTAGAAGGGGTCCCTTTCAAGGCCATCAAATTTCAGGTGAAACAGTCCTCCCTCCTGTAAAGGTTTTCTCTTTGAAACTTAAAATAATCTTTGGCATTTTCACCAATATTCTCCAGATCCTAATTGCAATAAAAACCTACAACATGATTTCTAGTTCCTATTACAGAAAGCCCTCTCATTCCTCCTAATTAATTAATGAAGTAAAGAGCTCTAAAGTTTCTAAGTTCCAAATCACAACAGTCAATCAACTCTTTCATGTCAAAGATTCTAATTGGTCTTTGCTCAAAGGGCAGGTAGTTAGACTCTCCACGTTCTGTCAATACTTTTCTGATCACAAAAGTGAGGGATCAAGTTGATACTTTATTTACATCAAAATATTTGGTCACCATGGATGTCAGATAGTTGCAATAGTAGAGCCATCAATAACAGCCTTCATCAATCCATTTTAACACTTAGACAGACCAAATGGTTCATCAGCAATCTTTCTCTTATGAAGAGCACTATTAATGCCATGTTTAGGCTGCACCTTGAGGAAACACATGGAAGAGTATGTAAGCTTGTAAAGCCAAAGAATAGAGCAAATAATAGCACAAGTGAAGTTATGAAGATGTAGTAGTACATGCAAGGACAAGATGATGTATGGTAGCTTGGAAAGACAGAAAGGAACACTTAGCAGCAGTTGTGAATTAATAGAAATACAAGGCAAAGCATTGAACCAAGGAGACATCTAGCCCAGAACATTACACAAGATAAAAAAACTCGGGAGACACTTAGCATTCATGTAAGTAATAACTTTGATAATAGATAAGGGACGAACAAAGAGGGAATATGTTTATTCCATTGCCTCCCTCAGCGGTTAGATATTGTTTAAAGAAGGAACGAGAAGAACAAAGGACTGTGTGCTAATCATACCTAACTTAGAAACTAAGTAGGCAAGACTATGTGGATGTGGTGATTTCAGTTTTAGAACTAGGGAGAAGGTCCACACTCATAAAGATGTTCATTACACCCTTCCATCATCTAATGAACCATCTTCTTCAACGGGATTATTATCTGTAATTGCCATGCTAAAAGCTAAAATAAAAGCATGGTTAGGACATATCTCCTGCCAAATTCAATTCATTTGGTAGAGAAATGAATCATAAAATGTTTTGAAAGTCGTACCTTGCAATTGAATTTCTCACCAAGAACCTATCAAAACTTTGCTTAATAACCTCAAAACTTCCAAAACAAAGGGTTTTAGATATTCATCTTGATTCAACATGTTCCATTTTCAAATACAACAGTATTATCAGTTCAGAGGGTATTCAAGCAATTTAAACTCATATGAAGCTCATATTTCAACAAGTTTGAAGTATTTGATACAAACCCTATATGTGTTTTCCTTTTTTGTATAGCACAACTTGTTTCTTTAATGATTTGATAGCTATCAATTAAAAGTAGTATTGCTGCCACCAGTTAAATGTTAGGAACAGTGACATGCACAAAATCAATTTGATTTGCTTGACATTTTAAATAGCCTGAAATTAAACATATATATTGGGTGACAGTGAATCTAAACGGTGTTTGAACATGTTTTGAATATGGAAATTATGTTACGCTATGAGATGGTGTGTAACAGGCTGTGGTGCTTGGACAACACCTCCAAGTTGCATTGGCCATATCAGGATGGCTTAGAATGGATGTCTTAAAATTTTGAATATGGAAATATTTGCTTCATACTTTTCCATTTATGTAGAGATTTTCTGAATTCATTAAGTATTTCCTGTTACAGTTCGAGATCAACTCAGAATCAAATGTCAACGTGGGCATTGATTTTCCTTGGGTTTTCTCTCTTTATATTACTACATTACTAAAATATTGAAAAAAAATGCATTTAAAATATAGATGTTCGAGATATTTGTCAATTAATCACCGACTGCAGTAGTAATCCCTACCCCACAACCTAAATCTAGAGAATCAGAAGCAAAACATATGAATATAAATAAAACCCTCACATAGCTTGACATAAAAATACATAACAAACAACAATCATTAAACTTAAACACTAAGCATGCATTTATGATATAGTTTTCGATTAAAAAAAACAATGACATAACACCAAAGATTTTTAACTTACATGAGATTTCCATCCAAAAGTGCCCTCCTGAAACACAAAAATGAACAATTGCAGTCAATAAGCTTCAAAAATTCCCAAATTATTTATTGAAATGAATTAATTCATTATATTCATAAATATATATATATATATATATGTGCAAATCTGCAATCTCGAATCGTTTCATTTTCCTGAATTTGTAGAAAATTAATATGATTTGATAATGAAATCGAAGAAGTAGAAAAAGAGAAACTTACAAGAAGCCTTCTTCTTTAAGCTCTCGAACGAAGGTGCCTAGGCCTCTCTCCCTGATTGCTTTCAACGCGCTCTTCATCGCCATCTCTCCTCTTCCTCACTCGTTTTCGTCCCCGCGCTCCTGTATTTCTTTCTCGTGTAATGGCCAACAGTCATTAGGTGTTTTATTTCCTAAATTAAGTTTGTTTACAATGACAAACTTAATTTTGGCCCTTTATAAAAATAAAATTTAATTTTGATCAAAAGACATCATTATACACTAAAATACCCCTCCTTTATTACTGAATTTTATAGTAAAATGACCTAATATTGATGTCTATTTTAAATTCTAGTCCAATTTCAAAAATTTTTATAATATTATTCAAATAATTCATTATTAGAAGAAAATATTCCTGACCATTTGTCTTCTTGAAGAGAAATCCTTCGACATTTTGTTTTCCTTGTCCTTCGGTTGACGTGGCTCCGTTATTTTTCCTTTTAAATATTTAAATATTATCATTTGCTTTAAACATTAAAAAAGTTTAAAAATTTTGAAGAATCCAAACTAAAATACATGATTTTATAATTTTTAAAATTATTTTAAAATAAATGCAAGTAAAAAAATCACACTTTAGAAAGTAAATAAACTGAATATAAAAGATTATAAGCACTTATGCTAAAAAATATACTATAATATTTAACATTATCTATTTGCATGTTATATGGTTGTATTTATAGTGACATCAGCTTTTAAATATTATATTTGATTCTTAATTAAATATTTAATTTATTTGTGAAAAGAATTCCTGAATTATTTGAAATTAGATAAGGATAAACCTAATCTACATGTTTTCTAATCCTACCTAAACTCGAATTATTGGCTTGTTGAATCCTACTTGACATCGGACTTGCTAGCTTGTAATGTTTCGTGCTATTGTTGAAATTATTCTGATGTAGTACATAGCGCATCTATTTTCCTGCATATGCTAGCCTCAATGGTCATGCATATTGCTTGTTGTTGCTCTCAATGCCTTCGCTCTTCTCGCCTACTTAAGTTCTCAATAATCCCCATTTTTTTGAGATTCACTTTTATCCTTAAGTTGATACATTGAGTAACATCATGCCCTAATGTTAAAAAAAATGCTCGTTGGTGTTGGTTTTGCAAGTGTATTTTATTGTTGAAACCATTGTCTTCCATGTGCATTCTTTATTGTCCCAATTGAAATGCATGGTCATTACGCTATAATCACGTGTGATTTTACTCACACCAAACATTTTCTAACATAATGTCAAGGCCTACTAAGGCTAAAACATGTAGTTTCACCTTAATGTCGACATCTTAAATCTTCAACTTCATATTTTTGATCACTTGGGAATATTTAAGTTTCTATCCATTAGCAATTTTTATCTCGAATAGTACAATACTTTCAATTGTCAACCTACGCTTTTTCACGAATTATCATTGATGTAGTTGTGGGAGCCTCCGCACTCTATTAATACAATTATTTGTTCCTCATTAATAATCGCCAATAACCTTATGGTTGTGGCCTTAATTGTTGCCTCTATTATGTTGAGATTGATTTCTCCTATTGCTACATGCTCTGGGGAGTTCACTTCATCTGTATCTCCTTCATTGTCCCTAATGGCTGCTTCTTCCTCTTCACTGCTAATATTTTACTCTTTATCACTTACAATTTTTATAAAATTAAATTGCCCCTTTTTGTATTTATGGTCTACCTATCAGCATCTAAAGGAAAGGCCTTTTTCAAGTTTCTCTTAACTTTTTGAGTGGATAATTTGACAAACTCGCTTGATCTTAATGTTGCGATCGTGATGTTGGATGATTGTTTTTTGAATTCTTAAGAAAGCTTAAGTATTTTTAAGGTAATTTTATTAGAATTTTTTTCATCATTGATTAATCTTGTGTGTCAGATACATTGCACAATGGAAGTGTTGCCCCTCATATTCACTTCTCTGTTTAACCAAGGTGCGAGTCCAGCCATGACAACCAATTTCCCATAAGCTCAAAGGTGGTCATGCTACACGAGCCAAATCTATTATCAATTCTTGAGTAAATTTGATCAGTCCTATTATTTTCCTTTCTCAACTATAAGTGGGCCATTGCCACCATTATTGGCAAACTCAATTCTTTTTTGCTTTTTAATGGCATATTTTTTAAAATAAAATTTATTTTTAAAAATTTATTCAGTTGAATCTCCTTTTTAAATAAAAGAAATTCGATTCTTAATTTTAACTTGATATAGTTGATGTAATTGTTTGGACTAAATTGTTATTGCCTTTTGTTCTCTTTTAATAGTTGTATTTTGTCTCATGATAACCTCGTGATCCCCTTGGCTGCTATAACGATAGCCTTAAGATGAAAATAAATACAACTTAATTCGAGGCTGCTATAACGATAGCCTTAAGATGAAAATAAATACAACTTAATTTGAGTGACTTGAAAAGTTAAATATTAAAAAATTATTTATTAAAAAAAATCTTAACAAATTATTTAATTTATAATAAGGACAAACTTATTTTACCAAGTTATTTCTAATTTAAATAAGTAAAATATAATACAACTAAATAAGAAAATAAAATTTTCAATAACCTACCATACATAATCATAACTAAATTGACAAGTATCAAAAGTTTACTAACATAATTTAATCCTACCTCATATTCCCTTTCTCTTCAAATATATATATATATATATATATATATATAATTGACATTTTGAGTTCATATGGTGGATGAAACTTTGGTGAAGCATCAAGTGATTGCAACATAAACATGTAACTATGTAATCGATTTTCTTCAAACTAAAAAACAACTATGCTTCACCTTCTTCTTTACGTTCGTTAGGGGTCTTCCTAAAATGATAATACTCTTTGTAGGAACAAACTGCTTTCAAGCTTCTTGGAGAAATTCTACATGAATTAGCTGAAAACCATGATTCCAATGCTTATATAATCGGAGCTAGATGAAAAATAAGCTCACCTTTTTTACTCGTAAAAATCTTAAATTCCAGTTTTCAATTCGCAAGGTATTATTATTAGTTTAGGAGGTTATTGGATTACCGAACTCAATTGAGGTGATTAATAACAAAAATAACAACGATGTTAAAATGAGTTCGACGATTTCTAAAGAATATGCTTTGTGGTGGTACTGAAAAATTGTGTGAACGGGTTGTTTGGGTATTGGATTGGTGGCGAATCCACGCTGTTCAGCGATGATTCAAGTTGCTGGCTTTACTACGGCAGTTGCAGGCAAATTATTGTACAATTGCCATTCTCTGATACCTTACGGTATCGAAGAATGCCATTGAACTAACGTCAGGGAAGATTTCAAAAAAAACTTAAAAATAACTAAGTGCGCCCCTTTATCAAATACGTCTAGGCCCAGCTGACCGAAGCCTCGTTTGAAATTGGTTAATAATTTGCGATCTTTAGGATATCTGAAGATTAATAACTTGTTACGTGGCAACCACCCATTGGATACGATGACGCCCAACGACAAAATAGGGTTCGTTCATTATACAGTTTCCCTTCTATTTAAGCCCTTGTCTGTCTATTGGTTTCGAGGAAGTAGAGAATAGATTCTTCAAGTCACGCAGACTCGGGTAAGGTAATTCACTTTTCTTGAATATTCTATTTTCTGAATGATTTATTTCAGAATTAGGGTTTCTCTTCTGACAAATTTGGATTTGGCAATCGGATTTTTTTTGAATGGTCGCTGAGAAATTACAAGAAAATAATTTGGAAAATATTGAAAATTTGTGGTTGTTTTAGACTTTAATTATTTCGTTTAGGTTATTTCGAATTTTCCTTCACTTTCTCGGCATAGAATTTGCCTGATTTCAAAATCTCTAAGAATTGATTGTTTTGATTTGGTTTAACAGTTGCTGGAGGGAAAACGAAATAATGAGGTTGCAAACATACGCGGGGTTCAGTTTGATGGCTTCTTTAGCTGTGATTTATCATGCATTTGGCAGTAGAAGACAGTTTTATCCTTCTATGGTTTACTTATCGACTTCTAAGATCAGTTTGGTGCTGCTTCTCAACATGGGTTTGATCCTTATGTGCATTATGTGGCAATTGATCAAACGGGTATTTCTCGGTTCTCTTCGTGAAGCCGAGGTTGAGAGGTTGAATGAACAGTCTAGGAGAGAGATCATGGAAATACTATTTGCGATCACTATCTTCCGGCAGGACTTTTCTGTTACGTTTCTTGCTATGGTCACAACATTGTTGCTGATCAAAGCTTTGCACTGGTTGGCTCAGAAGAGGGTTGAATACATTGAGACCACCCCAACTGTTCCCATGTTGTCTCACATCCGGATCGTGTCTTTCATGAGTTTTCTTCTTCTCGTGGATTGTTTGTTTTTGTATAGTTCCGTCAAGTTTTTGATACAAACACGCCAAGTGTCAGTTTCTCTCTTCTTTTCATTTGAGTAAGTTATTCATATTGCTGCATTCCTCTGGTAGTAGTTAATGTTTATTGTTAATGTTCAGTATTACTTAATGTTGGAGATTAACTTATTATATTGTTAAACATGACTATGACTCTGAGTATGAAGTGATTAATTTGATTTATTTCTAGCAGATTGTAGTTTTTGGCTTATTAGTCCTAAAATTTGAGTTTACTTGATGTTGGGAGCTATCCTAAATAAGCTTGTTTTGGGATCTTTAATGGAGCCTCATTAATGATTCAACTTATCAATGGAAATGTTAGAACTTCTGCTTTGGGACACTGTTGTTCTGATGCTCAAATTCTTGCTTTTGGATTTATTAATGGAATGGCTTGAGTGGGATGTATGAGTATACTAATGCATTAATTTGGTGTCTTAGGTACATGATACTGGCAACAACAACATTGTCAATATTTGTGAAATATGTTTTCTATGTGAGTGATATGCTTATGGAAGGACAATGGGAAAGAAAGGCTGTCTACACCTTCTACTTGGAACTTATCCGGGATTTGCTTCATTTGTCAATGTACCTGTGCTTCTTTCTTGTGATTTTCCTGTAAGTAATCATTTCAGCCCAGTTTCCATGGAATGTTGTGTTATGCATTTGACATTCTTAAATTGCTCATGCACACAGTCACACAAATGCTCTTCAATTAACATAAATACATTTTTTGTTGAGGAAGCTTTTGAACTCATTCACTCAATGCTAATGTTCATGCACATAAGCATAATTGTTATATAATCTTTTTATTAAGTTTCCCAGTTTTCCACTCTTATGATGAATCAGCAATTTTTGAGGCTTTTCCTGAACATGTATGTGGTGAAGGCTAATTGTGTGCTGATACAAGCTTCATTCTTTGAGTTTTGGTGGATTTTACAATTGAATGGGTTGGGTATATAACAAATGCATATTAAGATTGTTGAAGGGTTTCTGATTTTTTTTCTCATGATATTGTCATAGACAAGGAATTGGAGTGTTTATAAATTGATTTGGCATATATTTGGGAAGAATTGGTAGCATATTTGAATTTTGTTTTGCCCATAAAATTTGCAATTGGTATAATGTCTGTAGTATCATGCTTGGAAAATTTTCTTAATGACAATTCCATTTTAAGAAATTTCAAGTTATAGTTAAATTGTTCCCCAAAAAAGTATGCATAGATAAAGAGCTGAAGAGATACTGGGCACAGCAAAGGTATTTATGGTCTGAGATTTGATTTGGTTCTTCAAAGAAATTTGTTTGGTTGTGAAAACTAAAAAATTGTTAAGTAATTAATGTCAAATGTGGTTTAAGCTTTAGTTGTAAGAAGAAAAAAAATCAGGAAATAAGTAGGAGAGGGAAAACACTGTGAAAGAGCTGTGAAATCTCACATTTTAATTAATCAGCTCTACAAATTCTAAAAGTACACAAATGTCTTTATAGACTTAAATGTTTGCTTATGGTAAAGTTACTAGAATTCAAAAAGTCCCAACCTTTAGGAATTTTCATTAAAAGATGTTAAAGACCTAATGACACAGCTTAGACCCAAGTAAATTACCAAATTTTCCACTGCTGTGAAAACCTGCAAAATTGATTTTCTGTCTTAATAACTGAGACCTATTACTGCTTATTTGACACTCCATTACTGGAAACTGGTTCAGTGCTTGATTAATTGTTAACTAATCTTCAAAATCATGTAACTCTAATGTAGATGGAACTTTGTGTGAGAATAAGTGTAATAAACCCCTAAATTAATACCTGAAAATTGCTGCAGAATCCTCTTACCCTTGGCTACACGTGGTAAAAATTGCTGCAGAATCCTCTCATCCTTGGCTATATGAGGTAAAAATTGCCGCAAAATCCTCTCAGCCTTGGCTACACGAGGGGACCTGAAGTTAAGAAGGATTGTAGCATCCCCTATGTCGAACCATCCATTTTTCATTGCAGCCTATTTGTATTAGCAATTTAGTAAATGCATTGGTTGGTTATCTATCACCTCATATTCGATGAATTCAAGTTGAGACCCAGCACTGGTTTCTATCTGTTGAGACCCAAAAGCACTGGTTTCTATCTGTTGAGACCCAATACAAGCTTGTGCCTCACTGGTGTTGGGATTGCGATAATTCTCATGATATAGAATCTATTTGAAAAATTTTCCTACAGGGGTAAAACTGGTGCCATCTCAGTCAAAATGCATGAACAGTTGAGTTTTGGTCAAGATGGATCTAACAGAATGGTTGATTCGAGACAATTTAATGGACTCCTGAAGAAATTAAATGGGAAAAAAATTTGAAGTTCTTTGATCTCTTCTCACAGGGAGACATTACTATAAATAGCTTAATGCCAAATAGAAATCTTTGGAAATAAAGCTGGAAGGAACATTGCAATTTTATTTTAGTAATGATTGGTTTTCACTGACCTAATTTGCAAGTATTGTGTCACTAGTCATGGTTTTCTCTTTTCTTAACTGGACATTGTTTGGAGGTGTTGGATTTTTAATAATGGCAACACTGATTCTTGTTAGTTACAGAGAGCCATGGCTTCATATTTCCACGAGATTATTTGCTCTTTCATAAGTTCTGAACTTTTGTCTTATATTCCTTTTCTGAACTTTTGTTTTATATTGCAATTCTATAGGCTTTTGTTCATATTCTCAATGTTGCATCATCTTACTAAGGTGTCTTTGTTCAATTTTATGTTTTTGTTTCTTATTTTAATTGAAACTGAGTTGGTGCATGCAGGAATTATGGTATTCCTTTGCACTTAATACGGGAGCTCTATGAGACATTTAGGAATTTCAAGATTCGCGTTGCTGATTATGTTCGTTATCGGAAGATCACTTCAAATATGAACGATCGATTTCCGGATGCAACAACTGAAGAGCTTGATGCGTAAGTTATAATCTTGTTTGAGCATTATTATTCCGATGTTATTTATTAAGGCGTTTCCTTATTGTTCTGGGTGGATATGCAGAAGTGATTCGACTTGTATTATATGTCGCGAGGAGATGACAACAGCTAAGAAATTAACTTGTGGACATCTTTTTCATGTTCATTGCCTTCGCTCTTGGTTAGAGCGACAACATACCTGTCCCACCTGTAGAGCTCTAGTTGTGCCACCTGAAAATGGGACAAGTGCTGCTGGAGTACAGCATGGACAAAGGCCTGATGCTCACCAATCAGGTAATCTCATTCTTATGGCTTCTTTGATTGTAGCTGACATTTCTTGCCGAGTGTATATTTCTTTGATCCTTCAGTTTATATGATTTTGATTGTTGGTCATGAATAAAAGACAGAGTCAATTCCCTTTTTTTAATTTTATTTTTTATGTGTAGTTATTGCAAATAAATAAATAGAAAAAATAATTTTAAAGCTGTTGAATGCTTTTGTACTTTTATAATCATAACTACTTTGACTGCTGAATAAGAAATCAGAAAACCCTAGTTGAACTTATTTAATATCTACTTTCAAGCAAAAGTGTAGGTGTGGTGACAGCAGTTCTTATCTCTGTTGGCCCGACAAGTTAGGTGTCTTTCGTTACTCAAACTTGGGCCTGTGAAGGTGGAAAACGTGGGTTTGGTCTTGACTTTTCTATTTCTGAATCAAGGAAACACATAGTATCACTTTTTTCTAATGATTAATCTTATTGACCCAGCTTATCGTGTAGCCTCACTGCTAGTTGGCTTTTATGCTAGCTAGTAAACCACTATACACACTGGAATACAAAATGAAGATCATTGACTTGATTCACTTACTGCCTTTGGTGTAAAGGCATAAATCAAAAAATGGCTTGTGCAAGTCTTGCCAATAATTCAAGTTGTACAGCTTGGGACGGCATTCAATTAGTATTGTTTTGAAAGCTTTCTCTTCACATTGAGACATGTCTGTGGGCTACGATTCTCAAAAATTTGGTAACCAATAATGTGTATATATATTAGAATTTATTATCTTTTAATGATAATGCTAGATGGAAAATATTTTTAAAAAAACAGTCATTCACCAGCCCAAGTCACTTTTAGAAATCAAATGCAGCATTCCCAGGCATCGGGCCGGCATTTGACAGATAAGAGGACTCTCTTTGTTCAAAACCTTGATTTAAATAGTCCTCCTTTACCACCAAAGGATCATGAATTTTGGAACTCTGGGCCCTTCAAAGGTTTTATTTAAGTTTTCACTTGACCCAAAAGTGATGCTTAACAGTAGCACATCCCTCATGTGCAATGTCATATTCAATAATGTGCTTTTCATGTGGGTCCAACAAAACTTCAATTTAAAACTTAAAATACAACTTATAATTATTCAGTTGATAGATTGTGTTGGATACTGTGTTAAGTAACTACCCATCCCAAAAGATTTGTCGAGAGGTTAGGGTGCTGCAATAGTACTATGATTCCAACATCATCTACATGTGTTATATCTCATGTTTGTTTTCTAAAATCTACAGTGTCCCATGTAGTTTAAGCCTGTTGTCTGTTCACTTTGGAGGATTGCAAATAATGTTATCCCTTGCATACTTGTCAAAAAAGTAACATAGATTAATTTGTTCATGGGTTGGTTTGATTTTGTCAACAGCATAATGTTATAGCTTTTGCCCTCTGAAGGATTAAAGTGTTGTTGGATGGATCAGGTTACTTAGTTTTTATCTTCTTAAACCACACTTTTACATCGTACATCCTTTATCAACATTATGGTTTTAAGCTTGCCACATTTATTGTTCTTTTACAAGTTATCTTTGTTAAACAAAATGAAGATATAAATGATTCCTTTCAGTTAATTTTTGGATCCAACAAGCACTGGAGCGTTTGTTTATCCCATGGAAAAGTGACATTGGCTGGAAAACTTAGATCCATATATATATATATATATATATATATATATTTACTGAAGATCTTTCCATAGCTGATATTTAAAGTGATATCTGTCATCTGTGCAGAATGAAGTTGTCAGTTTTATGCATGTCAATAGGATGAGGATTTAAATATAGATTGACTTAATTCTATAAGCTGTTAAAGAGTTATTCTGTGTACTTGAAACGTTTTTCCATACACAATGGCATTGTATTTCCATTTTACTCAACTGGTAAAGTTGTAAACAATGACACTGTTGCTTTTCCTTTGGTGATTTCATTTTGCTCTGTGATGCAACTGCTTGTAGCTAGTTGCTCGCTTTCCAGTGCTGAAGCCTACCCCTTTAATGACTGTGGAAAAAATTAGCTAATTGTTTTGCCTGGAAACTTGTACAGGTACTGCAAACACTTCTGCCCAGGGTTCAGTTGATGGTGTGACTGACAGTAACTTGAGTCTGCACCAGGCCAGGCTCCAGGCTGCTGCTGCTGCAGCCTCAGTATATGGGAAATCCTATGTTTATCCTTATCCAAACACAGTAGTTTGGTAGGTGCTGTATTGTAGTAACTATCAGAATTTTTTTTAACAACCTTAGCATTTCGTCAGCATGTTATAACCTTATGTTCACATTTGTCTATGATTGCTTACAACCCCACACCCACCAATTTGCAGCCTGGATTTTGTGTGATCCAAAACGATGTTTGCTAACCTGAAATGTTAAGTTTTTTCAGTTTGATTTTTGCTTGATGAGTAGTAGAAGAAATTTCTACCGGAACCTAACAGGATAAGGAAGTTTTTGTAGTTGGCCAATGAGGGGCTGAATTCTGATTTCAGAAGAAAGATGCATTAGAAGCAAATGTTAAGAGTTTGGAATGTTAACATAGGCTTAGAGATTTCTCTAAAAGTTCTGATTTCAAGTCCATTATTGCCAATTTATATACATCTATAAATACATTCTTGGCATAGTTTTTGGGTGTGACCAGATCTGGCCAAGGTACTGGTTTGCTTATCCTCTTGGCAGTTCTGGTGCAGATCTGATAATATCTTGATGCAATGAGACAAAAGCTTAAATGAATATTCTTCTTATGCATGTAGGTCTCCCGGATATGTTGTACTTCCTCAACCTTATAGGCCTCTGGGTGATTCCACGAGTATGGAATCTGGTGGAGAACGGTCTTACAATGGTCAACCACAACAGTTTGTGAATCCTGGTGGACCCGCTAACTTGTCCTTTTTGCAATTTCCACCCTCTGTTTTTGGCCCTTTTCAGATGCCTGGCAATTTGATTCAAGGAGAAAAATTATGGAGCACTCAAAATACACCAACCTCTCAGTTGGAGGCTCAGAAGAAAATTATTGAGCACCAAATTGAGGTACCATTCTAGCATCATCCAAGTGTTTTCTTACTTTTTTCTTTTCCTAGCATTTAAATTAGGAATGGTTGAATCTTTCCAGTGCTGGCGTCTATCATTGTGATTTTTCTGCTTCTATAAGTAGGATTATGGTAGCCTACATGTACTAGTGCACTATATCTGTTAGGTATGCAGTTGCCATAAATACTTTAAATTAGATGAAGCAACCAATGGAAGATGCAGTTGCTGGTTTTTTTGTGAAAGTATATTATTGCTAATATGACATGGGATGTTGATGAAATATTATACAATCGGCATTTTTAGTATCAATAGATATTTCTAATATTTCTTTGCTCCTGGGTCTTTTCTGGTTTTACATTAGTATAATGAGTTCATAAATTTCCTTTAAATTGACAGATTTACACTTTGCATGCATGTGTGCATTTGCTAGCTGCTATCATTGCTCGATTATGTTTAGAGAGCGAGGAGTAGAAACTCCTGTCTGAACATTTAATGCTAGCCTTTTTTCCTCTCTCGATTAAACCATGAGTGCTGACTGTATCTATGATTTTCATAAATAGTCCAGGCATCCAAAATAGCTTATACATATAAACCATGTTAGTTCAATGTTTTGTACCATTATCATCTCAGAAATTTGTGTAATTGGATGCAAATTTACCTTGATCAGTTACTTTGATAAATTGAATTAGCCTTTCTTTTTCAGTTATATTGCTTGGGACAATCAAAGGCAAATTTGTCTAATCTGTAACATTGAATGCAATTACATTTTATTCCACTGTTGGTGGTACTGTGTATTCATTGGCATGCTTGAAGCAAGAGAGGTTTCTGAATTAGATGGCATTTATGTGTTGACTATAGTGAGATATGAAGTGGCTGATAAACATGAGCAGGGCATGACAGTCTTCTTATATTGGTGGTTTTGGTCCCAAAACAAATTGCTCAGTTTCACCAGAGTGATTACATTTTAATTGCTCTCTTTTCTGTTTATCTAACTCGGCAGGGATGTCAGCATGGATGTTCGGTGTCTAAAGATAATAACTTACAATTTTTCGTCCATTATATATAGTTTCTTTGGGCTATTCTTATTTGTCTTCACTATTAATTTTCTTCATAGGTCCTGCAAAACATGCAAAAGTCAAAACCTGAGGGAAATGTCGAAACAAATACTACGGCCTCATCAGATAGCAAGGGGAAGACTGTTGCATCTTCATCTTCTTCTGTGTCAGACTGTGGTAGTCACTGGGAAAAGGAAGAGACTGCTTCGTAGTTTCTGCACAGTTCTGGTTGTAATGCAGGGAGACTAAAAAATTGTTCAAATATCCGTAACTTCATAGAAGTTCAAATTATCGGAGCAATGTTGTACTGGTGAAATCCACCATTTCTTCCCCTCATTTTTTTGGTCTGAACAATGCCTGGTGCAAATTTCTAATGTGTAAGATTGCCTTTGGCCTATTGAAGTAAGCTGTGCTTATGTAGTACTCACAAATGCATACAATTTTTGTCGCGTGTTGTAATGGGATCGAGTCCATTGATCCGTTTTCACAGTTCATGCATCTTGAGAGGCAATGCAGAACTGTGGAAGAAAGCTAACTAGAAATTCAAGACCTTGCAAACTCACAGTTCTGTAATTTCAGTCCTTTGCTTGTTTGATGATGTCATGAGTTGAATATGTTTTAAGTGTCTCGTTTCAGGTTAACAGCTAAGAAGGCATACAATCATTGATGATAGTTGCTTGGTTGAAACATTATATTTATTTATCAGAGACAATTAGGAGCTTACAGTAGCAACTTAGAACAGTAAAGCTCAACCCATGCCAATGTAAAACTGCAATAAACCGATGGCAAAAGCATCAGAAGGCAAAATCATCATGAATAATTTGCAGGGTCATATACGAGCAAGACGAATATATAAAAATGTCAAAGTTTATTCGAAATGGCAACAACCTTCAAGCTCATTTAACCAATACTAAATCTGGCTTTGATAGTGACTTTCCTTTTATTCTGTCAATCCAAAACCTGACATGCATTTTTTAATTTGCAATCTGATGGTGCATTTTCAAAGTCATTCAACAAATATGATCCATTACAAATTTTAGGACCAGCCTGCTGCATCAACGTTAAACAAACATTCAAAAGCAAAATCAAATACTGTAAATTAACTCATTGAAGAAGAGCTTTATGATCAACTTTGAAGCAGCAGATTGATTTATATTTAAATCTCCGAACACAAAACAAGACTACAATTTGATCAAAGACTTCAATAGAATGTACACAACAAAGAGCAAAAAAAAATGAACTCTATCACCACTTGATTTAGAAAAAATTAAGCATAAAAAGAAGACTAGATCTAAACTTTATTTCAATACAAACTCACTTATTTTGCATTGAACTAAGAAACACTAAGCCTATTAGTGATGTAAAGTCAAAATCTTCCATGCACATTTTAGGATGTTATTTTATACTATGCATTTAAGATAAAAGGAACATATCTAAGCTAAAAAGAGCACTACTTGATTTCACTAATTAAGAAAAATAAATAGTAATTTCAAGATTGATCAAGACTGGATGATACTTACTATCCAGTTTTATTAATGTAAGCCCCAACCAAATCACAAGCTGATAAGTCCTGCATAATAATCGCCTTCAGAAAAACTTTAAGATTTTCTTCCTTCTTTTCTTATTCCTCTTCTTTATTTATTTACTTGTTTACTTATAACCCTTATGTCTCCTTTATCTGATAGTCTCACCTGGACAATATCCCCACTGCCCATACTCTATCTAAGCTATAAATGAGTGCTTCACTATTCCATAGACACTAAAATATTTGATTCAGTAGAAAGCAAAACTGTCAAATAATTCATTATCTCTAGGAAGTAGTACCAATAAACAATAGTTTCTGCATTTTCATACGCTAAGATTTAATCAGAATCGACTCAAACTATGTAAAACATTCATGGTTAACAATACACTACAAGAATTTTACATGCAGCAACCTAAAGACCAATAACACTCAAAGCCAAAAACATAAAAGCACAATGGAAACCAAAGAATTTAAAGAATCTTATCAATCTCATAGAAAGCTAACCTTGAATCCTCTTCTAGAAACACAAATCCAAAATCAAACTACCATCCCCAGAACCACACCAAGACCTAATTCCACGAAAACCTTATAATTTATTCAAAACCTAACCCAAAAGGCTCCCTTGAAAAGCGCAAATTTAACACCAAACAATAAACAACAAAAGGGCATTTCATTTACCAAAAAATCCTGAAGTTGCAGTACTTCTAGACACCAAAAACCAACACAACAAACTAATATCCCAAAATCCCAAGAATTTACAAGACAACAAACCTACAAATAGCAATTAACAAAAACATCAAATTCACAAAAATCCCAGTATCAAAACACTTAAAAAGAAGGAGGGGAATTCCCAAAACAACACAAGAACACCAAATCCAGTTAAATTTCCAACACAAGAAACTATAAGTACAAAGGAGCATCACAGATAAAGGATAAAAACCATAAATTCGGAACAATTCTCAACATCATAGACCAAGAAATCAGAAGGGTATGTTGCAAAACTCTTACCAAACCCTTCACTGCAGGTTGCTCATCAGATCCACCTTCAACACAGACCACTTCATTATCAGTCTCAGTCGCCATAATAGATGCGGGCAACGACGTCGCATATGTCAAAAAGGACAGGGAGGTTTTGAGAGATAAAGTTCAATACACAGATCAAAGACTTAGCCCTCTTTGCTGGATCTCACCAAGGTCTCTCTTGTTGGTGGTGCTCTAGCTGAGTCACCATGAGCGCACACAAATGATTTCAAACGATTATATATTTTGTTTTTTTAACAATTTTTTGAAAAAGAATTATCCGTGTTTAAGGTATTTAGTGCTGATAATACGAAAGTATTTAGGGTTGATAATTCGAAAGAGAACAAATTGATTGTACTGGGAAGAAGAAGAAGAAAGCATATACAGCAAGCTGGAAGCAAACACAGTGAAAAAGAAGAAAATGTATACAAGAATCAAAAACCAAAAATGGGTATAACTGATTGCCAGTTTTCTTCATTTTAAAATTTAAAATTGATTTTAACCATTCGATTAATTTTAGACAAATCGAACAGACTCATGGACCTGGATGCAAGTTATCTGGATGTAACATGGCCAGGCGCTCAATATGAATATTAGATTTGGAAAATTATCCCATTAATAATCCACTATAAATATGAGATTTAGAAAATTAATCATAAGCAAGTACAAGTCAAAAAATTGTTTAAAAAAATTACATTCTCTACATTAAAAAATAAGGAAACAAATCCACCATCATAATGAAGTAAAATTGCAACAGATTTAAAGCATAAATCTTTTGTTAAATATTCATCTATCTCCAAAGCATGTGCAGAAAAGAATCCATTGTAGACGATTAACTTATTTGCGTACCAACAGTGAAACTAGAAAATTATTAGTTGTCTGTTATCTAAAAGCCCTGTAGGGTTGAGGCAGTAATAATGAGTAACCTTATGTTTCTTCAATTAGTAGATATTTTTAACTGATTCAGGCAGGCAGCTTGAGATGCTTGCGGTTTCTCCAGCTGACACACACATGTGCATGAGTGAGAAAAAAAAAGGGAAGAAGAAGAATCAGACAAATTTAAGAATAAATTGCCTCCTATTAAGAACGCAAAGGCTTAAAGAAAAAAAATTGAAGAAACAGAGAGAGGAATAAATCATGAAACATACCTCTTAATATAGTAATAGAAAAAGTCAGCGTAGAGAGCAGTTTGAACCAGCCCCGAAACCCAAGCTGTTTTAGGCATTTAATTAAAAAGCTTCTGTCATTAATATGACTCCAAATGCAGCACTGCAAGCAAAAGGCATAAAAACTTACGTATCCAGCGAGTTTTGTGATTCTCCGTGAAGAAACGATATACCCAGTTTAGGAGATATAAAGCTCGGTAAGCACTAAACATAAAACGGAACAAAAAAAGAATATTACGAAATGTAATCAAATGGATAAAAGCAGACAGATAGAGAGAGAGAAACAAACTAATGGAATTCAATCAAAAAGCAGTACAACAGTTTACCAAAAGTAGTAATTATCATTCATCAAAAAATAGAACGATAAAAAAGCACAAAAAATTACACAGGCAAAAACTTCAAAGTTTACAAAAAGTTGTTATTGGCATTGAATAAATTATGAAAAGAAATTAATACAGCAAGCTACATATGAAACAAGATCGTACAATTTCTAATTACCTGACATTTAGATGAATCAAGTTGTACAAAGCATGGTTTATTAATTCAATGCACCCTTATTACACTTCAAAATTTGTTCATATAATACATCAAACACAAGGGATTGGCACACATTTGATGAAATGACCAAAGATTACCTTACAATTGAAGCCATCACAGATGGATAAATGTAGCTATTACTTCTTTTTTTTTCCCAAAGCTAAAATTTAACATGTTAAAAACATCTTAATGCATTTAGCACCTCTACTTATTCTTTTAACGATAAAACATTCAAAGACCAACAATTGTTATTTTGAAATCAAGTTCAATCCTCAGAAAACTAAGGATCCAGATTAAATAAAACATTAGACATCACTTCAGTATTAGAGAATTGTAGATAAAATGAATGGTGCTTAGCAACATCACTATCAACACAATTTTAAGATAACCCAGTTCTCAAGGACCACCTTTGCCAACACAGAATAAACCAGTACAACTGCAAGATTATAAAGACAGGGAACAATCTCTACCTTCTATCAACAGCCACCACCAAACCCCATCCCCATGACTTTCATTCCCCACATATCACCAACAGCAGTCTCCATTGGAGAAGCAAGTTTAAATCGGGTACCACAAGTAAATTTTATGAAAGCCGGTTCAGTTCCAATTATAAATTCATGGAACTAACTAGTTTTGGGTGGATTCGCAAGTTACCTGACCTATTTGGGTGTTACCAAATACAAATTTCATATGCATCTACCTAATTAATTTTTCAACAGTTAACACATGTTTATTAGATATAATGCAACATTATTGGGAGCAGAACTTGCTTCTATTTACATATTTTATTAATCAAGCAATTCCACTTTGTTAAAAAGCCTACAAACTTGATCTCATTTTTCATAAAACAAATTTTGCAGTTTTCTTCCAGATTGGTCAATTTAAAGTTGAAACCAAAAATAACATGCCAATCTCTCATGTGTTGAAATATAATCTGAATGTGCATCTGCAGTCACAAGAGTCTGGCATGGCACTAAAGGTTGAGAGAAACTCCATTTCCGGCAAAACCAATAAGGACCATAACAAATCTAAGAAAAGTGTGCAGATGCTGTAAAAGTCAGACCAAATGGAGTTATATGACCAAAAGAAAGCAAGCATCTCTGTAAACATAAATGGCATACCCAAGAAGAAAAACATAGTTTCCAGTTAAATTGTCAATGTTTCTTGACCGTTGAAGCAATACCAACTGGGGCAAGATTGCCACTGCTTCAAGATAAATTGAAAATGTCCACAGTATCTGTCACAAGAGGACAAGTTTTCATTAGAGATCAAATCAAAATATTGTAAATGGCAACACGCAATTAGACAGTTTACAATCAATACAGCAGCATAAGGAAAAAAATTAAAGCAGAATGAAAATCTAAGCATCTATTGAGAAAATCAAAGAATGTATGTACAAAATGAGTATTACTGAAAAATTGGAAATTCAGGTACCATATGACCATAACCTACAACGCAATTGCCCATGGCTGCTGCCAATTGAACTAACTAGTATATCTCTATCAAGTGAGTTTGAAAGACAGAAATTAAAATATAAAAACCAATTTCTAACAAAAACAAAACAATTCTGTTGAGGTTAGCTCAGGATGTTTGGGCACCTTAAAGGGAAAAGATCACGAGTTATTATTTCAAATACATCCTTACTGAAATAGACAACAGGATAAAGAAATTTTGTTCAATTTGGCTATTGAGTTGCTAAATACAGACTACTGAAATAAAAAAATTCCTGCATGCTCATATTTACTTCTCAAAAATCATCCTCAACAAGTTAACATAAAGCAAATAACTGTTATTAGGTAACTGATTATGATACTGCATGGTAATAGAGTCAATGTTTGGAGTTGATTAGTATTTGTTATGCACTCTACTTCGTTTTGACATAGCCTTCTACCTACTCTATTAGGAACTTCATTTCATGATATCTATATACTCCATGTACTCAAATTAGACACTGAAATTTCAATTACCAGAGAACCACTAAACAAGTAAACTCAGTTTATAATTACTTGGAAAAGAAATATAGCAGAAGTATTAACAAATATCAGCACAGAGTACAAAATTTCCATTGGTTCATGAAATCCACAAGATCAGCCTCTAGAACAAGAAATATGGCTCAAGATTAATTTATTAAAATATACAGCAATGAATTCTAGATTGATTTTCAACTATGACTTAGCATTTGTCAATAAGTATTGGTTTTTTGGCATATTTGATATAAGTAGTCTTCTTTAACAAACAAATACATCGAATGGGACACAGGAAGTAGAAGACAGGAATATCTCATACCTCAATAGTATTAAATTCATGGGGAATCAAAAGGGCCAGCACGAAACTCAGAAGAATCAAAAAATAGTGTTTGAAGGTGTCTTCATCCTTGTTGTATGTCTGTTTCACAACTTTGTGGTACCGCATATACCAAACGATTGCAATTGAAGTTCCAAGAAAGACTAGCTTCATTAGGGAGTTGTAGAATGAAACATACCTTGTGAATAAGTCAAGATACCGAGTGAGAAACACTAGTACATAGAGTTCTTGAGTCTTAAGGGAAATTCCTGAGGCAAATGAAAGATACATTAAGTTCACAAACAGGAAGGATACTCTTTGGAAACTATATATCATAGATATTATTCAAATTCACATATTAAACACAAAAAGTTGCATTTTATATTCACTAAGGTCACAAGAAAAATATGAAGCAAGAAATCAACACTTTGGAAAGCCCTTGGAACTTGTTTACCTGGATCTGAAATAAGTATAAAAGAACATAAAGATTTATATTCAAAAGTTAAAACCTTGAGATATTTAAAGCAAAATGACCTGTTATTTTTCTTTTACACAAAAAGAATTTCTTAAAAGTGAAAGGAAAATAACATCAAAAAGCAATGTTTCAGAGAACATTAACTCTGGAAAGGAGACTGATCACTTAAATCAATTACAGTTCTAAAAGCACATGTATTGCAAACCAAAAGCCTCCCTTTTCATGGTCTAAGGCAGACAATCTCCCTAGGCACTACTCCATGAAGAATTTCCAGGAAACTATCAAAAGAAAGAAATACAGACAGTTGAAGTTCATGATATTTTAGTTACAGTCCAATGTTATGAACTTCCAAGAAAATCTGCTCATTGTTAGATTACAAAATTTGGTCAATGAAATATAAGCTCAGACAAATTCAGTAGAACAATAAAACCAGAATAGTGATAAAGTGTGAAATAACAGAATGGGTATTGTGGAAAAAAAATGGTATTTTACTCAAAATTCAAATATTACAAAAGCCAAATGCCACCAAGTTCTTATTAGCCATGTAGTTTTGCAAACTGCCATAGGCATTTTGGAAAAACATACTCAACAGTTTGAAAATTAAGGTTTAAGTCAATTTTTCAAACAATAAGGAGCAAACTAACTTTCACTCACATTATGTGATTGAAGAACTCAAAAGCTTTCGACAAACAAAGTTTTACAAAACTTGTGAAGCCTTTTCTGTCAAAATTTCAAATTTGCAAAATGCAGCATGAGCAGTTAGAAATTGAAAATGTAGACTTTAAAGGATAATTAAAAGAAGGGAAAACAGAAACCTGCATAGATGTAGAGTAAATATTTCAAAATAAACTATTTTTAACTAAAACTTCCAAACTTAAAATCGACATATCCTTCCAAAAAGTATTAAATCTTGATAAACAACTACACTTCCAGTGCCATCTTGTATCCGCAGATTCTGTTCATTTTGTATGTCATCTAGAAATGACCCCATCTGAGTATAAAATAAAATAATGCACTCCCTTAATAACGAGGTAATTATAAATTGAAGAATCAAACATACACCTTAAATTAGAAAAAAAAATTAAACGAAGAAATTCCATAGAAATGAGTGCTTAGATGCAGAAAGGTTCTAGAAGAAAGTGAGCTACACTCGCATTGTTGTTGATAATAAATTCTTTAACGGACAAAGAACAAAACTCGGTACTCAAAAAAAAGGTTGGAAATGACTAACTACAGCAAAGCAGAAATAGAAAAGGCAAGAAATGGCAAAATAAATAAATAAATGACATACCAGCACAAGATTTCATCGTCCGAATCTTAAGTAGAAGGACCAATACACTCAAAAGGTGCGTCATGTCCCCCGCCAACCTAAACAAGTTCATGATTCTCTTCCCTTTTGTTTATTTCTTTCACTCTTCTTCGGTTTATCTTTTTGGTTTATGCTTGCTCGGTTTCTAGCTTAAGTGGTTTGTTTTACCCCTAAACAGGTTTAAGATTGACCGACACTGGTAGCTCCTGAAGTGCGTGGGCCTTACACTTTCCACAAAAATATTGCTTTCAAGTCCCCCACGGAGAAGAAATAGAACACAACACCAAACTAATTTAAGATTGACCACATATTTTCTCACCTATTTCACCCCTTCTCTCATATCCCTTTCTAAAGTAGTTGCTTTCTTTCAAGTTCGTGTTAAAAAAAAATTTTAATAAAATTTTAAAAAGCCAAGATAAAAATGCATAGGAGTTTTTTTCGATTGTAATTAAATTTGAAAATAAATAATTTGATCGTATATATTCTGTCATTTGTCATAACAAATTAAATTCAAATAATTAAAATATTTTTACTTGTAAAAATTTTATATAAATAAAATATTTCAAGCTCACTTAAGAGGTATCATTGGACTTGCCTTCAAATATTTGATGTTAAGAATAAATTCGAAAAGGTCAAGATTAGATTTATACGTGCTATCATGAATTGTCAAAGTAAACAATATCATATTAGTTGAGTCGGGTCATCGTAAATGGTATCAAAGTAAGCTTACTGAATCAAAAATGTGTCAATGAAAATATTGAAGCTTAAAAGGGATGAATTGTGAAATTTTATATTGGATAATATCAATACTATGTCTTTTTTAACTTGTATGAAGTCTTTTAAACTTAAGGTTTTAAAATTTGGATACCAAAAATAAAATCATGATGAGATAGGATTGAATTCATTATGTCACCCTAAATTGTCAGAGTAAGCAATATCGTATCTGTTAGACATGATTATTATAGTGTTAATAATATCAATAGTTAAGCTTATCATTAATTAAAAATAAAGGTCTTCTTCAATGTCGCTATTCTTGTGCTAACTTTCATACTTAAACCACGTAAAGAAGAAAATTATGAATTGAAATTTGAAAAAAAAGTCAAAATCCAAACAAAGATTGCACTAACAAAAATAAAAAATTAAATAAAGCTATTGAAAACTTAAAATTTGCCACGAGAAAGAACCCTGCATAATATATTTATCAAATTTTAAAAGAAACGCAATTTGAAATACACGTTAAGCAACTAATTATATCAAAAATGAAACACATATTTTGTTGCAAATACATGAAATGAAAATGAAAGCCAAGCAAACAAGTTCCTTTAATTAAATGCTTCTATTCATAGCAAATATCCAAATTTTTTTTTATTATTTGTTGACAAATGATTGAAAACAATAGGGTATTGTTTAATGCTCACATTTCATAAAAGCTCAGTCATAAAATTCTTAATTCATAAAAAAGAAAAAATAATAATTTAAGTAAAAAAAATCATAAAAAAAAATTCACGCACTTCCTTAAATATTAAGATTAGGAATCATTATTCCAAAAGAAACTACGGTATTAATTTGGTTCCAAAATACTCACATTAAAATTTGTTGTAAAATTAAAAATTCAATAACTGAAGTGTTTATTTAATTTTTTCGTTCAAATGTTTAATTTGTTGACTTTAACCCTTTAAATAATTAAGTATATTTTTTTATAACTTAAACGACATTGAATGTAAAAAGACTGATTAAGTTTATTAAATATTTTCTCCAAAATATCCCATGTCCATGTTTTATTTACATTACTTCGTATATAAAATTATCATTTTTTCTACTTTTCAAAGACAAAAATATTTTTATTTTGGTGGACTCTTTTCTCTACTCAAATTCATTCATAATGATTTTTAATCAACGTATTATTCTTTAATTTTTGTGTATCAATGTATTTTTCATTAATTATACAATGAACATCTACTCATATTTACAAAGAATTGATTATGAAATATAAATAAAAAAATTAATTAAGAGTTACTAACTTAATTTTTTTTTCCATTCACCAGTGTAAACAATAAGCAGTAAACATTCTTTCGAATAATTTTTAATTTTTAGTAAGGCTTCTCATTTTTGATAATTTAAAAAATAATTATAATATAATTTTATATTGAAAAGATTTAAGAGAGAAGGGAGGAGACAAACTAATAATAATAATAAAAATATGTTTCAAATATCATTTAAATCTTTATTAAAATATCTTCAAATACTAATAAATAATATTTATAATTTAATTAACTAAAAATTAAAAACTTAAAATAAAAAAGAGTCTTTATATAAAATTTTTCTTTCACTATAAAATATTTTAAAATAAATTTTTAAAAATTAGATATATACGATTTTATTATTATTATTATTATTACGTTCTACTAAATTTGTGAAATTAGTATTTTATTTATATTTTTATTTATTTATTTTTTTGTAGGTTATATAATCTAGTCGAACATATTTTTATAAATTGATGTCTTCTTACAAATTTAATTTAATTTTACGTGAATTTGAGTTGGTATCAAACAATCAAATAACAATAGCTGAATATGTACGGTAAGATATGCAAAGTAAATTTTAATTATTAAATAATTAATTTTAAATTAAAATTTTGGTTTAATATACATATAATGATTATTACAAGTAGCCCCGCATAACAAATTTTCTGATTGGGCTGCTGATTTTATTTAAATTTTAGACGAAACGGTAGTTAAGGTAACCAAGTCGCGCTGGTTGGCGCCACACGGTACATGGCAAACGTAACTACGAAAGTTTTTACAAGGCTGGCTGGCTGGCTGGCTGGCTGGAGATCACAGTCGGAGTCACCGAAAAGCTAGCTCGCTAGTGACGACAATTAATTTAATTAATTAATTAATTAATAATAGTCCCACAGTTACCAATTCAAAATTATGGGGCCCGGCCCTAAAAGTCTCTACCCACAAATAACAGTCAGTCGCAGTCGCTCGCCCTTCTTCTTCTCCTCCTGCTCCTCCTTCGTTTATTAATTAATTTGTTTCGTTTATTAATTAATTATAAAAATAAAAGTGCAAAAACACATTTCAAAGTCACTTTCTCTCCCTCCCTGCTTCAATTTTAAGCTGTCTTTCGTTACGCTCCCTTCATGTAAAGTTGTAAACGCTTCCCTTTCTGTTTTCCTGTCTCTCTTAGTGGACCGTTCGTAAACTCTCTCTCTCTCTCTCTCTCTCTCTCTCTCACTGTCTCTTGAAAATCAATTCTTTGTTTTTTCTTTGTCTTAGGGTTTGGTACGTTCAGTTTCTAGGGTTTATTAGTGTCAGAGACAGTTTGATAAAGTGCTGTTCTGTGAGGTTTCAGCTATGGCGGCTGAGAAGCTTCGAGATTTAAGCCAGCCAATTGACGTCGCCTTGCTAGACGCTACTGTTGCTGCCTTCTATGGCACCGGATCTAAGGAAGAGGTCTGTTGTTTTTCCTCGTCTACACTCCCTACTATTTTCTGTTTTCTTCCCGTTAAAGTTTCAGAAATCATCACTCTACTTGTTCGAATTGTTAGAGTTAATACAATTATAAGTGGGGCTTCCCTTGGCTTTTTTGGGTTTCATAGATTTCGCTCTTCGATTTCTGTTTGTTTCTCTAATTGCTCGTGTATTTGTATTTAGGGTCTTATAAGCTAAGCCTATACGTAGACCAATTAGGGTTTTTTGTTTGGTTCTTCAGAAAGTGAGTGACAATCATAGCATATTTAACACACCAACATTAGGGTTTAGGAAGCGGTGTGTGCTTCCTTACTTCCCGGTGATTTTTTTGTGACTGCAGTTTTTGTAGATGATGAGGGAAATGAGGGCCAATTTAAAAACTTTAGTCTTCGTTAGTTGATTTTGGCTATTTTTCACTTGTGGATTATGTTTGTTTGTCAATGAATTTCGAGGAAACGAGTTTTCAAATTCTAGGGTTCAATACCCTTGGGACTTATAAAAGAGAGTTTTTTTAATGCAACTCCTTTTTCCTGTCTACCTAATTTTTATTAGGTTCTGGATTGGTAGGAAGAGAATTGAGAACTTTTAATTCGGTGGTGTTTCATCTCAAAATGTGAGATAGGGTAAATTTTGGTTTGAGGTTATGGATTAAGATTCTCATGACTTTTACTTTGCTGGGGATTTTTTATGATTGCCATCTGTTTTGCCAGAGAGTTTGAAATTGAGAAATGTGAAGGATTTAATGAAATATGTCCTAAAGCTAAGTGGATTTTTCAGAGTTTAGTTGAGGTGTTCTGTGAGGAGATGTGGGGTTTCATTGTGTCTGTTGTTTTACTTATTGGAAAATTTAGGATGGTAATGTCTTCAAAATTTAATTCCTCTTGAGCGAAATTTACAATTGTGCCTGCTATGTTTTAACTGTTCACTTTTCGCAACCAAATTGGGTTTTGTTTTTAAGTTTTAGTTTTTAGTTGCTTTAAGTGTTTCTTTATACTATGCTGTTTGCAAGGGAGTTAAAATTGAACTCTTTCTGCTTTTTTGGATGATTGATTTTAGGTAATAACATACATTTATCCGAACAACTTAGGCATTAGTAAATTCTTGAATCAAATTAATTAATTTAATGATATAGTGAATTAATGGAATTAATTATAGCATCTGTGACCTTCTCAAAAACTTTTTGGTAGGTGTTTTAAATCTTTGATTTTGTCATTGCCCTTATATTCTTGGAAAACAGTTTAACTTTGAAATAGCTTAATGTGCGATATAACTTAATTCAACTGAACAAATGTTTTGTTCATTTTGGAGGAATCAGGTGAAGTGAGGAGGGAACAGATCTGGATCAATATAGTCCTCAATTGTTTTAGTTATTCTTAATAAACTTAATTCAATCATGCAAAAACATGTTTATTCCTGAATATCGGTCATTTTCTAAAACTGAGAATCCCCATTTCCTTTTCATGTGCTATGGAAACAAAGAGTTTTATGTAGTTGTAGAAGCATGTTATGGTTGTTCTGGTCCCATCAATTTGCAAATTCTGCATTTCGTGTCCCTAGTTTTAGTAATATATGTTGAGTCAGGTTTGGTGTTACCATAATTGTTCTTTTCGAATGGCGCATCTAGCTTTTGATATATGGGGTACTTAGGGAACCAATATTGTTTCCTGATGTTTTGATATCTTAGTAGGCATAATCAAAATTTCTTATTTAGTGTCAGACTATGAAACCTTGTTTAGTCAAGTGTTTTACTTGAGATGATAATTACTATCTTTGTAGGAGCTTCTTTGGTTGGGTATTGCTTTAGCACTTTGGTCATTTAACTTTGATCATAATATATTTTTGTTTTACCCGTCATTCAAATTTTCCTGTGTTGCTTATTTTTTATTTATATTTGTGCTATAGAGAACAGCTGCTGATCAAATATTGCGGGACTTGCAAAACAATCTTGATATGTGGCTTCAAGTTGTGCACATTCTGCAAAATACAAAAAACCTGAATACCAAGTTTTTTGCCTTGCAGGTCAGTGGCTGCATTCATTTATACAATAATCTATACTTAGTGCAGCAGTGTGCAGCTTGCAGACAATGAATCATTAAATAAGAGTTTTCAGTTATCTGCAATCACAAAAATGACTCAATTTTCTTTTTGGTTGAATATATTGTAATTGTTTTTGCTCAGGACTAGTGGTAGTTTTACTTTGTTTTACTTTTTAACCATATACTATACTAAGACCAGGTACTTCCTGCAAGGATAACCTTGCATTTTAGAAAATATTCAAAGTTTAAATTGTGGAAAGTCTGAGTGACAGTTCTGATATCATGTTGCAGTGCTCTGGAGAATATTCTTTGGCTTTGCCAAGTTGGGCTATTGTATCTAGGACTGAAGAGCATAAATATATTATTTGTTGGTGCTTAATATTTGGGGATTCTGAACATTCTGTTAATATAAGTTTGCAAAATTATTGGTAAATGATAAATTTGTGGACTTTTTCCAATCCTCGCATCCTTTGCTGTCGGTTAGGTTGGCTGAGGGTGGGTTGTTGAGTAGGCTGTGGTCATGATTTTTCAAATTGTACATAAAATTGTCAGATTCATTTCGGTGCAATTTTTTATTTGGTTTAAATTTAGCATAGAGAGATTAGAGAGTGATGTGGTGTATGCCTTGTGTGGCTCTGAGTTTATTGAAATACTTTCTGCTTTTGGGAGTAATTAGAAGGCTGGCAACTGTGGGATTGTATGGTGACGGCCATCTTTGGGTAAATGGATTGGGAGAGAAATATAAGAACTTTTGAAATGGAAGATGGTTTGTATTACGGCAAAATTAAAAACTGTAGATGGGATGAACAGGGGGATGGAATGCATTACCTGTGACTTTGGTGTTGAGAAGTCTCTCCTTTTCCAACTGTGCAATTTGGAGCTGGAAGTCACGTAATGCAGAATATGCTTCTTTATATATATTTTATTTGTTTAGTTTCTTTTCTTGGGAGTGCTAGTGTTTTGCTCTTCTTAGAGTAGATTTTTATTTTATTTTTTGTGGATCGCCTGTTTATTGTTATTTAAAGTTTCCTTCAAAAAGAACACCTAGAGAAATTCCATCCATCACCATAAAGGATATGCATGCATTTATGGGGCCAATTGTTATGACATTCTATCTGCTTGGTTAGTGTTGAACAACTTTTACATTTCTGTAAACATTATTGAGGTGTGCACTTTCTGAAGACTGCTCATTTCCTGTGCTTATATTATGTACAGGTTCTTGAAGGTGTAATCAAATATAGATGGAATGCATTACCTGCTGAGCAGCGGGATGGAATGAAAAATTACATTTCTGAAGTCATTGTACAGGTATTAGTTTGGTAGTAATTTTCTCCTTGATGGGGTTAGAGAATGCTACGTATTTGTATATATTTACATGTAATTGATTCTTTTTTATTGCCTCATAATATCTGTACTATATTTTTGTCTCTTTTCATAGCTTTCAAGCAATGAGTCCTCTTTTCGGTTAGAAAGGCTGTATGTCAATAAACTCAATATCATACTGGTTCAGGTATTCCTATCTTGACTCCTCAAAATTGAGTGGGTAAATGACTGCTGTCTTGGTGACATTTCTAATTGTTGTGCATTGTGTGTTTTATCAATCCTTATTCATGTGTTGTTTTTCTCTTCTTTTTTTCGGTAGGGTTTTGTAGAACATTGTTCCTACCCCAAATTTATATTTTTTTGGTTTGAGTGATAGAATATATGCTTACTTGTTTTACAGATTTTGAAGCATGAGTGGCCTGCTAGATGGCGAAGCTTCATTCCTGACCTTGTTGCAGCAGCAAAAACTAGTGAAACTATTTGTGAGAACTGCATGGCCATTCTAAAGGTAATTATATACTTGCATCACTCTTGTTATTTGTGGTTTTGAGGAACACGAGTAACATATGATTGCTTTAATGTCAGCTTCTAAGTGAAGAAGTTTTTGATTTTTCAAGAGGGGAAATGACTCAGCAGAAGATTAAAGAGCTCAAACAATCATTAAACAGGCAAGTCTCTTGATGCATTTGCAATTTGTACTGTTGTTCAGTGATCTGCTACTTGTTGCTGAGAAGTTTGTTACATTGCAAAGTGTTAACTAGATTATTGTAATTAAGTCCATATAAATTGACATGTTCTTCTTTCCCACTGCTTGTTTTGCTTTTTATTGCTTTTGTCCCTTACATAATTATCTGGGGATATGCTTAACATGCCTGAAATCTATAGTTGCTTTTAGTTTGTAATTCAACTCTAGCTAAAGTGAAGAAAACAATTCTTTTGTAGTTTCAGTTATATTTGTTAGGTACATCGTGTATTCTCCACTGGTCTTGGCTGCTAGAATTACTTCAATGTCTTTCCTTGCTTCCCAGAATTATGGAATATCATTGTTGATGGAATTGGTTTAGTGTTGGATGATTATCCAGTTTATCGAACCCTTGTGTTTTCTTTTTCTTAATTTTATTCTCTGTCATCCAGTGAGGGCTTAAATACAGAGCTTAATATGTTTGAAAACTATCATTTACAATATAGCAGTCAGCAGAATTTATATTATGGTTACATTTGTTAGTATTAGATACATATTGTTGTTGGTATTTGTAAGCTTATATCACTCCATATCTGCAATTTACTTTTGTGTTTGTGCAGTCTCACTTATTGTTGTTTTTGCTTGTTATAGTGAGTTTCAACTCATTCATGAGTTATGCTTATATGTACTGTCTGCATCCCAAAGAACTGAGCTTATAAGGGCGACACTTTCCACATTGCATGCATTCCTTTCATGGATTCCCTTGGGCTATATTTTTGAATCCCCATTGGTATGTGTTTTCTCCTTGCTGTATAGTCATGGATTTTCGTGGAGAATATTTAGATTTGAACTTGCTATAATTGTAGTTGACATGAATTCTCATAGTTTTCATATCCAATGTTCTATATGTGCCTTGCAGCTGGAAACTCTTCTGAAAATTTTCCCCCTGCCATCATATAGGAATCTCACTCTTCAATGTTTAACAGAAGTACAGCTTCTATAAATTTCCTTATATGTTGTGAAATCATATTTATCCTGTACTTAAAATTTTAAAAAATTAAGCTGTTTGTTTATGACATTTGCAGGTTGCTGCCCTTAATTTTGGGGATTTCTATAACTTGCAGTATGTTAACTTGTATAATGTATTCTTGGTCCAGTTACAGGTATAAACAATTCTTTCTTATGCTTAAGGTTTATGATTTGATTTTTAAACATATGTAGATATTTCTTAAGTGTTTTGTTGTTTCATGATTATTATTTCTATTGTTCTACTTTTGATTTTATATTTTCATACCATATTTTAACTTTTTCTCTACCTTATTAGGCCATTCTTCCACCAACTACAAACATCCCTGAGGCTTATGCAAACGGATCTAGTGAGGAACAGGTTAATATCTCACTCCTTCAATTTCCTTCTTGTCTTGAAGGGCAAATTGTGTTTACCATTTTTGTACTGAACTATCTTTTTTATGTTGTTTCTTCAGGCTTTTATTCAGAATTTGGCACTCTTTTTCACATCATTTTACAAGGCAAGTCTTGTTTATGATTTATTGTTTGTGTAACTAACATCTTTATATGCAGCAGATTAGAAGGGATGATTATGGTTGATAAATTCTGTTGTGCCTATTTTGTTTTGCCTTAATCTGTTCAAGTTAAAATGCTGAAGGGCGGTTGTTAAAATGCCGAAGGAGGGTTCTGTATTATAAGGGAAAAAGAGGTTTAACTTATCTCACTTTGCGTGTTTGTATACATAAAATTAAGTATGCAAACACAATATCCATTCAGTCTTGCTTACATTTAGAATATTCTGACTGATTAATGATGAAACTGATGTTCTTTTTTTGTGCAGTTTCATATCCGAGTGCTTGAATCCACACAAGAAAATATAACTGCACTGCTGATGGGCCTGGAATATCTCATTAATATATCATATGTAGATGACACAGAGGTTTTTAAGGTCTGGTGCTTATCATAATTTACGCACTCTATGAACTATTTTTTCTTGTCTGCTTCGGAAATGGGGCATGAGTTGCTGAAGTTATTGTGTTACCTGTGCTTGCTGGATGCTTGAATGAGCAGGTTTGCTTGGACTATTGGAACTCCTTAGTTTTGGAGCTTTTTGATGCACACCATAACCTGGATAACCCTGCTGTAGCTGCTAACATGATGGGACAAGTGGTATGCTGAGCTTTTGCTGCCAATTTCTTTAATGATTTTTGAGTGTAAAATGATTTGCTTTAGAGGATTGGAAAGTAAAGTAGTTGAGCCTTATTTAAAATTTCCAATGTAGATAGTTCACGGTCATTATTAAACTTCAGAGATGTAATTTAGCATAGATGCTAACTCTTTTTTTGGTGCATATTTTTGGTTTTTTTTTAACAGCAGGAAAATTTTGGTTCTTGTGGATCACCTGTTCACTTTTGTAATCCTTTTCTCTTTCAGTTTCTTTAATAAAATATTTCTTTCCAATCACTGAAAAAGAGTTTTCATAAGCACTAGGGTTTTAATTGGAAAATGTTTTGGAAGGAAGTTTTGGATCTTGTCTGCATGGAGGAGAGAAACCTGTCTGCATAATGACTAGGGGCATTAAATCAACATTCTTTGTCAAGTAGACAATAATCCTTGGACAGCCCTTTGGATCATGGGTTTTCTTATGCATAGTATGGGGTAAACGTTGTTTTTTTCAAATTACTTTAAGATTTTCATTTCTTGCGGTGGGTAAATAGTAGATTTGAGGTTGGATTTCATAAATTAGTTGATTGTTTTTGCAGATAGAACATATGGGGAAACAAATGTTGTTGGATAAAGAATTTCATGCTCTGCTTTTGGCCTCAGTTTCTAAAGAATTTAGTTACATCTCTCTTTTGACCATCTTAATGTTTGTGAAGATCTGGGTTAATTTCATGTTTGTTCTGTTATGTTGCTTGTGGGTTGGGAGCGTTGTACCATTTATGTTATACTCAGATAATTGTGAGCATTTTTTTAATAGTTTTGATTCCTTTGTAGGGTGTTTTGCCCATAATGTGGATATTGGTTCTGCACTTGTATGTTGTCTCTTTAAATCAATATACACATTTTGTCAACTTGGATTCATTCTTATATTTTCTTAATACATTAGCTTGTCTAAGACCTGTACAAATTCGTTTGTGTTTGGTGCCTATTATTGTTGCAGCTTGTTCTCTTTTTAATCTGTTGGAATTACATGCATAATGTATGTGGAAGGATAATGTATCGTACCTTATTCTTTTTATTGGATCACCAGATGCCTTTACTTCCAAGTGCTGTCGATGGTATAGGGTTGCAACTTCTGCAGCGGCGGCAGCTCTATGCTGGTCCAATGTCGAAGCTAAGAATGCTAATGATCTGCCGTATGGCTAAGCCTGAGGAGGTCCTAATTGTTGAAGATGAAAATGGGAATATTGTTCGTGAAACCATGAAGGACAATGATGTTCTTGTTCAATATAAGGTGATTAATCTCTATCTGGTAGAGATGTTAATTTTGTGTGTATGCCAATCTATGATATGAATCTGAGGAATAAATTTATGTCAATGGTGATTAATGTTTTTGTCTGTTCTCTCTTAGTTACTGTTTTCAAAAGTTGAAGGCCTTTCAGACAAAGAATCTGTCTTAATTTCCTAAAGCTTAGTGCCTCAAATTTTTTGAATGATTAAGAAGTTGCATGATTAGTTCTCGATGTCATCTTGAAATGAAAGAGATACCTGCTGTGGTTAACACATTTGTTATGCGAGTGTTTTTTCTTGTATACAATCATATGTTTTTGTATTCTTTGCTTTATGATTTTATCTGTTTCTCCGTTGTTGCCAATATTACTCTATGGTTAATGAAAGTTCAATGTGCAGATTATGAGGGAGACATTAATTTATTTGTCACACCTTGACCACGAGGACACTGAAAAGCAGGTATGTGTTAGAGATGGTGCTTGCTTTCTATGTTTTCTATTAAAGAATAATAAACATATAAGAATTTTCTTCTTTTTTTTTCGCTAGTTCTTTTCATCTTCTGTAGTGAAAGATGGAATTCAGACTATTTTAGACACTGGTAGGACTCATCTTTTGGTTTTATGTGGCTCTCACTTGTTGCATTCATTTTTGAGGTGACAGAAATTCCACCATGTTATCTTTTCTATATCAGTGGTTAATTCTTATAAAATGTAATGCAGATGCTTAAAAAATTAAGTAAACAATTGAGTGGTGAAGATTGGACATGGAACAATTTAAACACACTATGTTGGGCAATAGGATCCATATCTGGCTCCATGATGGAAGAACAGGTATGATTTAATTTGTGAAGTTGCATATGTTCAATTTATATTTTCTAAATTTGTTCCTCTTGTGTTTTTTTAAACACTGTTGTAGGGAAAATTTCTTTTGTGTGTTCCTTCTATTTAACTAATCTAAGTTGGCACTTGTTGCTAGTTCTGGGGTAATCTACAATCCTTATTTTGGATTCTCTCAAATCTTTTTTCTCCTGAATCTTACATAACTAGTATTGCACTTTAATATTCCAGTCTCAGCAGGTTTTTTACTGTTCCTCTGATTTCCTTATTAGCAATAACTAGTTTACGGAAATGTTACCAGAAAAAGAATATGGAATTTGGGCAAGGAAGTTATTCAACCTTTAAGGATATGTGTGCAACATTATGATTGAGGAATGGGAAATGTATTTTTTGTACATATTCTCAAATAGTTGAGTGAACGTTTTAGATGTTTTGCAGAGGATTTCAGTCATAGACGTATGGATGATGAAAATGAGTACTGTTTAATTCTTTTTTATACCTTTGGTTCAAGTTTACCCTGCTTTCAAGTTCCAAGCATTTAATATCTGTATATGTTATTTGGTTAATGTTGATGCCAAAGTTTTTATTTATTTTTGGTTAAGAATGACAAGTGTTTGTTTTAAAACTTCAATTTCTATTATTTTGGTGTTGATCTGTGGTTAGTTGGATTTATTTTTCCTCATTTTGTGCATATTGTTTCTGTCCTTGCAATAAGAAAAATATCTCGAAAACATTTGGTTTTTTAAAACACAGATTGCCACCTATTTCTAACAATGCATTTCATCAATCTTCAAGATCCATTTGTGGGAGTTTTATTTGATTCCTTAGTTTTAACATCGATTTTTAATCATAGTGTACTTGTCTTGACATCAATTACCATTATCTCTTGTTTGCAGGAGAATCGATTTCTAGTGATGGTTATTCGTGACTTGTTGAATCTTTGTGAAATGACAAAAGGAAAAGATAACAAAGCTGTTATTGCTAGTAACATTATGTAAGTTCCATGTGTGTGTGAGTGCATGTGCGTGTGTGTGGATGTCTGTGTATTAGTTATAGGAATGTTTCTTTATAGATTTATATTGAGGATTTTAGCAGCAATTAATGATAAGGGCATGGCACAATTCTGATTTCTATAATTTAACTGGAAGAATTTAAGAGAAGAAATTTTCTCTTTGAATTAAATATTTTTCTATTGGAAAGAAAGTTGCTTGTTTTATTGTTGGAACTGGAAGTTGAATGATTGTTAGGGATTTGTCTTCTGTTTGCAGGTATGTGGTTGGACAGTATCCAAGATTTTTAAGAGCACATTGGAAGTTCTTGAAAACTGTTGTCAATAAGTTGTTTGAGTTCATGCATGAAACACATCCAGGAGTTCAGGTACTGCTGTAATATGTTAAGTTAAAAAATTACAGACATGTCATTTTTCTTGATGAGTTGTCAAATTCTTTAAAAGGATATCTGCATCTATATATGACCAATATGTGACCAAGGTTTTTTCTCTATATACGAGCTGTAACTTTTTGAAATTTGAATCCACCTTAAGCAGGTTCCAAGCAAGAAAAATCAATCTATGGGTAATCTTAGGAATGCTATGAAAATTAAGTTAAAAATTCCTTGAGAAGCTTTCTGTATTTGGCAAATAGTGATTCTTCCACATTCCACATCAGTATATAAATGTGTTGGTGGAGTGTTGGATTTCAAGTTCAGAATGTTCCAAAGTGAGCAAGAGAAGCCTCAATATTTTTAAAAATTTTGTCGTTTATCAGTAATTTATAGTTCTTATGTTGTATTGTTGTTCATGCAGTTTAGTTATTTTCAAGTTTAAATGTGTTTAATATCTATGCCAGTAAGAGTAGTATTTCATTCATTAATGCTTTAGTCCAACTTTCTTGGTACATCTCTCAGGATATGGCTTGTGACACTTTCCTGAAAATAGTTCAGAAGTGCAAGCGGAAGTTTGTAATTGTACAGGTAAAATTTGTGCCTCAAAGTTTATCCATCATGTTGTATTTTTTCTTTTTTTTTGAATATCTGTACTACTCATATAAGAATATTAAATGAAATGTTTTCCTGCCTTTTTGTTGTAAATTGTATTTTAAGTCTTGATGGTTTAGCATCAGATATTTATTTGTTGACCTTTGGTCTATTGCTTCAGAATTGGGAAAACTAATCGTAACAAAGACTCTTTCCACATTGATGCACTGTCTTCTGCTTTTCAGGTTGGAGAAAATGAACCATTTGTATCTGAGCTTCTCTCTAGCCTTGCAACAACAGTTGCAGATCTTGAGCCTCACCAGATCCATACATTTTATGAATCTGTATGTCTTCATACACCTCACACTTAACTTTATGCGACATTTCTGTTATTTCATGACTTGCCTTTTTCTGTTGCTTTTTGTTTTAAGGTTGGTTACATGATCCAAGCAGAGTCTGATGCCCAGAAGCGAGAGGAATACCTGCAGAGATTGATGGCTCTTCCAAACCAGGTATATTTCAAAGATGATCGATTGCTTCTGGTCCTGTGTTTCTAAGCTTGCACTATGAGATGCAGTAACTGAAATTTGCTGATGAAGGCTTATAATGTTGCCTCTTTATGCAGAAATGGGGTGAAATTATAGCACAGGCACGCCAAAGTGTTGATTTTCTGAAAGATCAAGATGTGATCAGGACTGTGCTTAATATATTACAGGTATAGCCTTTTATCCCTCTGAAATTGAAGAATGCTGCTTGACTGAGGACCTTGCTGGTCGACATCCTAATTACAATAGGAGATTCTGCTTTAAATAAATAAATATTATGAATATCTCAGTGGTGCACAGAGGTTGATTTTGCATATTGCAATGACTACGGAGCATTTGACCTTTCCATGAAATTATTGTTTGGTTTTTGCTTTCTGTTGCTTTGAATGCAGCGTGAACTTGATTGAGCACAGAAATATCTTATATTATCTCTTAGTTTGAAAGTATATAACTCACGAATTCTAACCTACTTGATTTAGTGCAGAAGTATCTTTCATTATTTCTTATTTTCGAAGTATATAACTCAAGCATTCTAACCTTTTGTATTTGTTGAAATCTTAAAATTTTCTTCTGTAAACTTTAAGCGACAGGCTAATTATTATATTGTTAGCTTAGCTGAACAGTTTGATTTTAGCTGCTTTTCATTAGCATGCAATTGTATTTTTTTTTCTTAAAGGTATTTATTGATTGAACCTTCTATTGTTGAAACCATACTGTAAAGTGATGCACAATTAATTCTCGAGCAATTCAAACTAAACTAAATAATAAAGGAGGTTGTTAGCATATGTCAGAATTATGGAATATGCTCTGTTGGAATGTTGTTTGTCAGTTAATTCACCACCAAATAAATTTCCCTCTCTTACCATTAAAAATAATAAAAATAAAAATAAAAATAAAAATTAAAACATTAACCATACATGTTTCTTTCTGTTGCTCCAACAGTATATTTATGACAGCAGTGGTCAGTTTTCACCTAAGAAGGAAATAATATTCCTGAACTGTTTCTTGAACGAGTTTTCATTTCATTTTATGCAAGTCTTCTTTTCTTTTCATGAGTATTGCATCTGTAATTGTGGTACATGAGCCTTTAAAACAGATTTAATTTTACTTTTATCTTAGTTTTTTAGTTTCAAGTCTTTATCTTTTTATTTTTCTATTTTGCAGACAAATACAAGTGTTGCCAGTTCTCTTGGAACATTTTTCTTATCACAAATTTCTGTTATCTTTTTGGACATGCTAAATGTGTACAAGTAAGCTTTTTATTATTAATTTTTTTTTAAAATGCTATTGTTATGAGCTATCTTGTCTGGTCATTAAAGTTATTTATAATTTATGCAACAGAATGTACAGTGAGCTTATATCGAGTAGCATTGCGGGAGGAGGGCCCTTTGCATCTAAGACATCATATGTGAAACTTCTACGGTGAGATAAATTGCTCTAATTTTGTTTCTGCCTTGGTTTAATACTCAAAGATTCTTCACTTCCTAAAGTTTGCAATGAACAGATCTGTTAAAAGAGAAACCCTGAAGCTCATTGAGACATTTCTAGACAAGGCAGAAGATCAACCACAGATTGGCAAACAGTTTGTACCTCCAATGATGGATCCTGTCCTTGGTGACTATGCTAGGAATGTGCCTGATGCTAGAGAGTCTGAAGTTTTGTCCCTATTTGCAACAATAATAAACAAGTATTGTACCTTTTTCTTCTCTGATGTATTCGTAGATTTAAGAGTGATGGTGATATTGCACTTCAAAATTATGATTTTATGGAAGACTTTTTTTTTACGCTGGAGAGAAGGATGTAGAAATAACTCCTGAAAAAAAACGTTACTAGGATATAATAGCAGCATATAATACACCGAGATTGCATGATATATTGTTAAAAAGCAGCTTTGCATCAAATACATTGTTCTTAGTACAGTGAGCATTGAAATACTGGAACATATATTTGCAAGAGTATTAAAATTGTTAGTGAGTTAGAAAGTTGCACTAACACTCCAACGAGCACTAAACTTTGTGCCATTAGTTTTGCAGGTTTTAATTATGTTGTGGGTACGTGTATAATACTCTATACTGGGTGATATTGTCACATTGTCTACTGGGTTCTATGTTTTGCTATGTTAAATTCTGATGGACTTCTGAGTGAATTAAGGATATGACTTGCTATCGGCTATAGTGTTTATTTCGATCTTTTCTGTTAGTGTGCTATTCATGGATTATTTCCCCTTTGTTCTTGAAGGTATAAAAGTGCAATGATAGATGATGTGCCTCGCATATTTGAAGCCATTTTCCAGTGCACACTGGAGGTGAGGATGTATGCGGTTAATTTTGTGATCAATGATCTCTTTATATTATTCAGGGTTAGGCACACAAGTTCCATTTTAATGTAGTAACCCATTAACTTTGCCTTTCACGTGTTCCGTCAACTGCTGATAGAGTAAACATCTAGAAACTATGTCACAATTTATGTAGAGTAAAAGGTGTCAGTGACCTGGTCTATCTCCATCATGCTCTCTCTTATAAATATGTGGGTGGGTAGACACGCTCATGTGGATGTTGGCGAAAATATCTGGCTCTGCAGCGTCAATGCTGTAATCATCAATTCAACCCTGACAATAACTCTCACATGCGATTTCTTTAAACAAACGAGTTGTTTCACTAGCGGTGAAGATGACATTATTCTTTTTCAGTTGACATTTCTGGTTGTGCTGTAGATGATAACCAAAAATTTTGAAGATTACCCAGAGCATCGACTCAAGTTCTTTTCATTGCTTCGTGCCATTGCTACTCACTGTTTTCCTGCATTGATCCGGTTGTCAAGTCAGGTTGGTGGTTAACTTTACTGTTTCTGGTGTCCATTCTTTTAGCCATGTTAAACTTGTTGGTACATGAATTCATGGCATGATTAAGTTGTATTAATTAATAACCATGCAGACTATTTTCAATGAACTTATTCCTTTTCTGATGTTTTTCTGATCCTAATCAGCAACTTAAGCTAGTAATGGATTCAATCATATGGGCATTTCGGCATACAGAAAGGAATATTGCTGAAACTGGGCTAAATCTTTTATTGGAGATGCTGAAGAATTTTCAGGCACGCTTTTCTTTCAATTGCAATCGTGCATACTCTTCCTGGACTGATTAGTATTGTCACACATGCTGCTTGTCTGTTATTTGGTGGGTAATTTGACAGGCTTCTGAGTTTTGTAACCAGTGCTACCAGACATATTTTGTGACAATTGAGCAAGAAATATTTGCTGTCTTGACTGACACATTCCATAAACCTGGGTTCAAGTTGCATGTCCTAGTGCTACAGCACCTGTTTTGCTTGGTAATGTATCATGTGATGCTTTATCTGCTTTTTGTCTGGAATTTATGACATACAGTCGATGGTTTACTTAATTTCAGGTTGAGAGTGGTGTGCTAACGGAGCCTTTGTGGGATGTTACCACAATATCTTATCCATATCCAAATAATGCAATGTTTGTTCGTGAGTATACCATAAAACTTCTGGGGACATCTTTCCCCAACATGACTGCAGCAGAGGTATCAAAGATAAAGAAAATCCTTAGTAGCATATTTATTTTCTAAGTTGGGGATAGCTAACTTGAAGGGAACTTCTTTTTAGATTACTCAATTTGTGAATGGATTATTGGAGTCGAGAAATGATCTCTCCACATTTAAGAATCACATACGTGACTTCCTTGTGCAATCAAAAGAATTTTCAGCTCAGGTAAATCTAAAATTTACTGTGTTTTGCTTGTGTTGTGTAACTAGCTTGTGGGATGTGTTGTACTTTATAGTGTTTTGGTCTCTGAGTCCCATGTGTAGTATGTCCTTGTCAATTATTTGATTTTGCATTCTTTCTGACGAGCATAATTCTTGTTTCTTAACACATTCTGCAGGACAACAACGATCTTTATGCAGAAGAAGCTGCCGCACAGCGTGAAAGAGAGCGGCAAAGAATGCTTTCCATTCCTGGGCTGATTGCCCCAAATGAGATACAAGATGAAATGTTGGACTCGTAGATTGGGCAAGTTTGTGCTACGGAAGCTAATTTCATGATTTTTTTTTGTTTGGGAATTGCTGCGGGTGTCTTTATTCCTTTTTCCAGGATCAGTGGATATGAACAGATACAGCATTTTTTTTCCCGATAGTATTTCCTGAGGAGAATTTGCATTTAGTGGAAAATGGTGAATCATGCAGGCACCCAGGCTCTATCGCTTGGTTGCTGTCAATGCTGGCTGGGTGTAGAGTATTTTAGATGCTAGTGTAGGATAAGGATAATATCTGAGTCATTGTACGGGTTCCTGGATCCAGCTTGATAATTTTTATTCTTCATATGATGGTTGGAATGCAACAACTGTTTAGATGATGACTCATTTTGACAGTGTTGATTCATCTTAGGGTTTTAACAGACAATGCTAACGTTGGTGAGTTGTGCAGAACAAATTCTTTCTATTTTCTTATATAAAGTAGCATATGCAATGTGTTTTTGGTATTTGGGTGATTTTCTTCTGTATTTGTAGTGATTGACCATTTAATTTTTGACTAATTGTAAGGTTTGGTTCATGTATGATCGAATTTTCAGGGTATAAATGTGTTGGAGCAGCAGCAGACGAAAAGCTTCCATAGCAAATTATTGGGAGTAAAGATCTTTTGCTAAAGTAAATTTAATCTGAAAATGTGGAGCACATGATTAACTTAATTGAATTGTGAACAAGCTAAAAGTTCATAGGATTGACATTACACTTGAAATTCAGGAAAATGAATCAATTCTCTTAAGATGATAATAAAATGTCTCGCAATGCATCATAATTAGCCCTGGAACTTCCTCCTGGTCCAACGGCATTGTGGCTTAGTTGCTTTAGTTTTGTGATGTTTTCCTTAACATTCTTTCCTTTGTCTTGGCTTAAAATGAAATCGAAGCTGGCGAGTAAGGCATTCTTGGTGAATATCCCATCATCTGCAATGGCACCAATTTGCCAAACGTGCTCCATCATTCTTCCATTAATCACCTGATCACCAAAAAAAGGCCTGCCAATCATTGGCACACCCGCTGCTACGCTTTCGAGTATTGAGTTCCAACCACAATGTGTCACAAAAACCCCGACTGCTTCATGTTGTAACACTTTCACTTGGGGTGCCCAATCTACCACCATTCCATTCCCTTCTGATTTTGCCCTTTCCAAGAACCAATTTGGTAGGCTTTCCTGTGAATGCCCTCTGATTGACCATAGGAATGGCACTCTACTTGCTTCCAGTGCCTCAGCTATTGCCGTTATTTCCTTTTGAGATGGACTTGCTACTGTACCAAAGCTTATATATGCTACTGAATCAGCACCAGCTTTCCTCTTCTGCTTGTCTAGCCATTGCAGGCAACCATATTTATCATCTGTTAACGATGGAGATAATATATTGAAGGGACCAATACTCAGAAATTTCTTGAATTTGGATTGCAGGTCATTTGTTATTTCAGGGTCAAATTCTTCGAAGGAGTTTATGCAAACTGCAGCTGCCCGCGGTAGCCTTCTGCTCATTTCATGTAGCATAACTGAAAACATTGATTGCAGGTTTCCAGATAGAATTCCTTCAGGCAAGTCAGCAACACGTAATTTAGACATTCCTGGTATGAATTCAAGCCTCTGGTTTTGGTTTCCTCCAAGTTGCATTCTTTCCCTGATTAGATCAGTACAAACATGAGCAGAAAGAGAGTTAGGACCTGCTGTCCAAAGTGGAATCCAAGGCACATTCCAATCCTCGGCCATTTCTGCTCCAAACCAAATGAAAGAGTCGGTCACCAAACAACTCAACTTTCTCCCAGTCTCAACCACTGCAGTATCAATTGCCTTCCTAAAGTTTCTGTCAGCAGCAATCATGAATAGCTCAATATGTTCCTGACGCTTGCCGGTAAAAACATAGTCAACAGGGACTCCATCTGATACGTTGTAAGGTATGATATTGTCTGGTTGTTTGGAGGCAGAGAAAATAGTGTTGTTGGATGGCTCAGTGCTGAAGAATGTGAAGAGAGTGTTTGGTAGAGAGACGGCAAGGCGTTTGATGATTAAGAGAAGAGGAGCAGCGTGTGTTGCGAAGGGAAAAGTAAGCACTGCTACATGAGGCTGAGTTTGTGACATGGTTTTTGGTTGATTTGCTTTTCTTAGCAGAGCTTTAGAGAAGAGAAGAAATGAAATTGTTGCAATGCAAGTGAATCTCGAATGTGGTGCATATAAAGGTGGGGATGGGAGCGAAGGGTTTACTTGGTTTCTAAATGTTGGAAAATTCTCGTTACTTGGTGGGGTTGGTTGAGAGCATTTGCACCAGTATTTCTTCTTTTTAATTTACAAATAGAAGTGCACAGAATAGAATAGAACTGGCGGTTGTTTGCTTGCTTGGTTGGTATTTTTAAAAATTAAGAAACAACTGGGTGGTGGTAGTTGGCACGTTGCCCAACATCCAGTCTTAACCACTCCCCTTTCCACCGGAAGATGAAAACAAACATCCGTACAATGTAGTCTTTTAACTATTACTCACCTTTCAACGACAAGATGCGCATAAACATCCGTACCTCCCCTTACCGCCACCGCCTTTAATTTTTATTTTTTTTAATACAATAAAATGAATAATATTTATCTTTTATTTATATATTTTAATTTTTATTTTAAAATTTATCAAATAAAAAGATTTTAAATTTCAAAATTAGAAATTATTTTTTAAAAAAATATAATGGTATTTTTAAAATACCATAAACTAATTCCTAATTTTATATATAAATTATAGTTGAATTATAAAATAAAAATAAATAAATATTATTAATTTTTTTTTAAAATTTTACACATATATAATAATTTTACTCTTTTTGAACTATTTTGCCCCCAATGATCACGGTCTTCTACTTACAAAACATACTTACATGCTATAATGTCCAAGTAACAAAGCCACTTGAGAGCTATAATTAAAATAATTTTATTTAAAATCAATTAGAAGTTAAATTAACTTCTAATCAATTTTTATATAAAATTATTTTAATTATTTTCTCATACAATCAATCATACTTATTTTAAAAATTAAAAATTTTATTGTTAGCTTAAATAATAAGTCTTAATAAACAATCAAACTTGGGATTTGATCCCATATGCGATTGATCTCAAAGTGGTGGGAAGCAAATGAATATTCAAAATTTAGATGGCATAATATAAAAGCTCATAGCAAGATTAATGGCAAAGGGTTTTTCTGGAAACTCATGGAGTTGATTTTACTGAAACCTTGGACTCAATAATCAATGCTTCAACTATAAAGATTGTATTGACTTTGGCTATGTAAGGAAACTAGAAACTGAGACAAATGGAAATAAACAATACTTTTCTCAATGGTTAATTGAATGAGGTGATTTATATGAGATGAGAAGACACCTAAAATAAGCACTCAGGGCTTGGTTTGACAAACTCAAGTCAGCTTTAAAATCATGGAACTTGTAATATATGTGGATGATATAATTATAACAGGAGATAACACTTTTGAAGTTGCAATACTAACAAAGAAATTAAATGAATTATTTGCACTGAAAGATTTGGGAGAACCCAACTTTTTTCTTGATCTTGAAATCACTTGATCAAAAGATATTCTTCACATATCTTAAACCAAACACGCATCACTAATCTTCTCATAAAAAGCAACATGACAGACAGCAAGGGAATGAAAACTCCAATAGCAGCAGGTAGGTAACAAGCTCAACAAACATAGCAATAGGTCTTTCAAACATGAAACTCTTCATAGGTCAATAACAGGATTCTTGCAATATTTCACAATCTCTAGGTCAGACATCACTTGCCAAGTTAACAAAAGAAAAGGGTATTAAAGTGCTTGCAAGAGAATTTTGAGGTATATGAAAAAAAACAGTACAATTGGAACTGAAATTTATCAAAAATAACACATTAGAGCTGATAGGTATTTTAGATGCCGACTGGGCCACTAACATTGATGATAGGAAGTCAATCATAGGTTATTGGGTCTAACTAGGAAGCAACTTGATTTCATAGAGCTCAAAGAAATAACTATTGGCAACTATATCATTTGTAGAGTCAGAATATTAAGCCTTAGTTAAATCATCGCTTGTTCCTGATCGTAGTAAACCAGCCAAATTTGCATTAGATTGTTTAGTCGGAAGAAACTCAAGCTGCTGAGATTTCTGATTTTGCATATCAATGAATTCATTCCCTTTCCAAAAGGAGGAAAAAAAGATGTGATGGTTGATTTTAGGATGAAAACTTAATCTGAATATTCATGCTTGACAAAAGTTTCAATTATATTTTTGGAATCAGTGCTTGAGTATGCATGCATATTGAAAACTTAAATTTTCTACCTGCATATTGACACCACTGTAACAAATATCATATTGTGTGGAACTAAAGCAGATGAGTCAAGGATGCGACGTTGTTAGGTTGGACAAGAAAAAGAAAAGAAAAACCCTTCAACAATTCGAGGGATTGCTGGAGAGAGTGGCTCTAAATCTTGATCAAGATTCCAGATTCTAAATTTCGATACAAATCAAGAGTATTGGTGGAGAGCAGATATCAACAAACACAAATCAGATGTCTACAATTTTGGCAAGAAGAACAACAGACAGCACAATAAAACAGACATGTCGTAGCAACCATTGTTAATGATGAAACAACTCTTCCTTGCTCAAGTACTGCTTGAGGGACTTTAGTCCTCCACTATTAGGGAAGGGAGAGAGCAGAGACAAATACAATCATGGAGTGTCTTGACAGTTTGAGCATGAGTGGAATACAATTTTTTTGAATTTCTTCTTCAACTTCATGTTTTTTAACTTTGAGAAATATTACAAGTCGATATTCTAATAACTCTTCCATTGTTCATTATAATCTAAAAACTCTTTGCGAACTCGGCTTGTTTTCGTGAACAGACAAGAGAACGGAATTTAGCCTATCTCCGTTCCCAAAATAGGCTGGGGACGAGGATGGCAATTCCTACACCATTGCCTGCGCTAGGTACGATTCAAAAGAAATTTTGACTAGAAATCAAAATTATGAATCAAAGAGGCTATTTTTCATTATAAACTTTCTGTGATGCCATATTTTAATTAGTCAATTTTGCCAAATTAAAAATATAAAAACTTTCTGGCTGGATTTCTTTGTGAGTTGCGGAGAAAGATCGAAGCCAAAGGAAGGCAAAGCAAACGCAATCCTTATTCTCTGGTTCGTACGTTAGAGATTGAGAGACAAATCAAAGAAAATCAAAAGTATAACAAGAAGAAGCGGCAGCATGGGTCAAGCCTTTCGTAAACTTTTTGATACTTTCTTCGGCAACAGTGAGATGCGGGTACTCTTTCCTTTTCCTTTTTCTCTAGGTTGATTTCGTCTGTAATTGCTGTTCTCTAGATTATGGCTAACTAATGATCTTTGGCGTATTGATTCAGGTTGTGATGTTAGGTTTGGATGCTGCTGGTAAAACAACAATACTGTACAAGTTGCACATTGGAGAAGTTTTGTCTACTGTTCCTACAATTGGTTCGTCTTCTTCACTTAAATTTGATACTAAAATTCTGAAATCTTCTCTCTGATTTAATGTTTTACATTTTATGGGGAAACCTGAAAGATTGCTATATATTGTGTACAATATGACGTAGTAGAGTGCTAATTAGTACATTGTGGCGGTATTAACAATCTCAAGTTACCATTATCACGGTGATCGAACACAAATCAGCTTCTTCAATGTGTAGAGGGATATTTTTGGGAAGAGAGAGAAAAAAAAAGTGCAAGAGGCGGGCCATGGAGAATGTAAGCTTATTTGCTACTATCATATACTCTCCTATAATGGTAAGAACGAACGAAAGAAGTGCAAAATGAATGTTATAAAGTATGCGAGCCTAGTTGGTGCAACCGTTTTTCCTTCTTTGTATGGTAAGAAACTTCCACCAAATTTGGAAATATATAGTTAATAGCACAAGGGTAATTCTAATGTGTTAATTGAGGTTTAGTGTATTCATACCTTTATCCAATAACTTATTAGTGTTACTAATAAATTTATGTTGATGGATTGCTAGAATGAAATACAAAAATTGATTTCAACATTCACAAGCATCAGTTACTTGAATGAGCCAACATAATATGGTATTTTCTTTCCACTAGCATTGAAATAAATAATGCATCCATTAGAAAGGAGTTATTATTATAGCTTCTTCTCTTGTCATCTAATAAGTTATTTGTTCAAATAATTGTTGCAAACATGGGTTAAATAAAGTCGCCTCTTGGTATTTCTATATCAATTTAATTTGCACATTTCTCATGAAAGAGCTTGAAAAATTTTTCTATGTAAGAAATTTAAATAGTTGAAATTGTTTGTCTTAGCCCCAAGTCAACATTGGTGGTTGTTGCTTAAGTGAGGTGAGCTAAAAATGGAAATTTGTTGGTATTTGTAGATTTTCTGATCATGACACTCATTTATTTATTTATTTTTGCTTTATTAGATGCCTCGTTTCCTTGTTGGAGTCCATCAATTTAATTATCTCAACATCTCATTATTATGCAATACAATGTGTTTTCAAATTTTATTTGCAGATCCTAAGGCATCTTCTATTCTTTTTTCTTTTTGAAGACTTCATAATTTGTTTAATTTTTTTCTTTTTAAGGAATGATGAACATTACAGTCCATATATGAATGCAAACTTGTGTCTGTTTATGTTTTTTTTTGAAAAACATGCCATCAAAGAAATTTTGATCAAAAGGTCTTGTAAATATTTTTGCCTTTAATAGAATTATAACAACTTATGCTTGTGATTTTGAATTTAAGTTTTGTGTTTGATCACTTTAGAAGTTTGTTCATTTGAGGTGTGTATTAAAGCTAGCAGTAGTCCCATGTTAGTAAAGGAATAAAATTAAGTGAAAAAAGTATAAAATGCCAGTCATTTCCTTTTGTAAACTTACATTTACAACTTTTGAAATGAAGAAGTTACCAAGTTCTCAGGGTTCATTGCTTCTTTTCAAATTTATCAAATAGCTTTGATTCGCCATCCGAGCGCTAAGCTTCCAGTGATACCAATTTCATGCAATTCTCTATTTGTAGACTTAATGCACTTTGTCTTATGTTTATTCTAATTTGCTTTGAGCCATGTTAATTCTTTCAACTTTTATTTATTTATTATTATTTCAATGAATTTATGTATATTAGAGCTTTTTTTCCTCCAATTTAAGGGATTGAACTATTTGTGAAAGCATTCATTTGCCAAAAAATCATTGGTAAAATTATTGACATAGAGAAAGCATTGCCAATTGGTTAAGAACTCAAAATAAATGCTAAGCACTCTAGTGTACCCATTTTCTCTCTCTCCCATTTTGAGTACTTTGTTATAAAAAAATATGACTTGATTAGTAAGAGTTGCAATACAGTGGAAGTTAAGTGATTTTGACTCCTCATTTGATTTGAATTTATCACTAATAGAATGTGCGCAAGCTTTGATCTGCTAGCTATAAAATCCCACATCACTTGGGATTGAGCCTGAGGGTATAAGTGTCCTGTCCTTCTTAACTAGTATTAAGCATCTTAGGTGGGCTTGAAATTCATACCAAGAGCAAAACCTTCAGGTGTCAAGTTACTGGACTGTCAAATAGAACAATATCATCCGTTGTGTATTCTAATCCCCAAATAAGACCTTTTTTACCAAGGACTTGAAATCCCTGGTGCCAAGAATAAAATCATGATGGGCTAGGATTCAAACTGTTTGTGCCACTTTGAGTCATGTTAACAATATTGTGCTAGTTGGGTCAGGTTATCACAAATAAGTTGGGCTATTTCCTATTTTTGTGTCTCCATTGGTGGTAATTCAACAATGAAAGAACTATTATACTATTGAGATGTGTCTGCTAGACAAACAAAAAGAAAAGGTATTTGGCCCAATTAAAGCTCTGCTTAAATCTATTTTTGAATATTTGCAAAGAACAAAAAGCTGAACCTCTTTGAAATAAATACAAGAGAATTTATATGTTGTTTTCCTGGATGGCTAGCTGTTATTAGGACCATTGGACCTCAGAATGTGTATTTGATGTCAGTGACTATTTGTTAAATTGCCTAAAGAAAGAAAAAATTTAGGGATGATAAAGACATTGCTGGCAGTACAACTATTGACAATTGATTCCTGAACTAATTTCTATATGTGTCTATCATCTACTTTGTAGTCATTTAAGTTTTTACTCTAAGTCCTTAACCTTGAATTATGTCTAATTGAATTAGATTAGTCATTTTAGCATATGAATATGGAATATTTCTCTATTTGAATAATTTTCATGTCAAGTTTTTGTGCAATAGCAGCTTTTTTCTTAAAATTGTTGCATGTGGCCAGCCAAAGGGGAGAAACTTCTCTTGTATTGGATTTCATGTTCTTTGCAATTACAGCTGTTTTGCCGATAGTTCATCACAATTTTACTTAACCATATTGAACACCAGCAGCTGCACTGTTGTTTTTGGTATGTAGGATAGTCAGCTGAGACTTCAGTGATCAAACACTGTAGGTGTGCTTGAAAAGATTTGGCATGCGTGATGCTATTTTGCTGCATGTGGTTGTCCTGTAGTTCTAGTGGGTCCAGTTGTTTTGCTTGCATTTTTCTTTTGAATTCTTTCTGGGTTATTTATATGAACAAACGTGTGTCACAGCTATGATTTGTTGAATTTGTCATTAAGTGTGCCAACAAACTGATGTTAGAAGAGCATTTCTTTTGTCTCTTACAGGTTTTAATGTTGAGAAAGTTCAGTATAAGAATGTGATGTTCACAGTCTGGGATGTTGGCGGACAAGAGAAATTAAGGCCACTTTGGAGGCATTATTTTAATAATACTGATGGACTGGTAGTTACAAGTCTCCCTTGCCTTTAGTTTCCTATATTATGATTCTTGCTAATACCTTTGTTCATTTTTTTTTACCTTTTATCATGTGATTTTGTTTTGAATTTGATCTAGTTGTCAATTTAATTGATCCTTTTTAGTTGCCATTTCCTATTTTTGTGTCAATTTAATTGATCCTTTTTAGTTGCCATTTCCTATTTTTGTGTAGAATTTGTTCTGCTTATTAATTTAGTGCATCTCAGCAAACTTAACTGCATGTAGTTATACGGTCATTGATTTTTGTGTTAGTGGTTCTGATAGAACTGTGTTTTTGTACTGGTGGATATATCTGTACTTGTGTCTTTGTCTGTGCAGATTTATGTTGTCGACTCATTAGACAGAGAAAGAATTGGTAAAGCGAAGCAAGAATTTCAGGTTGTATATATTTTGAGAGGTATACAATTACATAGACTGATGTGGATGACCTTTTCTCAGTTGACCTACCAATTTCTTGCAGGCCATCATTAAAGATCCATTCATGCTCAACAGTGTCATTTTGGTGTTTGCCAATAAACAGGACATGGTATGTTTTATTAGTATTTCCATAGACCGGCATGGTACTTTCTTTTTTTGACAAACACAAATATTTACTTGTTTTTGTTAGTCTCTGTTGTATAGCTACACGTTTAAGAAATTAGAACTATTTATTCCTTTTTACCCGGTATGTCTTGCAAAGTTTGCCAAGCTCACAAGTTGTGTTGTAGGACCTATTTCTGTCTTCATTCAACATGGATAAATACAAAAACCATGAACAATTATCCATTGATGAGAGATATATATCTGCTTGCATACATAACAAGTCTATTTCATGAATCATCAGTATTCTTATTTCAATGTGGCATGGTCAGTTGAAACTCGTGATAGTCCTGTTCTATGATTAATAAATGGCCAGATAATGGTTTAAAAGTTACAATGACATTGGATTTACCAATGTTATTGAACCTTTTGTGAGGAAATCTTTGATATCCTTTAACAATAGTAAGACAATTAGGTTGGACATTTCTCTTTCTCAAGTTTTCTCATGTTGGCGATTATATTATCTACAGAGTTCATAGAAAGTGTAAATTTCTATTCTGTTATAACCTTGTACTGTGTTCTAGTTTTTGGTTTCCCAGGGCAATTTTTTTCAGTTAGTACTCAAAGCAGTTAAGAGAAGAAGAATTGAAGAAACGTATTTGGTGGAAAAAAATGGAAACTTCTGTCTCCCAGAATAAGTTGGATTTGAAGTTTAGTTTTTGGCACAAGGAACAAAGTGCATGTCATCATTTAATACGGATTTGCTATTATGAAAATGAATGCTAAAATTTTTCTTATTCCATGCATACCGCTGCTTCTAAGTCTTGTTAATTTGTCCTTTCAACAACTTAAGGATATGTCAAGGAAACCCGTGAAAGAGTCTCATTTTATGATTGATTTGCCTCTTTGCATTAAATTGTGTTTGAATTACAGTTGAAGCTGTTTGTTTGGCAATTAGTCATAGGTATGGTTGTAAAGCCTTTGGCCTGGTGATGGTTATATTATGATGGTGGAGCTGATGCTGGCATAGTGGAGGGCAATTAGGTGATGGCAGCAGTAGCGGTTGTAATGGCACTTCTGCCATGTTTCTCCTTCAACTGAGCTTCTCACCTTTCCTTGATGCAATCCTTTTTTATGTACAGAGACTAATATGCCCTTGACATTCTTGATTTTTATTGGTAAAGTCAAGGATCATTCTTAGGACGATCACAAAAGATACTTTTATGAGATTGGAAACTGTAACTTTCAGAATACTGAGATTTTTCCTGCTCAAGATGTTGGTTATACGTCTATCTAGATCAGTTAGGCTAGAAAAAAGAAAATTAAGAAAAGATGTTTCATTTGATTCCATGCTCTCTGACATTTTCGCAATAATTAAGAAGCTAGTTTTATTATACTCCACTGATCACTTTATTTGTACTCCACTGATTGCTTTGACAAAAAGACTCCACTGTCTTCAATAATTAAGACACTGGTTAAGCTAGTTTTATGCTTTCAATAACTTGAGAGCACCTGTGCTTAAATGTAGTTTACCCGATAGCTTTGACATGTATGGAAGCATAGTGGTGTTACTTGTTTAAATCTACTTTATCTTATAGTTTTTTCATTTAAAAGAGCATGGGGAGGTTGACTAAGAGTTTTTAGAGGTAGATTTAGGGTTTCCTTACAGAGTAAAGAAATTGAAAAATTTTCTCTATTGCTTACTAGAACAATATTCATCAGCGTTCATGTACATAGATAAATATATTTGTGGAAGGTGTTACTTATACCATATATTGAATGCTGGTGTTCAGAAAGGAGCAATGACCCCAATGGAAGTATGCGAAGGATTAGGTCTCTTTGATTTGAAGAACAGGAAATGGCATATTCAGGGGACTTGTGCACTTAAAGGAGACGGACTTTATGAAGGCTTGGATTGGTTGGCTTCAGCTCTGAAGGAGATGAGAGCCGCTGGATACTCATCAGTGGGAACCTCATCATTCTAGAGATCCAGGTTGAAATTTTTTTTATCTGCTTACAGCCCAGAGTAGTGGTAGACATTCTAAATTTTTGTCCCAAATGATGTGGCATTCATCAAGTAGATAGTGAAACTTACAATAAATAGTTTTGAAATTTGTGTAAATATATTAACCATTCGAAGAAAGCCATGTCATTTGGGATAGAAATTTGTGATAAAAATCTGGGATGTCTAGCATAACTCTACAACTTATTATAAACTTTCATTTCATGTGTGGTTTGTGACCTAAATATGACTGCTATACATTTGTGTATGAAATTTAAAATCCTCACAAGGTAGGACTAGAAATTCTAAAGTCACATGATGCTGAATTGACTTCATGACCTTGTTTTTTCAGGTTTATTCGAGGCCAAGAGGTGTACTGGTACTAAATGATGGAAACATCGATTGATGCATGCATTTACTGGTGGGAAGTCCTGACTCTAATGAAATTCTTTTGGGTTGTAATGGCATCTAAAGGCTAGGAAAACAGCTTAAGCGTAGTAGGGCTTCTTACTTTTGGCCATACACGTTTGTATCTATGTGTGTGTGTGTGTGTGTGTGTGTGTAACTTCCTGCAATTGCAATGTATATTGAAGTTAGCTAGATGCTTGTTCATACTCTCTTCCTAGACATAATAGGTATGGTTGGCAATTTGGATTTTCATATCGTACTTGTTTAGTACTGTATTTATATCATATCAAATGGAGATTAATTTAAATCTAACTCGTTTAACAATTATGTTGACAATTTAAAAAGTCTAATACGGTATCATTGTTAAAGGATCGTTCATCATGTATCTAATGCAAGGATGCATCCAAAGTATTAAATATCCATCCAATGTTTGGTTGTCACATGGCAACCGAACGTTTAAATTGTAAAGAGAACAACTCATTTGGTTATCATTTATTCGAAATAATAATTAAATAATTAATAAAAATTATAAAATAATATTTAGTATTATGTTGATTTTCAACATTTTCGTAGGGTGTTTCAAGTATTGTTTAACAACGTTTTAAATTTTTTTATTATTTGTTTCAAGATTAAAGTTAGTGTTTTAAGTACTTTAAACATATACTTGTATCAATATACACTTTGTGATAATTGTCTGCACCCTTGTTCCAATTTTGATGTTCATGTTTCAACATTTATGTTGGTGTTTCAATTTTTTACGTTAGTATTTTAAGTTTAATAAACACGCATTTGTATAAAAATACATCCCAATAAACAGTAGTTAGAATTGGTGTGCACCTCAGTTTCAACTTTTATGTTAGTACTCTTAGTGTTACCTTGCCAAAGATTTATGTTTTGCATTACTTGTTACAAGTCTTTGTCTTAGCTTTTGAGTATAGTACACAATAAACATGGTCTGTAGACAACTTAATGAATTATACACTTAATGTTGTACTCATTAAACTTAAGTTTAATAAACAGACATGAAACACGCATTTGTATAATTTATCTATTATGAAACATGGTCTCAATAAACTTGTTTCTTATTCTTTTCTCAGTTTGTTTAAGCTTGAACCACTCTGGATAACCATGTTTCCTTCCAGAAAACATTAAGAGTATGTCTTGTATTGTTGCAGTGAGTGCAAAAACAAGATGTAGAGATGGTAGGAAGAGTTGGCTGAGAATTATTCTTTTGGATAACAAGAGCCGAGGCCTCAAAGTGATCCTCTATTCCTATAGTGACTTGTCTCTGCGCTTTATGATGAACTAGAGAATATGTATCTTCGAGGCTGGCAGAGGAGATGTAGTCAAAACATGACCATTAGCTTGATCGAAACTTGCAAGAAACATATAAACTCGAACCTGAGGGATATGCTTCCTTTGTTTCTCAATATCTATTAATTGGCCTTTAATAGTCAAGTTCTATGAAGATTGAGCTCAATTCATTGCAATTTACGGTTCCACACTGCATAAAGGGTGACATCAGGTTATCCGTCATAGAATTAATAAGCCAAGACTTGTACTAGGCATCTTTAGCCAACTACTCATCGCAGACCGGATTTCCTCCACAAGTGCAACGTTTCTCCCTGTGATTTTCTATCAGCAATATGCACCTTCAAAATATTGAACCAAACACGATAATTAACACCATCCAATTTGATAGTAGGAAGTGGAGAAGAAGTTTCATGAGTGGTCATTGCGGAGGACTTCTTGCTGTCAGAAGAAACCTCGGTTAGAGAGGAAGAAGTGATGGCTAGGATTTAGGGCTATGGTAAAGCATGGAAGACATGGAGCAGCATCATAAAGAAGATATTACAGCAGTTCCTGACAGATTTTTGAAAACAAAAAGGAGAAGACCAGATTTTCCAAAAGAAAAAGGATGCGTTAGAACCTAAAAGTAACACTCTTTCCAATGTTTGGTCAAAAACATCTATCAAACATTGAAAATTAAGATGTTTTGTTTAACAAGAACATCTATCAAAAATTGATAATTAGAATGTTTTGTTTATTCCTTTTATCCAATGTTAAAAATTTCAAAATTTGATAAAAAATTTGTAGTAAAATATGATACATTTCATAAATATTTTTAATTAAATTCACAATATTTGAGTACTAATACCTAACAAACATCTTAAATTATTGATTATAACCTAAACGTCAAAGAATTTTTTTATGTAAATATTATCAATTATACAATTAAAAATAATTATTACATTAGAGTTAAATATTAAAATAAAAATTAATTATATATCTTATTCTAATATTTGTATAAATAAATAAACATGTTATAATTTAATTAGTAATTTAAATAATTATACATTAACGATATTTATTTTTAGTCAATTAATAATTTATTATACGTGAATTAATTATATATAATAAATAATTATTTTAATAAGTTAATTTTTTATTTTTAAAAATAAATTTTAATAATTTTTAGACACATATACGGTGTATGTCAGTTAATCCAAATCTAAGATATTATAAATGTTTTGAACTCTACATAAAATATTCCAGAGTCTCTTCTGTTGGTGTTCTGTTGAGACGGTTGTCCAATCTTCAATCAAATCAATCATGACAACAGAAGAAACTGGACTTCCTCAACGAAGATGGGAAGAAGAATGCACATCCTTGCCGCAAGCTCTATCATCGATTCATCATTGTATTAGCCTTGTGAACTTGTTAATTTGTCAAGTAACATCAATGTAAAAATATTTTTAAAATTTTAGGCTATAATTTATAATTTTTGATATTTATCTTTTTAGCTATAAATAAGGTTGGACTTATAAAATGGGCTATTTTTGTACTCTTAAGTATTATTATTATTATTATTTTTCTGAAAATTAAGTGTAATATGTTGCAAAAATTTAATTTAAAAGTGGGATCATAAAAATTAGAAAATGAAATGGAAGGAGGTTGTTATAGATGAAGCAACTGTCACCACAAAATTGAACAGTCACTTTCCGTTTCATAAAGGAATTCCCTACCATACCCTCTCTGATTCTGACCCACGCTTCCTCTCGACTCAGAGAAGGAGAGGAGAGAGAGAGAGAGAGAGAGGCTTGGTTGAAGTGATTGCTGATCTGATTTTTTTTTAATACTGCTTGAATTACATGACGTCCTTCCACCTCAACAAATACAGTTCAATAATGTTAGCTAACAAAGCGTCTCCGTTTCCGATCTTCCTCCATAAATTCCGCGGAAATCTCCGTCATCGACCTAAATTGCGTTGCATTTTGGACCATGCTAACGTCATCGCCGCTGCAACCTCCGGCAAGTTCCATGGCGCTGTAACCTCCGCCATCACCCACGTCGCTGTCACTGCTGTCGCAATTGCTTCTGGTGCTTGTCTTTCTACCAAGGTTGATTTCTTGTGGCCTAAAATCGAGGAGCAACCCGGTATTAACAGAATGTCTTTTTTCTTTTTCCAATTAATTTAATTATATTATAGTAAAAGCTGGTTTAAGTTTGCTGTATATTATTAATCTGCAATTTTTTGCTGTTTCGTAATTAATCAATCATTTTGCCCGGATGTAAAAGTAACAAAACTTGGAAATTTTATGGTCAATTATTTGAATTTGAACTTGAACTTGAACATATATGTAAATTCTCGGAGCAAATATGATATGTATAGGGTAATACAATTTTGCGCTAGAATTTGGTAACTTGTCAACTTATGTAATTCCATCAAATTGTGGTAAGTACGGTGCATCTGCAGTTCAAACCATGTAATCTGTTAAAGTTTTACTTGGTATTATTTTCTAAATATGAAGGTTCAGGCCAAGTTTGTTATATAATTTCTCTTCCACATATCTAACTCTCTGTAAAGCTTCTAACTTTGAAAACCTTGCAGGTTGCTTTATCGTGGATGGAGTTGACGTATCTGGGTATCCTATATTTAATGATGCAAAGGTTTAACATCTATGCTGGAATCATGACTTAAATTGTTTGAATTGAGTCATCTTCTGCCACTAAAACAGGTAATCTGTGAAGGCAGGTGCAAAAGGCTATTGCATTTGCCAAAAAAGCTCATCACGGGCAGTTTCGCAAAACAGGGGATCCATATTTAAACCATTGTATACATACAGGAAGAATCTTAGCCATGCTGGTACCATCAAGTGGCAAACGAGTATGCAGTTTTGATGCTAGTAATTTTGGCTTAAGTTTGTTCCTTGCTTTGTGTTTGTATCTTTTTATTCTATATCGGCAGTAGATCCAATTTGAAAATGAACTTTCAAACAATTAATTTTCAACCTTTATCTCTTGTAGATCCTTAGAATTCGTTTTTTGGTTTAGGCTTGATTCAAACTGAATCAAACGAAACCAACCAATCCAGTTTTTTGTTTGAGTTCAAATTGAACCAATTTAAACCAAACTGATATTTGTCAATCCAGTTCAGTTTGGCCTTGATCATTGGTTTGGTTTGGTTTGAAATAAACCTAAACCAATAATTTCGGTTCGATTTTAAATCCATCTCAAACAGAACTCTGCCCACCCCCAGACATAATATGTATTAGTTGCTGTGTATTTGCATAAAGTATGTAAAATTCAGTCATGGATCATCTGATGTTTTTGTAATTATGGTATGATAGAAAATCTCGAACAATAAAAGAAAATAGAATCATGCAGGTGAAATCTTCTATATTAGTCGATGTAATAATTTTTAAGAGTATCAAATGCATGAATTATGTTGCTGCCTGACATAACATTTTGCGAGAAACATATGGTTTGAATATTATCTAACCATGAATTATAGCTTTTTGCAATAATTTCTACTGTGTTGAGCAATAATTTGCTGAAGTTTGCTTCACTCTTGCATCTCATTATAAAAAAAAAGTGAATAGACAATTTGTAATAGAACTGTCTGCAAATTGCACTGCTCAAAGTCTCATTGCCCTGCACTCCTTGTTAAGATCTTAAATTCTGCTGCAGGCTGTTGACACAGTTGTGGCTGGTATTCTCCATGACATTGTTGATGATACATGTGAAACTTTGTACAGTATAGAAGAAGAGTTTGGTGATGATGTCTCAACATTGGTAGCTGGTGTTTCCAGATTAAGTTACATAAATCAGGTATTTTATCTGTTTTTTTCAGTAAGCTTTCCTTTCTCTTCAAGAGAGTGATAAGATGTGTTATTTCTATACACTAGTGGGTGTATCCTCTTTCTCTTGTGAGGTCTACAGTTCATTTTTGTGTAATAGATGAGAGAGATTGGTTTTGGATGGGTGTGTGGTGTGGTTGTCAGCAGGGTAAGAATGCCCCAAATTGTTTTGCCCAGTAATTTCTGTTGATAAAACAACAAATCAAAGAAGAACAAGAAAAACTAAATGTCAATTAATAAATCTGCCATTCTTAAAAATTCACATGCTAAGTTTTCTTTGAGCAAGCAGCTCCTGGATATTTCTTTCATATTAACTTTGAACTGCTTTTTCCAAGAGTTAAATGGAGCATTCTTTACTTTTTACTTTTTAATTTTCATCCTTTTTTGGATGGAAATGATCAACATTTCTGAGAAAGTGCCATTCTCAGTTTACACCTAAAAACATGGCAGAATTTTTTTCCTTAATAAGGAAAAAAATTCTTCTTCATTTTCATTATTGACATCATGGATTTCGTTCTGATATGCAGCAATGGATTTAAGCTTAATGAAAAAAATTGGACATATCCAGAGCAGTTTGAATTACTTTATGAAATGCAACTCTCTTGATCTTAACTCACATATTATATCTGTCATCAGAACCTTTCAATATTTGGGAAGGAGTTTATAGATGCTAGAGATGCTTATTGGCTTTTTATTGTTGAAATACACCTTCTAGATTAGTATGTCTAGTGTTTCTCCTTTTAATCAGAATTTTAAGAACTAGAAAGTTGAGCATTTCTGTTGAGATTCTTCATTGTAAGTTAGCTGTGTTGGGGACAAAGAGAAATTGATGGTGGTATGGAGTGGAAAGAGAGTTTCTGTGGGAGTAATGGGGGTGAAGTGTGAGAAGGATTAAATGATAGAAAACTGTAAAAATAAAAAAAATGAAAAAAGAGGGAAGAAAAATACAGGCATAAAAGGGTGAAACGTTCAAGTACTTGGGTGAAAATTCAATATGCATTGCTCAATGATCCATAAAAGAACTGACTGAACACGTAATTTAGGGCCCTATGTGTTAGACACACATCCACTAAAATCTAGTTCTTTGCAGTTTGAATTATACGGTGAACCCCAATCTACTTTCTAACTGTCCAAAAGTTATAAATCCTAAACTGAAAGATTTCAAAACTGCCAGTTGTCCTGTGATATTGATGGATTCTCTCTTTACCGGCTTACCTGTCTTTCGCGTCTTTTAGTGGAAATTTTGTTGCTTTTTGTTTAATCTGTTTGGTTTTTCCTTTTCTTACCTTTTGGTTTCTCTTGTACACTTCATGTGTATTGGAGTTGTGTCTGTTGCACTTCTTATTGAAGTTTATATACTATTAGAAAAAGTTTAGGTCATCCTGAGTAATCTTAGAACGGAGAAAAGACAACTGTTTATGCCTCTCGAAGTGGAAAGTTTATTTTGATAAACATTGATCCCTTTTGCTCAAATTGGTGGTCCTTTAATGTCAGGGTCATTGCTTTAGTCCTCAAATGTTGCTTCCAAATGTACAATAGTGATGATGTCTGGTTATCCAATAAGAAGTCTTCTCCAGTCAATCTTATTCTTGCAGTTTTTAGATCCATGCCTTGATTTTAACTCAGTCAAATTTTCTCATTTCCTTGTCTCTGGTTTTCTCCTACTGTTACTTAAACTAGCAACTACTTTTTCAGCTACTAAGGAGGCATCGAAGGAGAAATGTAAACCATGGTACCCTTGGTCATGAAGAGGTACAAGACTCAACTACTGAATCATGATAACTGTCAATCCCACCCGCTAAATGCTGATCTTGTAGATTTTATCAGTAATTTTCAGTCCCAAATGCTAGTTTATATGGTTTATATTGCTGAAGAATATGATAATCTGGTTATTTATTGCACCCAATTTGTCATATACTGTAATCTAATGTGGGAATAAGGTCTGTTTGGTAGATATCAAGAAAATAATATATTGCTTTCTATTGAATTCTACAACATACAGTAAATTACATTCTGCATATACCAGTACCTTTTGTACTATGCTGTTCGAGAAGTAACTTCTTCAATTTAAAAGCGTTAGTGATGATGTACGTGGGTATTGGTTTTAAGATTTTTTCTTCTGGGATTTTATCATCTAGCTCCTTGAATTTTCACATTTTGAGTAGACATAGTTTGCTATGAAGTAGGTCCTGCAATAAAGAACAGACAGGTCCTTTTTCTAACTGAATCCTAACTTTGTGAGATTAACGAATGAAAATTAAAATTAGGGACCTATCTAATAAAGCATGACAGACTGTGTCCTTATATTTAATTGAACATGAAAAATCAAAGACCTGGATGATAAAACCACATTTTTTGGAAATATAATTTGACATTTTTTGGAAATATAATTTGAAGAGTTTTCCCATGTGGAAAGTTAACCAAATTAATGCAAATAGCTGCAGTAATTTTGTTGTTCTCATGCTTCGTTGCTCATCCTTTAAGGCAAATGACTTACAAGTTATGCTCTTGGGAATGGTGGATGATCCACGTGTGGTACTCATCAAGCTTGCTGACCGTCTTCACAACATGAGAACCATGTACTGATTCTTCACTTTGAATTATTAATTTATGCCTGTTAAACAGTGACTACCTTCCCTAAATGTTTCTACTTCTCTGTTAATATTATCATGATAGCTTGAATCCTGGTCTTTGGAGGATGAAACAGTTTTTAGATTCCCCTGATATTATGATAATATATCAGACTCTTAGATTATGTTCTTTGCTTACAGTTATGCTCTGCCACCTCCAAAGGCTCGAGCTGTAGCGCAGGAGACACTGTTTATTTGGTGTTCGCTTGCTTCCAGATTGGGCTTGTGGGCACTGAAAGCTGAATTGGAGGATCTATGCTTTGCTGTTCTTCAGGTCTTCTCATAATCTTTGGGTTTGGGCATTTTCATTTATGCTGGAAGCTGAATATTTTCCTAGAGTTGCATGATTGTATTTAGCAATTTTGGTTAATTTTTATAAAGCAGTATTTTAAGCAATTTTCACTTATTTTATCTGAAAAAGTATTAAGAGCCATTCTGGAGATGCTTTAATCAGTGATAGTTGTGCCAAATAAATAATAAACGGTAAAGAGAAGCAGTTTGGTGTTTGTTAAATTTTCCTAAATTGACCGTTAGCTGCTCAAAAACACTATTGACCATCCCAACAAAAATTTGGCCCTAAGTTTAATCAATGAACTTGACGTTATCCTTTTACTGTTGTTTTGGTTTAAAATCTACTGAATATACTGATTCTATATATGATTTTTGTTTTTTTTTCTATAATATTTACTGTTAAAAGAATTTACCAAATGCATAATGTACTTCATCTAAATCTATGCTAATCATAGTATGTGGATTATGGCACTTGCTATAATTTTTAACCTGAAAATATGTCTTTGTTTGTGCATCTGTGCACATATTTCCAAGCAGTGGGTGGTTTTCTTATGACAGTTGACGTATAAAAAATTAAAATTGATGAGAGTTTTCCTATTTTTAAGTGTGAATGGGGAGGGTTGGATTTGGTGTGTGATAACCTAAAACAAAAAATTCTTTTTTTATCAATTGATCTTTAAATGATCAACCCAATTAGTTGTTCTGTTGGTTGCAGGTTTCACATAATCTAAACTGTGAAACCCTCCCACCTATCTTCTTTTGTCTCCTATAATCTGGTGGATCTCACCTCAAATCAAACAAATTTTCTCATTGTCAAGTAATGGATTCCTAATTTTTTAAATCAAACTTTATGTATACTACATAGCATTGATACTTGACAAACCCACCTTACACCTGCCTCACTTAATCCAGTCAATCTTGGCCACCTTTGATTTGCCTTGTCTCTATTTCACTTTATTCATTTGTGCGGCACAAAATCTTAGGGATATTTTCACTAACACCTATAAGGTATGCCCAAAATACACTTGGCACCATTAGCTTTATTTATCTTGCATTTATATCCATGTGAAAAGCATGTTACAATGTAAGCTAAGCACTACAGCAATAGTATCAAAGGTGATGAATATTGTGGCGTTCTTTCTTATTCTCTTAAGCTGTTATGTTTAATGGTGTTCAAACCAGACTCCCAGGTTACTGGTTGACTAGTACTGAAATATTAATTTTGTCTCGTAAATTTTTAGGTAGAACAGAACTGTAAATCTAGATGCAAAAGCCCAGAGTTTTGTGGTAGAATTGAATTCCATTGACTATCACTTTTGAGGTCCAAGATGCTTATGCTTGTATAATCAGTAATGTTAGAGCTTTCAATTCTACATTTATGCCTTCATTTTTAGGCATTGTTAATTGATTTCTTAATTGTAGCATCATTATGTGCAGCCTCAAATGTTCCGGAAGATGCGGGCTGATCTAGCTTCTATGTGGAGTCCTAGAAACAAAGTAGGCAGTCCTAGAAGGACATCTGCAAAAAGCAGCTTGTTACCTTCTGATGAAAGAATTTCTTCCGCTGATGATGAAAGTTTTGCAGCATTTGATGATCACATTTCAAGCATGAAGGTACATATGTTGTATGAAATATTTGTTGCTTCCATATACTTGTTATTTCCTTAAAGATTGGGTAACATATCACTTCAAATTTTTACTATATTTGAAAATGTAATGTGATAATGCTGATTCCAATATTATCTACTTGAAACATTTTGATTTGTTTGCATCACTATATGTAATATTTTGCTAGCCCTTGTTTTAATTTAATTGATTTTGTGTTTAATGGCAAGTGTTATTCTCTTGTTTTAATAGTCTTGGAAAATTGAGAAAATCCGATTAGTAGAATTCTAGGTTTGTTGAAGTTTGCCATCAAAGATTCACATTGGATGCTATATATCCATGTCATTGAATTAGATTTAAAGCGGTAACCGAAAAAATGTTTTATGGGATGAATGCTTTTTCCAACCCATATACAACAGTCACTATGTGGGTTGGGGCTGTGGAGTAGGGGAGTGATAAATCACTGAAAGAAATGAATCATTTGGAAGCAGTTGGATATATGGCTGTTGATTGAGTCATTTTATCCAGTGGTTCTTTGTGCCCAGGATCTTTTGGAAGCTGTAGTGCCTTTTGACATCTTATCAGATCGGAGAAAACGGACTAAATTCCTTTATGATCTTGAAAAAAGTTCAGAGTGTCGTACAAAAGCCAAGGTTGTGCAGGATGCTGGAATTGCTTTGGCATCGCTGGTAGCATGTGAAGAAGCACTTGAGAGGGAGTTACTTATATCCATTTCGTAATGTTTTGTTTCTCCTATTAGCTTGGCCGCTTTTAAAGCATGAAGAAAACATAATTTTTCATCTATACATCAGTTTTTTTTCCCATTATAAAATGTATATGGTGGAGATGGTACTATCAGTCTTGCCATGTATAATCCCTCCCTCTTGTTTCTCTCTCTGTCACACTCATTCACTCTGTTTTGTGTGTGTAGTTACATTCCAGGAATGGAGATCACTTTATCTAGCCGACTAAAAAGCCTGTACAGTATCTTCAGCAAGGTATTAATGAAGTTTATGGTTGAATTAAGCAATAACAAATAGGACATTTGGGTCTTGAATTTTTCGTACTTAACCTATGCAATTTAAATTATGAAATAAGTATGTTCTTGATAAAAGAGTCAGCTTCAATTACCATGGATGTACTCAAAGCCCTTTGAGTTTGCATAGTTCATAAGCCTGTTGATAACCATCTTTGCATAGCTAGATAGACAGAATATTTGACGTATGCAATGGTCATTTTGGAAAAACATAAAATCAAGTTAGAATGATATCTTTTAATGAAGAAATACTTGACATTGAGTATATATATCAAGGCACCTTAATGCGGTGCTTGGATTTTATATTTCTGTAGTTCTCCGTGGGCATAGGATAATAAATCATGAATCTTGGATATATATATATATATATGAACTTTGCTGGATCTGTGAGATATCTTCTACGATCAACCATGCATTATCATATAGCACTCTTTAAGAGACCATCAGTTTTAGAAAATTTCTTTCTTTGTTGATTTAAGCACCCATTGTCCTTTTCTTAAATTTTTTCTCTTATTCCATTAATTGAAAAGAAATACATGTATCTTGTGAAATAAAAGTTAAACAAAAATATTAGTGGGGAAGGAATTTAGATAAGTTGCTAATTAGACCTTGTGGGATCTAGAGTCTTAGCTACTTTATCTCTGATGTGCTTTAATTTCCTGGTAGAGTTATACATTCTAAAGTAATCTTATGGTTGTGATAAAATTCTGTTAAAGTGTTCGTTATGTGATTTTTTTTTATATTACTGGTACAATTATTTGTATGTATTTTTTTTTGTTGTTACTGGTATGAATATTTGTACATGAATTATTTTTGTTATTACTGGTATGAATATTTGTGTCTTCATCTTTACTTCATGCAGATGAGACGAAAAGATGTAGGAATCCATAAAGTATATGATGCCCGCGCACTGAGGGTAATTGTTGGAGACAAGAAGGGGACTCTTCATGGCCCTGCTATTCAGTGCTGCTACAGCCTTCTTGATATTGTACATAGGTACATAAATGTCTTCCTTTAATTAAATTATTAGAGGAGGTGCACAGTTGGTGCCTTCAGTAAGACTGATGTAATTTTATTTTATTTGGACAATTTACCATAGCTACAATAATTTTCTACACTCAGAAACTTAAAACTGGTTCCCATTTCTACCATTGTTAAATTGCTGGACATTATAATTATCATACATTTTAACTAGTTTGAAGTAAGCAGTTTTCTTTATGTTGCACAAAAATATGCCTTTTTTGTACTTCCTAAAACAAGATAATGGGCTATGGTATCTTTCTTTCTTTGCAGGCTCTGGATACCCATTGATGGTGAATTTGATGATTACATTGTTAATCCAAAATCTAGTGGCTATCAGGTAATGCTTCCCTCAAAACTTTCACTATGAAGATGGGTTATTGATGCTAAATCCTTTTGTATTTTTCAGATTTGCACCTTTTTTTCTTCTTTAATAAGTAAATAGAAATTTATTAAGAATAAAGGACATTCAAAGATGGGCACCATTGCGTAGAAGCACTCTATATTGCATTCACAAAGATAATTCTAGCCGAGAAAGCTAAAGCAAGTTACAGCTAGAGACACCGTTAGAAGAATATTTCTGAAGGAAATTAAGATTACAGTTGGTCTTTAAATGAAGTTATGATGTCTAGTAGGTCATTCTAGCATCTTCTGATTAACCATAGGCTTTAGAGGAAGTAGCTCTTGATTATCACTGTTAACCTCCTATAAGCTGATTATAAGCACCATTGTTTGCACTTATTGTTTATTGCGCAATGATTTCTATTTAATCAGTTTGTCATTTTCATATTGCCTCTCTAATTGTTTGTTAAAGTTGTTGCCAACCATGTGGTCAATACTATGTTAAATTAATTTTTGAGTCCATAATTATGTGGACATCTTGTATTTTGAAAAACTGTTTACTAGTATGAGTTCCTGTCATTTGAATATTCTTATTAGTTGCTGAGACTTCAGACAACAAGTATGCTTGATATTGGGAAATTTGGAAAAAAATTCATAGCTCTTAAAGAAAGAGATTATATTGCATCTCTATGTCTTTGTATTCCATAAATATATTGGATTCTACTAATTCAAGCGACCCACTAGGTTCTAAGTTTTACTCAAGACACTAGATAATTATTTAAGGAAATATCATTTTAAAGATGGGTAAATGATGTCCAAACCCCTTCTTTTTCGAAAATTGACAATTTTATACCTGCATCAGTTATTGTTGGAGTTATTTCCTAGAATAGAAAGGTTTATAATTCTTGTTAAAGCTACCTCTAAATCTTGCACTGCTTGATCTTTCTCTATTATAAAATCCAACTTCATTAAAGTTGAGGAGACTAGGAGAGGGGGACAAATTTGGTATATGGATTCTAATGGCTAAAAGCCCACTCATAATACTTTGTATGTGTTGTTTAGAAGGAGGAGGACTCAATAATTATTCTTTTGCTTGAACTAGAAGTAAAAATTTTGGGAAATATGGACCCTGTCAATCTTCTTTTGAGGAATGGGCCAAAACAGGTCATCCTCAATATCATAGTTATGAGACTTGATGGTACCATTATGGTTTATCAACTTACTCTTACTTCAGAATGAGCTCTTTACTAGAAAGAACTGCTTGTACCAATAAGAGTTCTTGCCATAACATCTATTGACCTTGCTGCTCTTGTGACCTTTGCTCATTTAGATGCTACTACTGTATTGTTATAATGCCAAGAGGGAGAATAGAGAAAGCAATTGTTCTATGGATATTACCAGTGGAGATATCAAATTGTAGAGGACTAGAAAACAAATAATAATAACAATAATAAAAACAAGAATAGCTGTCTGCCACAGTTACTAGGCTACACCTAATGGTGCTGCCTATTTCAGTTTCAATGGTGTTTAGGTTTCGATTTGGCCTCTTGCTTTCTTCTTTCAAAATACTTTTAAGGGTCTTAAGAAGAAAGAATTATATACCTTACTTAGGTTTTTGACTAATTTTGCATGTCAAAATTTTGTTGAGTTTCTTTACAATAAATGAATGGTTTATGTTCATATCAGGAGAATGCAACACGTTACAATGTGTAGTACATTTGATGTGTCTATTGGTCACATAGAGTGGATCATAAATTGCTCAAGAGACTTTTTGCTGAATGAATTCAATTGCAAGTACTTTAACGTGAGAAAGATTGAGCATGTGTTTGAATTTTTGTACTCATTTTTTACTATCAATGTTATTATAATTATTTTTTTTGTTGTTGGGAGAGAGGATTTAAGTGGTAGAATAGTCAAATGATGAAAGGAGTAACAATCATCTTTTCCTAAATTCTATAAGGACAAATTTGTTATTATCAAAGTGAAAGTCAGTTAACTTATATTTGTAATGGTCAAAGTAATGGATCGGGGTACAACTGACAATTTTTTTAGGTGAACGGTTGAAGTTGTCCATTTTGTCCAACTATGTGGATTTGGATGTAATTTGCTCTTATAACGGTGGTTGATATTCTTGTTTATGCATTTGACATCTATATAATGTCAGTAACTAGATACCAGTACGTAACTAATATGTTTATCTTGTACAAAAGGCATAGCCAATAGGAAGAAATCATTACATGGTTTGATCAATTTTGTCACTTAGCTTTTAAAATATTCAATTTATTTACATTTAGAGGTTTGGAAAATTCAATGTTGACAATTATTTTAGTTCAAATATATAAACTGTTCAGACTTTAATAATTATTTTCTGACTGCTTTAGTGTGAATAAATTATGTTATGTAATCTCCATGTAAGATCAACAGAGGCTTCATTTTGTTTGTTCCCTGAATGAGTCATAATCAGCATTTTGTTGGAAGTAGCTCCAACAGTTTCTTTAAAGAAGTTTTTTGTCATAATTTATTTGCTTAATATAGTGGTCTTGCTTACAACTTACATTTTTACATTTTAATCTGTTTTTATATCAATAAGGGTTTGAATTTGCCTGATTATGTAATTCAATTTGTTTATTACACATTTGTATTTCATACTTTATCTCAGGTTGTAGTTCATACCTCTTCTTTCTTTAATTGCAGTCTCTACATACTGCTGTACAAGGTCCTGATGGTTCACCTTTGGAAGTTCAGATACGAACACAGGTATTTTGCATGGTTCTTCTGAGGCTGTATGATGTCAAAGTTGTGCCAGTAATATTTATTTAGCTTACGTCTTAGTAATTCTCTCTTCCAGAAAATGCATGAGTATGCTGAAGATGGGCTTGCGGCACACTGGCTTTATAAAGAAACTGAAAACAAGTTGCAATCTTTAAGCAGCATGGATGAATCTGAAATAGAAGCATCCTCATATTCCTATCTGTCGAAAGATATGGACGACAACAATTCCTTAGATGATGATTTGTTTCATAAGTATAGTACTCTGAAAGTGGGTCATCCAGTCATTAGGGTGAAAGGAAGTCACTTACTTGCTGCTGTTATAATTAGGTATGTCATAGCTTCATTTTTAACTTATTTATTATTATTCATAGAAATTTCATATGCCAACTTTCGCATAAATGTTGCATTTTCAGAGTAGACAAGAGTGGAAGAGAATTGCTTGTTGCTGTGAGCTTTGGGCTAGCAGCTTCTGAAGTTGTAGCTGACAGAAGATCTTGTTTCCAGATAAAGGGTTGGGAAGCTTATGCAAGGTTATACAAAAAGGTTGACTTCCCTCCCTTCATATGTTGATTACTTGGTCTGCCAAATTATAATGCTAATCACCAAAAGAACCTTCTGGCTCTGTAGATTCTAGACACTTGAAAAATATTGTTATTTATGGTTTACCATGGCACATTGGTTAAACAAAATAACAGTGGTTATTAATAAGAAAGCTGAACAATTGAGGAGTGGGGGTATATTTATTGAACATTTTGTAGTGAATTACCCTTTAATTTATTTACCAAATGCAGTTCCCCTTGTTAATGATGCTATATTGACCAACGAGGCCTCACTGAACACAGACAGATATTAATATTCCATATTTTAGCTCTATAGAATTTCAAAAATCTTGGCATCATTTCAGTATCTTAAATCAATCATAAGATGAAAAAGATTTGAGGTGAATAATTTCTTGGATACTCAAAAATTCATTTATGATGAGTTTCTTGGATTTTTGTTCTTTTCCTTAAAAAGAAACTGCAAAACTTATGTAGCTAGAAAACAAAGTGGATTGGCGGGAGATGAACCAGCACACCTTAAAATCTACAGAAAGTTACAAGTATGAAAGACTCTACAGTATTAATATATAAAATTCTGCATCCTCATCTCAGGCCTCGCTGAGAAAAACCAATATCCTCTTCTGTAGCATCTATAAAAATACTTTTATTTCTTTATAATGATGCTAGCTAAAAATATGCTGGGACTGTCTTTGCATCTCAACTTGACCGCGGCCTTTTTGCTTCACAAGAAGTGCAAAAATAGATCATGAACATAGGTAAAGAAGATTCCAGCCTTGCATCTCTTAAGAGATTATACCCCAATCTTAAAGCCGTGATCTCTTAAATTTGTTCCTGGGGTTACATGAAGTGGTATTGAGGCAACACAGTTAAGAAAAATAATAACTCATGGTCTATGTGGGAGAATAAGGGTTTTAGACTGATTTCAGCTGAAGATTTTAGATACAGATATGTCAGAAAAATTCAGTTTGACTTAATTTGATCCTGTGAATATGTTTCCCTAGTATAAAAGCTGAAAGATTTACTTGTTATGTTATATAGTCAATGCTGACTTGCTATAATATTTGGTTTCTGAGATGGGCATAATGGTGTCTTGAGAAACACTCAGGTTGGTGATCTTAGGTGCAGGATATTCTGCAGGGTATGTAGATCTGTGATTAATGTGTCATCTTATGTAGTGCCCTCAATGGCCAAATTTTGGTTAATTGCTGAAGCATTGCCATAAGAATTGGAAACTGCTTGTAGCTAACTTTAGTTAGATATAGCATAAGAGTGTTTGTATTGTCTTTTGTTTTAGTGATATTTGACAATACTTTATTGTTCAGTACCAAGATTTTTGTTTATATAGTAGTTATTATTCAACTTACCTGGTTGACCATTGCATCTTGGCTTTTCAGGTGTCAGATGAGTGGTGGTGTGAACCTGGACATGGTGATTGGTGTACTTGCCTGGAGAAGTATACACTTTGTCGAGATGGCATGTACCACAAGGTATGTTATTGAGAAAATATAGTCATGAACTTATTTGAGATATGTCCTTCATTTAATCTCTCTTATACTGTCTTGCTCCTAAGAATAATTCTGTAATATTTTTAGTCTGTTTCATAAAGATAATGATTCTCTCTATGAGTTTGTGCAAGAGAATCCAAGAACTGAAGAGGACCATGGTGTTTTGAGTGCAAGTCCAGAGCTAAGTTCATTGAACCCCATCAATAATTGAATTTTACGTGCTACTGCATCACTTGTGTATGTTTGAAGAGGCTCATGCAGTAGGGTGGTATGTGGGTTTGTTTGGTATGTAGGACAAGAGAGATACGTCTATAGAACCCCACCATTTTGTCCCACGAATGTGAATTAAATTCTGTATTAAATTATTCAATTATTACTTTTCATTTAAGTGAGATGGGGTTTGGAAAGTGGTGTGAAACTTTTAAAAATAATGATAATAATTTTTGAATTAATTGCTAAAAGTTAAGATATTATAATTAACAACTATAAAATGTATATTTAAATGTTTTGTTTTACTAATTTAATTAAACTAATTATTAAATTCATATTTATAGACTTAGTTATTTTTTATTTTATTATTTAATGATTGTAATGATCAAATTACATATACAATCCTATCCAATCTTGTACTACACCAAACACAAGACAATACCCATTTAATCTTAGTCCAACCAATGTAGCTCGTCATACCAATTGAGGACTTGGGAGTATTGGATTTAAAACAAAGTTATTTTTTGCACATTCTGCTTGTGCTTGACATTGTGCATGTGATGATGTTTATTTTCTTTCTATTCTCTTTTATTGGAAAAAAATAATATATAATTACTGTTGCTTGTTTTTAAATAGAAATAACCAATTGATCGAACAAATCGATTGTTTATCAATAATCAAATTCATAAAATATATACGTGTATGTACTTTTTGGTAAATTTATTTTAAAGATATGTGATGCATAACTAGGATACTACGAATCGTTGTTTGTTTGATGAAATATTTTAGTTTTAGGGATTTTAGGGATATTAATTGGTTAAGTTACATTTATGCTTTTAAATTAAGCAGCTTAAGATTGATATGAATCCAAATCCTCAAATCCTTACTCGTTAGTTTCTTTCCACTATTTTCCTTCCTCTTTGTCTCCCTTTTATACCAATCCTCTCTCTTAATATCTTTTCACCCTTCTAATTCGAAAGAGATATTGTGCTTCTTTTGATGTATGGAGTGTACACTTGGGTTGATCATTAGTATTAAATGTTTCTTGATTTTAATGATTTTATGAACGCTTTATTGAACCTATTAAGAAAATTTGATGTCTGAACATCTCTTTATGCAGCAAGACCAGTTTGGGCGCCTTTTGCCAACCTTCATCCAGATCACTCATTTAACAGAACGAGAAGAATCTGAATATTGGGCTGTTGTCTCAGCTGTATTTGAGGGAAAACCAGTTGATGCTATTGCATCTACACCAAGCTTTGGTTCTGTTGCTTCAACTTCCATGGAAGCTAGCATCAATAACAAGGTATGTCTGCATTTAACTAACCAAACTCGAGTTCATCATTCTTGCATTCTCAAAAGGCCTAACATTGTACTGTTTTTTAACCGTAGAGCTTTAACTATTTAACACACTATCCATCCTTCAACGAACTTAATAGCATGTTAACTAATTCCTATTGATCAATTAACACAAATTTTATAGTGCAATAGCTTTAGTTAGCATAGGACCTGAGAACAACATTGTTGTGGGTACTTATTTGTAAATCAGCCTGCTCGGAAATTCCAAGGTTGTGATCCAATTAATGTTCTAATATTGAGTCACCATGGAATTCTGGTTCTGCAATAAAACCCTTAGCTCCCGCATCAGATTGACAATACTGAAAACATTTTTTTGAACAATTCCAGAGAAATGATATGTACCCATGACTAACGCATGCTTTTTGTTGTTAACTCTAGGTTCAACTGTTGAGGACAATGCTTCAGTGGGAAGAGCAATTACGCTCTGAAGAGAGTCTCAGACAGTCAAAGCTTGGTGCAAAATCTTATGAAAATCCCGATTCTGTTGCCCTTGGGGAGGTGGTGATAGTATGTTGGCCTAATGGTGAGATAATGAGGTTGAGGACAGGCAGTACTGCAGCAGACGCAGCTAGGAGAGTAGGACTTGAGGGAAAGCTGGTTTTGGTCAATGGTCAGTTGGTATTACCCAACACACAGCTCAAAGATGGCGATGTGGTTGAAGTTAGAGTGTGAATAATAGGTGACTTGGTGTAGGTAACGGGTTTATGCAAATTAATTGCCATAATTTAATGGAGTATGACAAGAGCTGATGATTATTTGAAGACATATTTGCTCGATTATTGAAGACTGTATTGTCCAGCTTTGACATTGTACCTGTAAATGGATTCTTTATGGATATTTTGGTGTAAATATATTGGCATACATGGATGGCTAAGGGTAGCTCTAAATGTATCTTTTGGTGGTCTAAATTCTGACCAACTTCCTTTCTTTTATCAATCTCTGTTTAACTACGGGAAATTAATGACTAATTTGTAACTACTGTGTTCCTATCTTAATTTTGTAAACATCATAATTCAAGTGTCGAGTAAGTATTCACTCGCAACACATCAATCTCGTAGGAGCTTTTCATATTATTGTCCTGGTGTCAAAACTAATGGAGATGTTCATTTTGATGTGCTTGTTTTATAGCATTATTATTATTGTACCTCAATTGTTATTGACACAATCACCATACACCATGATAATTTGTTTGATTATTTTTCTCCCCCAATAAATCGTTGGGTTTACTCTATTTATTGCTCTGGGACACTTGGTGCACATCAAAACCATTCATTCTCCAATTATCATATTGAAATCCCCTACGCACACGCACAAGGGGTCAGTTGAGACTTTCCACATGTATTCTTTTCAGCAAACATTTTGTCACAAAAAATACCTGCATTTTAATCTTATTATTATGGATAACTCTGTGAAACTAAATTAAATAGTATTATCTAGACACTCATTGAAAACACTATCTACCTTAAACCCTAACATTTTTTTTTCTAACAACTAATCTAATACATCGTCGTAAGATAACTTGTAAAAATATATATTATAATATATTACAAAAATTAATTAAAATTTTATGATTTTTTATTTTAAAAATTAATTAATCTGGTTCTGTCCAATGCAGCCCAAACTTATACAAAATTCATATCAAATATATATATATTTTAAAAGTTATATGTTTAAAACAATATGTTCTTTTATAGTATCATTCTAAAAATGTTCAATCGTTATGTAATTAAAATTGTCGGAATATGATTTGGATTCATGAATAAAGTTTAATTCCCATATTCATCTTCAAATATAAGGGGGCAAACGATGAATTTAATAAAAGAAATTTGAAGATAAGATGTGAGATCTATAATTCTTACAACAACTAAAGAATTAACTCTCATAACTCCCTCTTAACTAATTTCTCACTCGCTCACTTGTAGCACTCACTCAACAACTACATATAATAAGTTTTTCGTCCAACATGTTTTCTTCAATCACAATTACTATAACAATTTTCAAATTATCTCAAAGTATATACTTAACCATATTGTCAATTTAACTTCTATAAATAATATTTATGCATGTTTATTAGAATATGTTTATTATTATTATTATTATTTTAGGTGGACATCGTAATTGTGACATTACTTATCAAATATATATATTTTTTAATTTATAGTTTATTTTATACTTCAATCGATCAAGATTATAGTGAGTTATAAAGCCTTGATAAATTAGAGTTTAGAATTCATTTTGCAAGATCTTACAAGACAATAGCTTCCATGCTCTTGTTTTTGCAAGACAAACTTGCCTGCGTGACACACTGCAGGAAAGTGACTTGTAAACTTACCAAATGCTTCATTTTGTAATCTAAAACGAAATAAAACATATATTCTGATATTGTCTTAGATGAATGGATCTCCTTCGTTTTTCATTTTTGTAATCTAGCAATGCTCGTATATTACATGCCTTAGTGTATATATACGAGTAAACCATTACCATGAAATACAAGGATACATACGTATGCCAACAATGAAAATATTATATCATGATAATGTAAAATTCTTTTGGGATGAAAACAGTGGCTTAGCTACTTCCTAATACTCAAATCTACTGCATGTACAAATACGCGGGTGGGTTTTAGATATGGATCCGTTGAAGAACTATATACATTTTGGCGCCAAGAGGGGTTAGTTTTGTCAATCTTCTAACGGTAAACTCAAAACCAACTTTTAAATCTTAAATACAAGTCTGATAAAAATGTTTAGGCGCGAAGTCTTCACTTCACCCCTCTCTCGGTCTGGTAACGGTCAAATCATCGTTTTGCAGAAATTTGAAATTATGCTTAAGTCCATTTTCTTTTATTTTATTTTTGTATTTTTAATTTTTGTGAAGACAATTGTTATTTACTATTTATAAATTTAATTATCTTTTTTGTTTATAACAATTATCGAGATATTATAATTAATTAATGCAACAAAAATCATAGCAAAGAACTTTGTTACAACCCAGTAAAATTTATTGCCATTGTATCTGTAAATATTGTCCTAATTACCATAGCTGGACATGAGAGACAGTGATGAATTTACTGCATTTTCCCATCAAATTGGATCTGATTTCAAAATTGATGTATCACATGATAGTATGACACCCTTGTACAGTTACAAGTAAAACTTCATTAACACATACTGCAACATACTGCAAAGTGGTGTTAGAAAGCTTGCTTTGGCCGTAAAAGTATTGAGCTCTGTTGTTTATCAACCTCTTCGAGTTTCCTCTTCAAGCTATCTCCCTTTTGCAGGCATTTTCTCGCTTCATGCCTTTGCCCTGCGTCCATATGTTTTAAGAACTTTTCATTCTCTATGCCTCTATTCTCTTCAAGTTTTCTCCTCCGTTCCTGCCACGATTCATACTCTGACTTGAACAGTATTGACCTCAGTTTCTTGAAAAGCTTTTCAAGAATCATGATGGCAGTAACGATAAAGAGGAACGAAAATAGGGCGAAATTATGGTAGTAAATTGCGTGCGTAAGTTGAGAGAAACAAAGAAAAGAAACTGCGAAGTAAGAAAGCTGGCTTCTATAATACTAGTTAATGATTGAAAGATTGCAAGAAACAGAGACGAGAGAACAAAATCAGAAGTTCAATCCAATCCTAGTCCAGACTGAATTAAGTAGTTCAGAATTCCCTTTACTTGGGAATTGGGTTACCTGTTAATAATGTAATAAGTTTCCTAATTCAATCTACTGCATATCTAAACGCGCTGGTTTGCAGATATGGAGCCGTTGAACTCTAGATTTTGCCGCCAACAAGGTTGTTCTTTATCAGTCTTCTAACGGTCAACTCAAAACAAAAATCAAATCATGATTGTATTAATCACGCAGGAATGATGCTTATGTAATCTCAACCCAAACATTAAAAATTCAGATTTGCTATTATTCCAAATCCGTATTTCTATCGGAAATTAGGAGAAATGTAGATTTTTTGCATCTGGCCTACAATGGGGATTCTATATTTATGTTGAAGATATATTGTGGTAATAAGCAGACCATAAATCTTGCTTTGTAGTTTGAAGCACTTGGAAGATGAAAAAGTAGGGAAACATTAGCATTTGATCGCATTTTGTTGCCTGAATCTGGAAAATGCTCTTACTCCTTGAACATTGTGGTTTATTGGTTGTTGGGTTTCTGCTACTGTAACATTGTTGGTTGCTGCATTGTCAAGGATTTTTCTTTTAAATATTAAAGTAACTTCATAATTATTATATATATATATATATATATAAGTTTTTTCATATTTTTTTTTAAATATTTAAAATTAACCAAATTAGAATTAAAATAAAATCAAAAAATAGAATAATTTGTTAAATAAAAATAAATTTTAATTTTAAAATTTTAAAACTAAAACCTAAACTGAATCTTGATATGCTCACTCTTACCAACTTATATTTGATATATCAACAATACCTACAGCTGCTAGCTAGCTTAAGACATGAGCCCCCATGCCCCAATTCAAAAGAAGCCTATGTATACACACATACACACACAGAGCGAAGACTAAGAACTATTAGGCATGCCATCTTTCATATATATATATATATATAATATATATAGATATTATATATATGAGGATTAAGTAGTGATTTCAATGATGGGATTCAGAATTGTTAAAAACTAAAGTAGAAAATCAATTTCAAATCAAGATCAATTCTTTTAGGATAAGTTTTGGTTTCAAATATTAAACGTGAACCCGAAGCAAAAAAATTGGTTCACTTTTAAAAATTAAAAATTATTTACATAATTAATTTATAATATTTAATTTAATTTATTCTTTAAAAAATGAATACAAATTCATATTTAATTAATTATTCAATTAATAAAAATAATAACATTTAAATTTTTTTAAAAATTATAAAAAAAATTAATTTTGTTAATTGTAAATAAAATAATTCAAGTCAAAATACAACACAATACTCTTCAAATTTATTATTAAATTTATGCAAATATTATTGTCACATAAAACATATTCATATTTAATTCAATAGATAATTCTTTGAAAAGAATACTTTTTATCTATTAAATTACATTTAAAAAATTAATTAATATATTTATATTATTGAATTGAATTGAATTTAATATATTATATAATAATTTAATAAAATCATAATATACATATGCATTTGCGTGTGTAAATTATATATTAATTATTAAACAAATAACTATTATAATAAATAAATATATCTATGATATGATATTATTAGATATATAATTGTACTATCTTAAAAAAATTAATTTTTTTATTATATGTAATGTTTACTCAAATATTGATATAATATTTTATAAATAATTTATTATATATTAATTTTTTTGATAAATTATTTTTTTTATTTATATAATTTGCTATTTCTATAATTTAATATTATTGATTTTAATTTTTTTTTAAAAAAAGAGTCATAGAGTTTTTAAAAAATTAATATAAATAATAAATAAAATATTATATTTCTAAACCAAAACTGAAATAAAACTATAAAATAAAATACTTTTAGTAAAATAGATTTCAATTCCTTAGTGAAACCAAACTCAAAATCCATTTTGCTCAACCTTACATTTTTCAATCCCCAGCTTTGATTGTGTTGTGCTTCCACTGTGGGTACCTCCACTTCCAAGCCTAATAATTCATATCATCTTCCAACAAAATCCAAACGCAAAGGGTTCCTCAATCACTAGAGACCTTGAGCAATAGGTTAACACTCGCTGTTATTTTCTATGCTACTTAAAACTGATGAAAAGCATTAATGTATTCTTCCTTGGATGACTTCTTTTTCTTTGTTCCATTTTCCCCCAAAAGACCCGGATTTTCTGTGCCTGAGCTGTTACTAATGCCCAGAAGTGTGACTGCTCACTCAACTTTCTAGGAGCCACGGCTGGCCCCGTGTGTTTGTTACCGCGCAGGTAGCTCTGTTAAGAAATATCATTCATACGCCATGCGAACAAGCAAACATTTGCCCATATCATCGAATTCGACATGTTAGAAAGCCCACACCAAACATTTTGGTGATGCACGATCACAAGTTAAGCATAAATCTCCTTCCTCGGATCTAGCTAATGCTGCTGCTGCTGCTATTACTAGTACTACTACTATCCTCCCTCACTTGTAAATAAGATACTCTAGATGCAATATGCTTAAACTGCATTATGTATGATACTTTTATATTCTTCAAAACGCATATCCATCCCATTCACAAGTAAAAATTATTGAAAACATATGGTAGGGATAGTTACATAAACTCCAAGGTCACATCCCTTTTGACAAAAGCTTTCTCTGCTCAGCAGCGCAGAACATCAACCTCTGCAAGACCAGAGAAATATACAAAATCTGAAACTCAAAATCTGTATCTCATCCAATTAAATTACTGGCAACAAATTTAGGGTTTATAATTCAACATAACAGATGCTGCCACTTAAAATAAATCAGATAAAAACACTCCTAAGTGGAACAACAACAGCATACAGCAACTGCATTATAAATATATCGCGAGTAAAACAAAACAAAAAATGAACAAATAAAGGGAAACTGCATTTCTTATTCAGGCTCTTAATTTCTTCAAAACAACTGAAGTCATTGTGTAATTGTTTTTCCTTTTCGGTCTACCAATAAATTCTTTACACTTTACAAAATAACTTTTGGGAACAAAATATCATATACTTATCATTATATACATTAGATAGAAACCAGGGTGTAGTATAAAGAGGGTGCAAGGCCTACAGAAGGCTGCTGCAAGTGTAAAATCCAGCTACAACTCTAATCATTACCTGATAAAAGTATAGTTAGAAAAGGGAGAACCAGCCGATCATCAAGCTTGTAAGATTTGGGATGAAAATTTACCTTAAAACAGCATGAAACAAGTATATACAAAATGCAAGACATCAAAACCCTCCGCTCTCAGATGCAAGAAGGCCCATCTGCTGGGTAATATGATCCATATGAGTTATCTTGTCCCATCCATTATCCTTCCCTGGCTGCAGTTCCTGCTCACTGGTCACACCACTTTCCAATGGGCTTGAATTGCTTTCATCTGCATCCCCAGGGAGAGGGCTAGCGGAAAGAAACTGCTCCCAAAAGGCATCATCAATTCTTGGAAGCTTACAGATCCCATCTGGCAAAATGTCATCATGGTCGGGAGAAAAGGCGTCAGCCTCCAAGGTCATTGTCCCATCCAAAGTTGCTGACATTGGATCCAAATTTTCAGCACTCTGATTTTCAGACATTACAAAATTCACATCAGGAATTCCAATAGAGCTTTCTGGTGCAACACCTTGCAGCTGAGTGAAGGTGGGCAAACTTGTACAATCCCCACAATTATTCTTACTCGCCTCTTGCATTTGATTCATTTTAACACGGTCACTTACTACACAAGGGGAACATTGAAACTCAGAAGGGACAGGAAAACTTGACTCCGCCGACATATGAGATTGCCCAGAAGTTGGCGGAACTTCTGCTAGGGTCACTCCTGAAATTTGACTAGAGGCACTCCCATTGTCCAATGCCTTAGTAGAAGGAATATTATCAATCAGTAAAGTGCCAGGGTTGTTCATCGATGGTTCCAGCCTAGAAGATCCATTCATGTTCATGATCTGGTGCAGCATTGCTTTAGCTGCCTCATTCAGTGAAGGCTGAAACTTGATGATTTGTCCATTAGGAGCATTAGGTCCATATGCACCAACAGAGTTTTCTTCATCCTGCCTAGGCAGTCTCCTTTTTTTGTTGCTTCCAGAAATACATCTGTTGCTTTCATTCTGCTGCTGTACAAGCTGGCTCAAGAACCCTGGACTATGCACGGCCTTTGCAAGAAATGACATCATTTGTTGCTGCCGTTGTTCCATAACTTGTACACGCTGCCACACTGTTTGCAACTGGCGGTCCGTAGCCTGCTGCTGCTGCCTCAGCCTCACAAGTTCCTGCATGAGAACATTCTTGTCGCGCTTAAGTATTTCAACCTCTTCCTCAAGCCCATAATTCCCTACTTCAACACATGCCCCAACTGATGAGCTCTGAAGTTGAGGTTGTTGTTGACCATTTACATGAGCAGGTTTTCGCCTACTAATACTCTTCAAAAGGTGTTTCTGACCTCTCAGAAATCCTTCATTTGCAAATTCATAGCAGTCTGGGTCAACCTTCCTAAAACCCTGTTTAACCAAATGAAAGGAAAAGAAAATAAATGACAAGAAAATAAAGTCCTGTAAAATCAAATCACAAGTCATCAATAACATATGCCAAAGTAAACAAATAACAGCTATAGGAAACGGATTTAATTGATTCACCAATATTTTTTTTTCACTTTTTTTCCTTTTTCTTTATTGGTTCAAACCTCAAACACATAACTCTAAGAACTAAATAACAAGCATATATTTAAACCTTTAAATAAGAAACATTCCATAACAATTTCTTTATTTCAAGCAAATGCCAATGATAAAAAGAACAAGACAAAAGGAAAATAAAATAAAATAAAATCTCCCTATCACTTAGCCATTGATTGGATTACCTTTGCTTTAGGCAACTAAAATTCAAATTTAAGTCATTCACCTGCTTGTATAATGTTAGATAAATGGACAGCAACTAATATTTGTCAACAGACAGACATAGATAGAGAAGATTAAAAACGATGACAGACCACTTTCAAGCAACAATCTCCACGATTCATGCAAGGAGTGTGCATGTGCCTGCAGATTTCATTACTGTCTTTTAGTCAACATAAAACATCGTATATAAGGCTCATTAACTCCTAATGCAATCTCCTTCGTCCTTTTGTGATAGAAGAAGCAATATTAAGATATTGGCATATATTCAATCCACACATGAATAAATCATACGCAAACACACTCAGTGTGCTTTAAAAGTTCTGCACTCAGAACAGTAAAGAGAGTCAAATAAGCAACATTTCATATAAGTTTGCTGTTTGTTTGGTATAATTTCTTCAAGTAGATCTTCTATTAGCAGAAACTTTATAAGTAGTACTTCAAAAGGTTACTGATTATTTGGTTAATAAATCATAGTTTTTCGCAAAAACTATGCAATTGCCATAATCAACAAGCCTTTCGAGGTTATGTTATGAGAGGGATGAAGTTAAGTTTTAAAAATAAAATAATAATATTTCACACAATTTAACCTTTAAAAAAAATCTAAGTCTTCCTCACAATCCCAAAATTTGAGCTTCTCCTAATAGATATAAAACAGCTTTTCTAATCCTGCACTAACTCATCAGTATTACAACCAAATGATAAAGATTAAGAAGAGCTTTAGCATTGAGAAAGCTCTTTTGGTGAATAGAGAAGCCATATTAGACAGACACTTCAATCAACAGGAAAGAATTTAAGCGTAATCTATAGCTTGGTTAGATATTTTGTTGGATCTTGATTTTGCACAGCTTATCAAGTGCTTAATTTGGTAACCATCAAAGAACATTTTCCTATTCCTAGCATTGACAACATGCTCAATGAACTACATGGAACAGTCTACTTTAAAATCTTGATCTTCGCGCAGGGTATCACCAAATATGGTTGCTTCCAAAAGACATACACAAAACAGCATTCTGTACACAAAGGCCATTATGAGTTCTTGGTCACGCCCTTTGGACTATGCAACACAGTTTCCACCTTCCAAGCTACCATGAATGCTATTTTCTGTCCACAACTTTGGATCTTCAATCTGGTATTTTTCAATGACATACTTATTTATAGTGTTTCATGGGAATTGCATGTAAATCATATTAGGCAAGCATTTCAAATTTTAAGAGCACATAAATTTTTTGTTAAACTTCCAGGCAAAGAGAGTTGGAATATTTAGCCTACATAGTGACTGATAAAGGAGTTTAACAAATACTGCTGAAATTTGTCGACCATCTAATACCACAAAACTTAAAAGGATTTTTAGGGCAAACCAAGTATTATAAGAAATTTGTTTAAAATTATGGTGTGATTGCAAAACCATTGACTCAATTATTAAAGAAAGGTCAATTCCAATGGAACCAACTATATGAGAAAGCTTTTGAAGGACTCAAACAAGGTCTGACTACAACACCAATTTTGGCAACAACCAATTCTGAAGAACTATTTGCGATTGAAGCAGATGCATCTGATAAGGGAATTGGGGCTGTGTTGTCATAACAAGGTAAATCTGAGGCCTACATGAGCAAAGCACTTGGACTTACAAGTAAAGATTGGTCTGTATATGCCAAAGAGATGCTTACAATCTTAGAGGCAATTCGTTGCCAGAGACCTTATTTGATGGATCGTAAATTTCAAATCAAAGCATGATCAAGGGAGTTTGAGATTTCTTCCTGATCAACAAGTGATGACTCCTGAGCAGCAACGTTGGGTGGCAAAGTTAGCTGGCTATAAGTATGAGGCGGTGTATAAGCCTGGGAAGAAAATAAAGTAACAGACTTATTATCTTGACAACCGACAGGTCCTGCATTGCAAGTTCTTTCACAACCAGAATTTCACATTTGGGAAGATTTGAGGGCTGAACAAGAAAAAACTCAGTATGCTCAGCAAAAGAAAGAGTTATTGAAGCAAGATGTCAATGCAACTAAGTGGTATAGGATTTCGCATGGGTTGTTGTGCTATAGGAACAAGGTAATTGTTCCACCATACTTTAATCTTCGATCCACACTTCTCCATGAGCATTATGATTCCAAATTCGGGGGCCATTTAGGAATGTTCAGAATCTATAAAAGATTATCTCAGAATTTCCATTGGCCCTCAATGAAAGAAGCGGAGCGAAAATAGGTGGCTAATTGTGCTGTATGTCAACAAAACAAAACTAAAGTATGTTCCCATGCTGGCTTGCTCCAACCACTGCCTATTCCTTCTAAAGTTTGGGAGGATGCTTCTCTAGACTTCATTTTAGGGTTGCCAAGTTCTGCCAGTCAAACCACTATCTTGATGCTGGTGGATCGATTGAGCAAGTATGCTCATTTTGCATCATTATCACATCTCTATACAGCAAGAAAGGTTGCAAAAATATTTACTAAAACTGTTGTTAAGTTGAAGGGAGTCCCCCAAACTTTAGTAAGTGATCGAGATTCAATTTTTTTAAGCGCTTTCTAGAAAGAATACTTCAAATTGCAAGGACCCCAACTACACATTTCAACCACATATCATCCTCATAGTGAGGGAGAAACTGAGATCACCAATCATTGTTTGGAGCAATAATTATGGTGTTTCACATCCTAGCAACCAAAGGCTTGGTGCAATTATCTTCCATGGGCTGAGTATTGGTTTAATACTACTTATAGTTCGGCTATTGACATGAGACCATTTTTTGCATTATATGGTAATCATCCACCTGTTATTCTCTGATAGTCACTTGGGCCGACTCTGGTGGATGATGTTGAACAAGTGTTACAGACTCATGATGAGATGCTGCAACAGTTAAAATCCAATTTAGTCATAGCACAGAATCAAAGGAATCAGTTGGCTGATAAACATAGATGAGGTGCTTGCTATATAATTGGTGATTTGGTTCTATTAAAACTTCAACCATATTGCCAAGCTACTGTGTTCAAAAAGCCATATCAGAACCTAGAAAATCGATGCTATGGACCATTTCTAGTGAAATAAAGAATTGGAGCAATTGCATATAAGTTGAAGTTGCCCAAGGGTAGTACGATACACCCTGTCTTTCATACATCCCAGCTGAAGCAATGGGTAGGAAATTATCAATCTCAAGCTGTAAACTTGCCACCCATGACTGAAGAAGGTGATTTGAAGATTGAGCCTACCGAAATCTTAGAATATAGGTGCATAAAAAAAAGGCTCATGTCTAACTCCTGAAGCTTTGGAGCAGTGGAAGCATCTTCCAATAGACGAAGCAATGTTGGAAAATGTGGATCTACTTCTGGAGCAGTTTCCAACTTTTGACCTTCAGGGCAAGGTTCAATCTGAATAAAGGAGGAATGATGGGATCCGACATAGCAAGAGAATACACAAAATCAATCCGAAGTACGTGGGGTGATGCATAGAACAAAAGTAAGGGCCTGCAAGCTAAACAAAAACAAGGGAACGTGAAGATACAATGTGCAAAGCCATTTATCCTCTACTCAATTATTTAGTATTTTCTATTGCCTAGACTTAGACAAACAAATAAGGGGCTAGCACAACAGAATTGTAGGAAGCTGTTGGTTTATGATTATATAAAGTAGTTTTTTTTGGGAAGGGGACACACAGAGCTGGAATTAAAGATTGAATCGTGGTCATTCTCCAATTCCTTGAAACGGAGAGCAAATTATTTGTTATTCTAGTTTGCTCCTATCATCCACTCACTTTATGCGTTCACATATTAATCCAACTTAATCAACTTTTCACAATGTTATACTTTTTAACATAAATAGTATTTGTTATTATAGTTTGTTCCTATCATCCACTCACTTTATGTGTCCACATATTAATCCAATTTAATCAACTTTTCACAACGTTATACTTTTTATCATAAATAGTTATCATTTCAGAACCATATCATGTGCCTCCAACAATTTAAGAAATTCCTACTCAAAGCTCCTTCAACGGTCATATAATGTCCTTTAAACTCTTCCAACAACCAAGATTCTAGCACACAGTCATTCTAATGGAAGCTTTAAAACAACATGACTTTAAACTAGAGCAACCTTCCAAAATCGGGGACTTGAGAAGAACTGCAGTCAGATAACCAGCCATCATAAGAATTTAAAACAGAAAGACAAGAATTTAACAGCCTGAATTTCCCCCAACCCTATATAGGTGAAATTAACAAAAAAAATGCCATTCTGTCCTTGAGTTCGCTATCTAGAATCAAGGCCACATCTACTACTACACACTTATTGTTTCCATAACAAATAATTGGATCCACAAACAAAGACAAGGATTTTGTGTGCTGATAAATTTGACAACGTATGAACACAGTTCTACTTCATGCAAAATACTAAAGGCAGAATTCCTATGCAGAATACTTCCTGTAGCCCCTACTTAGGAGAAAAAAGAACAAGGCAAGCACTGGATAATGAGCTCTTTACATGTGTCAACACATGGAACCCCAAAAAGAACGCTACAACCAAAGTCAGCTTAAGAGTAAGCCATGTCAATGCAGACAGCAAATAAGCATAGAAAAACCAAGCTACATAATTAACAATCAGCAACAAATAAGAATAACAACTTTACAAAAGCTAGCACTTTAGACCTAAGATAAAATATAACAATCACAATGATTGCTTCTTGTGAAGGTGCGTCAACATCAGCAGAGCAGTGAATACAAACAACAAGAAACCCATGCTCATATGAAGAGAACCTCAAAAAAGTCCTAACACAATCAAGCAAGACCTACAAAAACTCAACATCAACATCAAGATGGACTAGCAAACACTTTCATACGAACAGCAGCGTAGAATTTCTTAACATGCCAAAATAAAACACTAATATTTGCTTTGGTCAAGTAAATATATATCATGGCAACAGCACCATATACAATATCATCAATGACTCTACCCCGGTACCGACCAAACAAACTTTAGTTTTATGAATATGCTATAGCCATAATAAAGGACCATCATAGTGCAAATAACAGATATCGTTTCAACAACACAAGCCAAAATATAATTTTTGTTGTAGCAAGAAAGCTCCTACATCAACCATTAATGGCAGTTACAAATTGCTTTGCAGTGCCAAATCAAAATACAAGAGATTTGCATGAAATACATCTAATTAATATCCAAATTTCTCGGTTCTTCAAACATTTTTGGTTGAGCTTCCCAGAAATCAATTAATCTCCAATTGACAGCTAGATCATTAAAATTTAATGACCAATTTCTGACATATCACACTTTGAGTCAGTATTAATTATTTTTGCCAGCTATTCTTTTAGGAGAAAATTCTTTTACTGGACCTTAACTCGAATTCAAATCCATCTAGATTCAGCAATCACTTTTTAAATTCACAAACTTGCAATCACACAATTATAGACTCTCCTCTCCCTTATCCATTACCAACAATCACAATTATTGTTCCCTTTATTTTGCAAAAGAGAAGACTTTGATATCTACGAGCATAAAACAATAAAACCAATTTTCAAGGATTCTCGCATATTCCAATCCAATTACACACTAAAATCGATATTAAGAAATAAAAGAATTTGCCTCATAAAATAAAATAACCCGAAACCAATAAACTCAACAAATGTATATATAGATATAACAGAAGAAATGAAAAAATGAAGAGATACCCACATAAGTGTTCAACTGCCTGACAAAGCTGGAGAAGTTACTGTGCTTGAAATACTTAGGCAAGAGGTCCCTAGAAAACTCCGCTACTTTCCAAACAATAAAACTGTTATCACTAGTACTCCAGGAAACGATGTCGTTCGTCGAAGGATCTTCCACCAGGTCGTAGATTTTGCTCAGGAAAGGCGGCAGCGAATTACCCTTCGCCGCTGATGAACTCGACATCGACTCCATTCTCCGTAGATCAGTTTACAGTGAAATTAATTGAATTTATTAATTTTCCTTTTTGGTACTTTTGTTGAAAAATACAGTACCCGATGCTTGTCCGGGAGAACGGGCACGGAACAAATATGTTAGGGTTCTAGATTTGGCAGGGAAAATTTGAAGGTGGGTCCTACCAACTTGACACGTAGATTGATTACGAATGACAATTGCTCCAGCCTCCGATGGATTACCCGCCAGCAACGCAAGCCCATCCCGCCTATTCTTATCACTGGACTATAATTATTTTATTTTATTTTAATTAATTACATCTAGTTATGATAATTTCTTTTAAAATATTAAAACAACACAAAAATAATTCGAATTTAAAAAAAAATTAAAAGAAATAATTAATGTAAAAACATAATTTTAAAATATTATTCAAATACCAATCATCATATTTCTCCACAACTACAAAAAAATCATCATATTTTAAATGTTAAAATTTTTAGATACCTTAAACCTCAAGATTTTTTTATTTTTTATTATTAGACGTTATGTGCACACACTTTGCTAGAAAAATAGGATGCCAGTAGATTTTAATTTTTTATAAATATCTTAAAATTTGGCTAACTGCTAGAAAAATAGGATGTTAATAGATATAAATATCTTAAAATTTTTAATTTAAAAAATTTTAATTTAGCAAATTCATAATTTTTTTAAACTCAATATAATCACATTACTAGAATAATTTTAGTATACATAATATGTATATATATATATATTGTAATTTGATAAAATTATATAATAATAATAATAATAATAATAATAATAATTTTACTTTAGGCTTTTGTAACAAAAATAACGAGAGACTATTTTAGAGAGATGAAATAAATTAAAAAAATTTTAAGTAAAATGAATTTATTATATTAGTGTAAGTGATATAATAAGATTATTTAATTAATTAAAAAAATTATTAAAAATAAATTCTATTTGTAGTTAATATAAAAGAGAAATTTAAAAAATTTATTTTTTTAATTTTTTTGTCTATTATTAATAAATAATTTTTTTTATAATTAATAGGATAATTTATCACATTATTTATATTGATATAATAAAATTATTATATTTAATTTTTTTTAATAAATAATTTTATTTTTTTTATTCTCAATAGAAGAGGTATTCGTTATTAAAAATAAATAAATTAAAATAATAATAAAATGAGAATATTTTGATCTAAAATTAAATAACAGTTTTTACTGGAGGGGGTGAAAATGCAAATGCAAAATAATGCGTATCTTGAACGAGTTAGGATAAGTCGTTTACAGTGAGTTCAACAAAATTCACACGCGCGAGGAAGCATTTGATTCCAAAACAACAACCAAAAGAAAAACATCGCACTGTCCTATCCTTTTCTTCTATCTCTATTCGCCTTGACCGCTACTGAGTTGAATTAAGGTACGGAGTCCGTTTCTCTGATAAGATCTCGTCTGGATTTTTTGTTTTCTTGCTATTATTTCAATTTTCATTAATTATTTGTGTTTTTTTTAGCGTGCGTGGGTGTGTGGTGGTGTTGTGTGATGACACATCATTTTTCGTGATCCTTTCTGTTCTGTAGAAGAAAATTTGATGTAATGTTTAATGTTAGACTGTTGTATGCGATCAGTTGTGAATAATTTTTAACTTGTTTATGTGGCTGAATTTGGTAGAAATTGTTCATGTTGATATCAAACAAACCATACGAATGATCTGTTGGAGAATTTGTTACTGCCTTTGCTGTCTTTTCTGACAGTGAAAAAGAGAATTTGTTTCCTTCTTTGCCGTGTTTTTTGACAGTGATTAACTCCTTTATTTTTACCTGTTTCTCATTCCAATTAGTGGAACAAGCACTTGAGCACTTGTTAGTGGAAAAGCCCCTCTAAATGTGAAATTGCGCATAAATATAATTATCCTTGAAAAGTAGCATCTGACTGATCAATTATATTCACTTTTTTTTTGATGGATGTAGTAATAATATGTATTCAAATTAGGGCAAGTTTAATCAATGAACATAGTGTTTTTTGTGGTTTGGTAAGATTTGTATATGTCCCAGAACTCCATATACACTCTTTTTTCCCTTTTATGTCGAATCCTTTTGCCAAAAGCTGTAGGAATTCAATTCTCTTGGGACCACAGTGTGTGGCTTCATTTAAGCCACTTGTTGAAACCATTGTTGACCAAACAGAACCAAGAGCATTGCTGGTGGAGTTGTGGTTTCAATTACGGGAATTTGGTTGATTGTTTGTATTGTGTCAGGAAGGAAAGGTGTTTGGGTTATAGACTTTGAAGTTTTTGAGATTTAAAAGTGGGGTTGGTTGCCCCTACCGGTCATGCCATTATTGAGCATTGATCTGAAGCTACAAACATGAAGTATAGGATTATTAAAGGCCAAAGACTGAGTCTATGGCACAACTAATTGCAAGTGCAGCTCATTCATATAATTCTAGAGATGGTTAAATTACCTTGCCCTCATTAATAAATAAAGTGTATATAACTTAAAACTTAAAACTGTTGCCATGACAGTGCAGCCAAACCTTAAAGTCAAAACTTTATGTCAAGACTAGACTTCTGAGGATATCAAATGGAATCCACATCATGAAAATTTTAAGACATCATAAAGTTGTAGGGAAGCCATTGGTAGACCTTTTTTTTTGGCCCTCATATTCTTTATAAGAATTATTACTTATGATTAATGCTAATGCTTATTTCTTGTGCACAGATGATATTAATTGCTGGTTCAAGCACTCCTTCCCAACCAATAAATTAATAAATGAATCAGTAAAAAGGATTAAGCCAGTCAATATTAATGATAAGATTATAATTTCCTCTCTGTATCTTCAGTAAAAATATTTCACCATTTGAAGAATCTATTCTGGTTGATATATGTGCTTCCTTGATGATTCTACTTCTATGTAGATTGATTTTTTTTTATCAGCTCCTGTAGATTGCATGCCAAGATCAATCTCTGAAAGCGGATAGTTGACTTGCCTTATATATTGTCAAGAAAATAGTCAATTGAGAAAATGTTAATATTTTCTGAACAGAGATTTGTATGCATATTAATCCTACTTTATATCTCAACATTCAGCATTGGACTCTGCAAATTGATTGACAATGATTTTACAGTTAACTTTCATAAAGTTTATACATGCAAGAAGCCTTGGAAGAAACTCACATTCTAGCATGTTCATCTCTCAACATTAGTTCAATTATTCATAAAAATATAAAATATTTGCCTCATGACATTGTATGGTTATTCCTGCAATCTCTTCCATTTACCCAGAACTGGATGAAGCAGTATTCCACTTTGTTGCTAGGTTATTGCTTGAAAACTTGTTGGTTTCTGCAAAATTTCTTAGAGTTTTATTCTTCATACAGTGGAATGATGTATAGATGGTTGATGCTTTACCTAACTAAGTTCGAAACTGTTTATGAGTAATTGGTCATATGGGTTGTGTGGTAATTTCAAATGAAAGAAAAGAAAGAAAGGGTCTGTAATGCATTAAGTGTGTGTTTGCCATTGTCTTTCAAAGGAAATGAAAAATGATATTTGTTTTTAAATTTGAAAATGTGTTTGGTAGTGTGTTTTCAAATCTTTAAAAGTACATAACAGAGAAAATGTTTTTGGTAGATTGTTATCTAAAACTGAAAATGAAGCGAAGTGTTTGGTAGAATATCTGAAAAGAGGGAAATGCGACAAAAAGTGAAAAATGGTAAAAACAATATTTTTGTGTTTTCAACTTTTCTTCACAAAAAGTAAAATAACTAGTTTCGTTTTCCAGATCATTTTCCTAACACGTCTTGCTAAACATGTTTCTTTCATTTTTTGTTTTTAAAAATAGAAATGGTTATTGAAAAAGAATACCAAAACCAAAACATTTCAAGGCAATCAATTTCATAATTGGAACTCATAGAATGCTGGCCAGATTTTGGAAACAAAAACAGGGGAATAATTCAAACTGGTCTTTCAAAGTTTTGAAGCTAGATAGAGTCATTAATTTTCCTCTTTTAGATTTAGTGGTTCTGAGAACAGTCAACCTTCTTTCTCTCTCTTTTTTCTGTATGTGAGAGTCAGGGTGTTTTTTCTGCTTTTCAGTTTAATTGGGCGGGGTTGGGTGTTGATGCATGGTGTTATATTAGTGAGGATCTGATGAAAAAAATATTCCTTTTCCAGTTTCTGGCAACTAGCTCATGACGGCCATGGTTGATACGGCATAAATGGAAGGAGAAGTTAATGTACTATTTATCCAAATATATCCTGTCTTTGTTGGGGACTAAGATCTGAATTCTCAATGGTAAAACCCAAAGTTTCCTGCCATCCAATAATATGCTACAGGCCTTTACGACCCTCAGATTTACTGATTTTACAGCAACTGCATGCTGATCTATTTCCTATTAGGTAGTAACTCAAGCTAATGCATTCATTTGTGTTCCAAAACTACTCAAGTTGTGTTTTGAAGATCAAGCATTCATCTTTTCAGGTATGAGTCTGAGTTTTTCCAGAATGTTGTGAATGCTCGTGACATTGTGTCATGGGGAGCTGTTGATCACAGTCGACCTGATGGTCATGGTGATGAACTTATTGGATTTGTTACTGCACGAATTGTGCTGGCAAATGAAAGTGAGGTGAGTCCTCTTTGTTTCTAAGAATATCACTCGCCTTTCATGCTTTGTTGTTAAAATGTCATTGAATAATTTTGCAATATCTGATTCCAAAACCTTTAGTGACAATTCTTAAGAAAAGAATTCTTGCTTGTGGACCTAAAATAAGCTTGACACTAATACCATGCTGAGTAAATGTGATCCAAAAGCTTTGATTATTAGGTCTAGTTTCAATCATAATATAAGTTACGTAACGAATATTAAATTTTACTGCTTCATGATATACAAACTCTTAATACATCAAACTCAAGCTGGCTACGTGTAAAGTGCTTGAATTTTCCACACAATTTTATTATTCCTTTACAGATTAGTTTCTACTTTTATTGTTTTTTATCTGCATTTTAAGATTCATTTAAATTGACTTCTATTTTGCAGGTAGGAGATTTGCTCTGTTATGACTCATCAAAATCAGATCAATCACTAGTCTACATTCTTACGCTGGGAGTAGTGGACACTTATAGAAATCTTGGAATAGGTAAGAGCTTTCTCATTCAATGTGTTTTGTGAAACTATTTTGTCCTGTAAGCATTAATTTGGTTGGTGTTGGATTTCCAGCTTCTTCACTTATTAGTGAGGTCATCAAATATGCTACAAATATCCCAGCATGCCATGCAGTTTACCTACATGTGATCTCTTACAACATTCCTGCCATCCATTTGTACAAGAAAATGTCATTCAAGTGCGTTCGAAGGTTGCATGGTTTTTATTTAATCAATGGCCAGCATTATGATTCATACCTGTTCGTTTATTACGTAAATGGCAGTCATTCTCCCTGCTCCCCATTGTAAGTACAATCTTTATCTACTAAGTTATATTCTTTACCAATTAAGACAGTGAAATTTCTCAACATATTGGCTGAAGTTTTGCTCAACTTGAATAGAAGTAAATCTGAGTTTATCAAAGTGATTTGTGGCCACTTATTTTACATTGTTCATAATATATGCTTTATGAGATGAGGTTCCTAACCAAAAATATGGGAGTAAGAGGTACGGATGAACAGAAATATGGAGTTAGAAGTTGTACCTGTACAACAGTGTAGAGGGATGCTTCTCTGCCTTAATTCCTTATTTCAATAAAAAAAGATTTAGGCTTCATATGGTATTGTGGTGCTTTTGCTGTGCTTTGAAAGCAAAACTAAAAAACTGTTTGGTAACAACCACTTTTGATGGAATCCTCTTTTTTTTTAAATTAATATTTGGCAATTTAATGCATTCCTCCCACCTCAATACCTTGCAAAGCTTTAGTATATTTAGACTCTTATGCATATTATGAAGTATTGGTAAATTTTAAGTTTTATCGATCCATTTGACTTTTGCCCATAACTTAATACCAGGTCTTAGTAGATTTCTTATAGTTTACTCCCACCTCAATGATTGGGAAATCAAAGATTTATTCTCTCCTTTCAATTTTTCACAATGTTGCTCACTCTTTCTGAGCTGGACCTTGGAATTTAGATGTTGATGTATTCATCCTACAACCTTATCATGCAAATTGTTCCTTTTTGTCATTACTGCATCGTCATTGATCTTACATAGTCTCCAAAGTGATAAGAAAGATCGATTACAAACTGCATTGGCAGAGAAGATCCATTTCTTGCCTCTTTCTAATATCATTGATGTGAGGAAAGACTACAGAAACAATGGAGCAGTTACTCCTTCATTGTAATGTGGCATGTACATTCTGACAAGAGTTTTTAGTCTGGAGGGAATTTGCACTGCACTGCACTCCACTCCACTATTCTATTGTTGGAAACTCCCTATGTTGGCTTTGAAAGTTCAAAACTTGTGCCTCTGTATTTTAGTTCATGCTACAGGGTTTACTTGACTGGAGTAATTAATGGGGAGGATCAGTACCTACCTATTCTCAAGGACCAACTTTTCTAATTTTTGGGGATCTGTTCAAAATGTAAGGGAATAAAAAGTGGTTTCTTCACGTAAATAGTTCAAACAATTGAGTATTGTCATGTGGAGCATCCTTCTCAAGTTTATCTGAAATTAGATTTTGATTCTTACCTGCCTAGGAAGCAAATACAGATTGGAAATGGCAGCAAATGGGAGTAAATCTATTGTACTTAGATAAATGCTTGCTTATTATGCTCAAGGTTCTTAGGGAAGTCATGTCTCTTCATAGGAACCTGAAGGTGGACGGTTGTACGATCAGTTTAGGGTGATTAAATGAGAGGAAGACACTGAAGAAATTCAATACTCTCTGGGGCACCTTATTTTTTATTTTTTGGAGTTAATTGGTTCTTAAAGCTTGTTAACCTGTTAACACTGAAGCCGAGTAAAAGAAAAGCACTTGGGGGATGGGGTTGGTATTTTATCTGACATGAGGTTTTTATTGCCTATATTTCCTTGAATATATATGCTGCTGTTGTAAGATATGTCTTTAAAGGTTTCTGATTATTTGTTTCTTGTCCCTGTTTTACCCTGCAGGGAGCTTGTAACAGTTGCACTGAGTTACATTAGTAGGGGTCTTAAGTCGGTGGCTACAAGGCTAAGGAAGAGCAAAGATAAGTGGCGAAAATGGTCGAAATGTGAAGAAAGCCGACGCCTTGTGGCGACGCAAAGTAGGAGAAATGTCGCGACAGAGTGTTGTGGGTGCGAGTTTGTTTAATATTGAATGGTATAATTAATCTGCAGAGAAGAGTTATGTTACAAATATGATGAACTGACATGTACTTGTTCTTCTTTCACTTAATTATTATCTGTCTCTACTCTTTATTCCCGCAAATAGAATTATCTTTGTAATGATCTTTGTTTGAATAGCAATCTGCTTTGTCTATTTTCACTTGTTTGATTTTTTTGTTTTAAAATAAAAAATCTTGTTTATATCCATTATTTACATTAATTTAATAATTTTCTCAGACGGATACTTTCATATTATTTCAATTTGTATTCTTTTTTCACTACAATCAAATTTATTATAATAAAAAAATAATTAACAAAATACATTTTATTTCTCATATATTTTTTTAATTCAAAGGATCTAATTAAATTCTGTCATAATTGTGTGGCAGAAGATGAGTAATCCGAAATTTATTTTTAAAAAATTTAAATAACATGACTTTTTATTAAAAATAATATATATATATTATAAAAATTAATTAAAATTTTAAAATATTATAAAAAATATATTAACAAAAAAATTTATAATTATTAAATATTATCTTACGACAAAAATAATTTTTATTCGTAACAACAACATTTACATGTTGGTATGGTAGATTTACATTTTTTGGTTTTCAATATTTTTATTTTGGTTCTAAAAAATATTTTATATAATTTTGAAAATAAATACCAATGAAAAATACTGAATTATAGTATCATAAAATAAGAAAAAAAAATCAAATTTAATAAATAAAAGCGTCAAAGGGAAAAAGAAAACAAAAATTGGAACTGAGAGAGGAAAAATTACGAGTTCATTTCCTTGCAAACAAGCGCTTTCCCTCTCACAAGGCTCGACCTCTCTCTTCAGCAGCTTCACTTTCCTTCTCATTTTGCCAGCGACGGCGCTCGTCCTTCATTGATTGAGTATGCCTTCTTTGTTTGATTATTTTCATTTCGTTTATCAATTAGTTGATTATTACTATTATTATTATTATTATTATTATAAATGTATATCAGTAAGTTTAGCATCTTAGTATCAGGTGCTTAGGGTTTTCTTGTTTCTTTGTTCTTTTTTTTCTTTTGTGTTAGCAGAAACTGCTAAATGCCTTGGAATTTTTATTAGGAGCCATCGAATTTCGATTTTCACGTTGCCGCTAATGCTTGGCTTTGGTTTACGTGAAACTATGATAGAGAAGGATAATTAATCGTAGATTCCCATCCTGAAATGTAATAACTTTGTATTTGAGAATGATTTGCGGTCTCTCTGATCTGGATACTTCACATTAGGTTTGTGTAATAACTAGGAGTTCTTGTGACAATCCCCAATGATAAGGGTGTGATGGAAACAATGACAAGAAAAGTGAACTGCACCTCTGCTTTTGGTATCAGTGCTTTCCATTAAAGGGTTTTGCATACACATAGGTTAGTAAGTGGGTTCTATAACTGTTGTTAAGAGCATTCAGGCTAGATTCTCCGTTTTGAAACGGGGGGAACTTTTGTCTAGTTAATTAAATTGAAGAGAAAGGACCTCTGGATGAAAAAAGAAAGGAAAAAGTGGGGGTTATAATGGTGAATTTCCTAGAAATAGAAGAAGAGGGAAAACAATCAATTAAAATGTTGTGAATGAAAAGATTTTTCCATATATTTAGCTATCAATTATAAGAAATGGTGGTTTAATAATGTGCTACATTGGCTTTCCTTTGCTGTAACAGAAGCCAATTGAATATTTATAGCTTCTTGGGCTTACCCCCTGAAGTCAATGGTCTAGTTGATATGGATTATCTCTGTTAAGATTTCCATTAGGTCAAAAAGCTTGCTGTTGTAGATATATGTTGGCTAGTAGTGAATCTGTTTGTGCATCTATCTTGCAGGATTGCTATCACAAATAAGCTGTTTTTAAAATGTTAGCAAAAGGAAGGAAAATTCCTGGAAGGGGTGAAACAGTGCCAGTGAACTACGCTTTTGGTCCCCATGAAGATGATGTAATCATAAAACATAGGCTTCTAACTCGCACAACCACCACAAGGGGAGAACCCCCATTGAAGAAGCTTCAGAAGAAGTTCACTTCACTTGTACTTGAGATTGAGAAGGATGAAGATAACCATAATGACTGCGGAAAACTTGCTAAAGCCTTCTTGCAGGAGCTGTCCACTTTTGAGATTCCACTACTTAAGAGCAGAGCTGTTATTGATGCAAACCTTAAAGAGAAGGAGAACTTCAATGAGCTGAAAGAAGAGATAAATAGGCAGATATCTCAGGCACAGACTGACATAGAAGATCTTAAGAAACAACTCGAAGAGAGTAAGATTGAAAGACAGCACAAGGAGGAGTGTGAGGCAATTAGGAAGTTAATTGCCGCACAGCCACCAAGATCGGAAACTCAAAAGATCATTACAGACTTAGAGAAAGAGATTGCTGGTTTAGAAACAGAGAATACAGCTGGTTCAAGGTTGCTGGAGCTTCGCAAGAAGCAGTTCACTCTTTTATTGCATGTGGTATGTTGCAGTTTGCAAATAAATAATTTGTATGCTAGTTTTTTTTTATAATGTTAGAATGCATCTATATGATTTAGATCCTTCCTCCTCCAATGAGTCTGAAAATTTTCCACCAAATAATTGTTTTGGCGGTTTCACTGCTTAGTAAAACATGTACAAAAGTCACCCTTAAGTTTTTAAATTATAAGATCTCTTCACATTGATGATCTTGGCACAAATTATGCAAAATTCTAGACTTGATACCTTTTATAATATGTTTTTATGGCACTATAGATATTGCTTGGTATTTTGCACTTAGACTGAAATCCATTTCTGTCTCTCAAATTTATTGTTCTTGATAATAAGGGGAATTCAGATTTCTTTTGGAATCATCATGTAAATTTGATATTGACATTTTGATTGCATAAAAGTTCAAAGACTTTTGTTACATTCATTGGTAGCTCTATATAGTACCAGTATCCTGTCGATTGTACTAGTCGACTTTAGCATTATATCTGTTAACAGAGAGAGACAAAAAGAGAGACAAAAGAATATTGAGATTGAGAGAAGGTAGTATATGCTCTATATTACTAATGAAAGAGCACAAAAATTATTTAGGACTATAGCATAAGTTAAAAAGGAAAGACAACTCGATGACAACACACAGTGAATAAGCAACAGCTGGTAACGCCCTAGGTTTTCCTTATAAAGCTTTAACACTGCCCCTCAAGTTTTACCATGGATATTTATAATTCCTACTTTGGAACAAAACTGAACCTATTGAATTGATTAGTTCTCTAGTTGATACGATAGGTTGAATCTGTATGATCAATGCTCTCAATTTTTCTTTTGTTGTTCTAATTTTTCCACAGGTAGATGAGTTACAAAATAACTTTGAGGAAGAACAAAAGAACTTGATTGACGAGATGAGAATGGCTGAAGAGCAGAAGAGTGGAATGGAGGATGCCAGTGGGGGCTCAGAAGCCATGGTTGTTGACTAATGCAATATAGCATCTTGATTGTAAGGTCACTGATTTGTCACAAACTTTTCAAGTTTTACCGCACATGGAAGGACATTTGGACTTTAAAAGTATTATGTTGTGATGTATTAACAAGAAATTGGGATGTAACATTCTAGTGTTATTCTCATGCATGTGTAGATGCCAAGTACATGAAATGTAAAAGAGTTGTCAGACTTCTGTTTTACTATCTGGACTTGTTATTAGATGCTTCCTACTATGCTTTGATTTTTTCCCCTTCCATCAAAAAACATTTAGAACACACACAGCATGGTTGCTTTATATGTCTTGTCAGTTCGGCAATAGGAAATTATCTGAGATCATTTCTTGAGACTCTAGATATAACCTCATTTGATGCACATTGATTAGAAACACTTATTTAAATGTCAGACAAAAAAAGTTGAAGAAATCATGCTTAATGTTTGTAGAAACTTTGTGGTATTATTTGTTTCTCCTTCTAAACCATTCTTATTAAGAAAAGCTTCATCTTTTAGTTACTTTGGAGTCAGGTGCCATGCAGCTGGGGCAAACCCGGTATGAATGTTCCCTTGAGAATCATATTATAGTGTATTACCCTGCAGCTGGAAGAAGCTATAACCAAAATCTAACATCTTCACCTAGGGTTTGCCTAGAGAGAGCATGCAAGATAGTATGTCATGATGAGTAAAAGTTTAAGATGGTAGTATGTTTGAACAAGCAGTTATTGTGTTATACTGTATAGAAATTGACGAAGATGGAAAATGAAAGGCATAATAAATCAAGTTGATTTCGATATTTGACCATTTTCCATTAGAAAACCCAGATCATGCTAAAAGGATTTAACTTGAATACATGGTATACATTCTGTTTGTAGTTGATGTCGAGCCAAGTTCTCTTACTGGTAATTTCTAGCTGGTTTTTTTTGAATATATTACTGTTTAACTTAACATGTGTTTTATTGTTCCCTACTGCATGAATCTCGTTTCTTGAATAACAGGACAAGTGATAAGATGAAAACAGCCAGCTTTTTATTTAGTCTATTGGTGGGACGTGAGAGGAAATATAGCAGAATGCATATTGAAAACAGTTGTACAACGTAAGTTTAAGCCTTGTTCATGAGATAATTTCTGGAGATTTCTGCAACATTTGCTAGAGGCTGAATACTGACAAATGAAGCATTAGCAGCAGCCTCCTCCTTAATTTCATACTGAATAGTGGATTTGACGATGCAGGAATCATTCCCTTTCTCTATGATTTCAAAGATAACTCTATAAAGAGTAAACCCAAAATCCAGATATCCTCCTTCAACGGCCTCTGTTTCCTTTATGCGTTTCTCACTGTCGATCTTGGTGAACTTCTCTTGGTAAGAGGCAAAACCTTGGCCTAGGTCATCCAAAATGAGGAAAAAAGAAGGAAAAAGGACAAATATTAGTTGGCAGTTTGAGCATCATGAAAAAGAAAACAGAATAGGGATTGAATGATACCTGGGGATAAAATGATTCGGAGAACAGTGCCAACACCACCGTCGCCTTGGACCTCAATTTTATCAATGGTTTCGACCTCTTTTTCAACAAGCTTAGAGAGTTGAAGTGTTCCATAGAGCTCCCAAGCTTGGCTGGCTGTAACATTCACCTCCAGTTCATGAGAAACTTCCCCTTTCATTTTTCTTTTTCTTTTCCTGGTTCTTCTGCCTAACCTATTAACTACTAATCTTATCTGGGTGCTTGACGGACTCAGTGGACATTTACATGAACATACGCGAGGAAAATCTTAGTCAACAGCTAAATTAGCCCGGCAACAGATTGTCGTGGCTGCTGCTGCACTTTCTTTTGTCTGTTTTATACCAAGTCAAGACAGCTGTCTGATCAAATTGGCCTTTTACGTCACATCAAGAGACGATATCTGAAGCTGGCAATTTTTCTTGAAGGATTGCCTATTCATGTGCACGTATATTTTAAATTATTTATTATTTATTTTTAATTATTTATTTATATTTTAAATATTTTAAATTTTATATAACTTTTTTAAAATTTAATTTAATATTAAAAAATATACAATTACATGAATGTATCTTGATATAATCACAATTAAAAACATCACAATTATTTATTTATTTTTTTTAAATTATAAAAAATTAAAAATTACTTTTTTACACTAAAATATTTATTCATTTATAAATTTTATTTACTCTTATATAAAATAAAATAAAATAAATTATTAAAATATTTAGAATAAAATATGAACAGTTTAATAATGAAAATTGTACCAATATTGATGTAATGCAATAGAAGTTAAGGGTAAAAGTTTTCTATTGCATTGCATTGCATTGCATCAACTTAACGCTGAATTAGAGAAGGATTGAATTTATTTCAACAATCAAATAACACATATTTTTATTGTCTTATTTTGACTTGAAAACAGAAAGTTTTAGGCATTTTTTGCCCTCTTTTGATTAAGGTAGTCTGCAATAATTTCTGCAACTGTTTGAAAATACTCCATCTTGACGAGCGGAATATTGTCGACTAATTTATCGTCGATCTCGAAGTCTAATGTTGATCTTACAACGGTTGTTTCTTCATCTTTCTCCATGATCTCCAACCGATAGATACAAGGGTCAAATCCCAGAAGCTTTATTCCTCCTTCAACAACTTCTAATTCTATTGTTCGCTTCTCATCATCAATCATTTTGTATAATTCTACCGTGTGACTATCACCCCAGAATGTTCCTGCAAATTCATTCATGTACACAGAAATTATCAAGATTATTCAAAGCCTGCTGTAACTCCACCCCCTACATGTCTACACTTTTTCTTTATTAGATTGCATGGGATGAATAGCTTAAAATTTATCACCATTTTAAATACAGTATTTTAATGTTATATATATATATATCTACGAGATAGCAAACATTGATGGAACAGTGATAATATATGCTAAAGCAATAATTGAAATGATTTGCCAAAGGAGATTAAGTTAGGGTTTGTTGATTGCATCTCAATGAGGAAGAAGACGGCAAGATCTTGACGGACGTACCTGTCGGAGTTCCAATCTTTATTTTTGTGCCAACTCCTCCATCTCCTTCAATAATTTCTGGCTTTCCAACGTAATCTGGTTTTAATTCATGCAAAAGTGCATGATGCTGAAGCCCCCTGTAGATCTTCCAATATTCGCTAGCCGGCACTCTTACAGTTGCATTGTGTGATAATTGTGACTTCATTTTTGTCTTACAAGTTCTTTTATTACAATTTTATTGTATTTATAGCCCCCTCAATACAATATATATAAATAAATTAAAAATATTATACAAAAATATAAAATTCCTTTTTTAACGTGAAATGCTAATATTTAAAATTTTTATACGTATATTATAAAAATAATTTAAATATCATACATGGAAGACAAACAACTAGGTAAATTTATTGATTGTGTATAACCCATTGCTAAAATTAGCCATTGGTAGTAGCCATAATACTTGACCCAAATATAAAGCAAAATTATAACCCAAAATTCCTCTTCTCTTATTGGGTACTCTAGATAAAAACATCTAGCACAACTTTTTGAATTTCGGTATTAAAAAACTTAAAAGTTAAATCAAATACGAACGAATTTAAAAAAATAAATTTTAAATAATACATTTATTTATATAAACATAAATATTGGTCAGATAATTATCCTTACGAATTCTATTAATAATTAAATATAAAATGAGATAACCGAAAAAAAAAGAAAATGGGAGAGAATAATTATTACAACAATGTAATTTAAATCTATGGAAATTTTGTTGTATTCATGTTTATAAATTATTACGTTAATTTGCAAATAATTATTATTATTACGAGAAAATAATTAAAAAATTTGAATTAAGGACCACAAAATAACATATATAAAAGTAGCCTTGATGACTTAAGTCATGTTTATTGTGATATCTTTCATTGTCAAGTTCAGAAATATGAACAGATAAATTAATGGTAATCTTAATAGTCAAAATTGGATGACAATACTCAATTATCTTGTGTCTGCGTCACAATTGGCACATTATTTACAATTTGCTAGTCCATCGAATCTTTATCATTCAGTCAAAATCGGAGGCACACAAGTAAATGCCAATCACATTTTGCTTGAAAGTTACAAATATCTACTGAATTTTCATTAGTTTAATTAATTAAAAAAATAATTTAAATTTTTTTTTATTCTTAATTTTTGATAAAATATTATTAAATGAGAAAGTATATAATAAATAATTTATATTATATTATATTTTATAATATAAATTAAAAAATTTAAAATATAATATAAATCGTCTATTATTAATTATATTATATATCTACATTTGATTAAACCAAATATAAAAAGACTAAGAAGTGATCTTAGTTGTAAAGGTAGTAGTACACTCATAGATATATATACATATACATACATAGATCTGTTTAAAACTGTGTTATTTATAAACCTTCATTATTAGTAATGTATTAGTATTAGTGAAGTACTACAAGAAATAACCTATAAACAGACCCTTGTAAAGGGTGTATAGTTGATTGGGCACTGGGCATGGCTAGTATAAAGGGAACAAAACTTATTAGTGGTTTCACTCTACAACCAATGTCTTTTCCCATGATGCCATGAGATGAATCTAGTCCATGCTCAAAGTTACCAGGAATTATTACCATAGTATGCCCATATCGTTCCATCAGTTCATGCCACATCAAAAGCAAATGGTGGACTTTTGCCTTGTTAAAAGGATTTCCGAGGACAAAAAGAGACAGCAACTTGGAAAATTTAAGGTAATTACGTAAGCTCTTACAAATTCATGAACTTTAAAACAGCAGGCTACAAGTATTTCATAACAACTTTAGAAAGCTATCACATGCGGAATAAAAGAAGTAACATAAACCCATCAAACAAGACCACCAAAACTATTATCATTATCTATAAAGAAATTTGATTCACAACAATTGTACACTATGGCAGGTACTTAAACCCAGCTCAAAAGTCTTTCGTCACAGACCCATCACTTAATCAACTCCAAATTAACAAATCAATTTTTGAAATGAATGGGTTTTCAAGAATAATGATGGGTTTTGAAATAAAAGAAATAAAGTTCCTTTTTTTTTCTCCTCAGAAAACAGAAATTGTCCACTGAACCTGATTTAAAACCAACAATGATGCAAAGAAAATGACTCAAGAGTACAGATATGCCTCGAACTCATCCTCAAACCTTTGTGTTGGTGTTGAAATTGAAGCTAATATCTTCAATTTTGGCCTCAACAATGAAGAAAATTCATGAAAACAAAAATGAGTAACAATTTCTCTCACTGTATATGTCTAAATATGATAAAAATGGTGCAATATTTTTCCTCCTCATGTGCTCCTCTATCGTCCAAGATTAGCAATATTTAGAAATTACAGGTTTTTTGTATGATTTCAGCTAGAAATCATACCCATTTCTAGCTTCTATTTTGCATTCTTTGGCTTGGTTGTCACAAATTTACGATATTGTTAATGTAAAATCAATAAAGGTAAATAATATTTTACATAAATATCCTTAAGACTTATTTGGCTAATTAATTGTCAAATATAATGATAAGAGCATCAATTATATTTTTTTATAAACTTTATTACAAAACTTTAGCATTGCAAATGAACGAAATTATGCCTAATCGAAAGGGATTATAAAATCTTACCACTATGTAAAAAAAAATTACTATCATTGTAATTAAGAAAGGTGATAAAGGTTAATATCAATAGCCGCCTCTCCCAATTCAGAAATGTCAAAGTAAATTACATTTATGTGTATCTTTTGCTTTGATTAAGTAAGAAATTTTTGTACAGGATTACTTAATTAATTTAATTAGATGTGTAATTTACTCTTATTTAAAATAAGTTAGAAAAATAGTTCAAGTGCTGGGTTTTTTTTTCTAAAATTGGAATATTATTTAGTTTGATTTATTCTAATATTTTAAATTTATTTATTTTTAAACACTCCAAAAACTTTGATAATTATATTTGAATAAAATTAAGTTCAAATTTTTAAAATTTTAATATATTTTAACGTGTAAGTAAAGAAAATGGATTTTAAGAGAACTTTGGAAGGCTTTGGAAAAGCCAAATTATTATTTGAAAAAAAATCCTATAAATTTTATTATTTTTCTAATGTACAAAGTTTATCTAATCATCTATATAGATGTGATATGCCAAATAACTAGCTTTCAGATATTCATACTAAAATTTTATGATAAAAATAATTATATGATTCATAATTATATATTCAAATCTATTCAAATTTCATATTCATTTAGATTTCAAATAAAAAAATGACAAAAAAAATTGTAGATACCGATTCATTTAGTTAATAAAATTAGCTCCCATAATAATTATGACAATTAAACTATTACTAATTTCAACTATGAAATTCAAGTTATTTTTATCTGAAAAAATTTGATGCCTGTAGATTGAAATTGGTTTTTTATATTATATAAGGCATTAGATGTATGCTTCTCATAATCATTGTTCTTACATTTACATTTTACATAATTGTTACAAGTTATAAGACATTCAGGCATTAGACACAAAAAATAATATTGAACGAATTTGACGGAAAGAAATAATATATGAGTGTGCCCGTGTGCATATGTGTGTCAAAAGATTGAAATAAAATTGTCCAAGTAGTAGAATTAAGTGAGATAATTTATGAAAAATTAGAGAATTTTGTTAGTGGATGTCAAATTCATTAACTCGAGCATAGTTTAGTCACAAATCTTGATCTAAAGTGAAATTTTCCCTAAAATATACTCCTTATACACAAACATGATTTGCAAAATCTAAGACTTTAAAAATATAATTTATTTTCTTTTATTTTTTTTGAATTTTTACTAATCACTCCCATTAAAATATAGAATACATATCCTAAATAAAATAAAATAAAATTCTCTACAAAATGGTTATTTTTATTTTACAAAAATTTTATAATGGTGGTCAACTTGTCTATGATCTTATTTGCATTTTCTATTCAACAGTATATTGAACAAATATGGTCAATTTTAGGTAAGGATTTGGAAATGAGGGCAGTTAAATATGAGGTTTCTTTACAAGTCAAGAATGATTCTACATAGGAAGCTTCAAGTGGTAACATATATGTGTATAAATAATCAATACATGACCATTGAATTAGCTTCTATACAACTTGAAGACACCGAAAAGATGTTATGTTAGTCATGAGAACTCAAGTTTCTTTTTGTCAGAAAAAAAGAAAAAAAAAGAAGATGGTGATGATGAAAGTGAATAAATTTAGGATGAACATTAAATTTTAGCAAAGATTATTGGAAAAGCTCTTATTCAAGTTGATTTATAGTTATGATTTTGTTTGAATTTACCCTGATTAGAAAGTATATTACGTAAAATATTTAGTAAATAAATACTAATTTTTAACAGAAATCACTTTTTTTTAATAAATACTTTATGTTTAAAAATTTTATTTAAAAAAAAATTTAACTCTAAATACAATATTCAAATTTTTAATAAAAGCCACATATTTGATTACAAAATTGATCGATTACATTTATAATATTGTATTAAGATTTTTAACATTAAACTTGGTAGATAGATAAATGAAGATGTAAAAATTGGAAAGAATAACAAAACTTCTTCTAAGCATTTCACTCTTTATTGAAACCTATATATTTAACAAATATGGTCGATTTTAGGCAAGGTTTTGGGGCAAGTAAAAGTATTGAAGTTTACTACGCCAAGGTAAACCATTCGAAAAAGAAAACCTAAAGTTGAAAATCGTTGAAAGAAGAAAGGGGGATGGTTTGTAATGAAGAGAAATAAAGAAAGCAAAAAAGTAAAGAGAGTAACTTGTGAAATTAGAGAATGAGGTAAGGTTAGGAGGAACCCCCCCGGCAAGCTCTACTATCCTTTTACCTCCCGTATTGACTATTTAACACCACTGATGTCATTCCATGTTTGGAGTGTTCTTATTCTCAACCCTACAAATTAAACATCTGAGAAATTTTCCTGTAGGGGTGGTTCGGACCACTCATGCAAAACAATGTACTGCCAGCCACATGAATCCATCCATCCTTCCATTATTTCTCATAAATTAAAGTCACATATTTAGACCGAGATATCAAGAGAGAAGTCTAAACGTTCAAGAATACTGAAATAAAGATCAGTCTTCACAAGATTTAATTGTAGGGAAGGTCATTGGAATACAATCCCAGAAGTCAAGATACAAGTTTCAATATATATACATACATATATATATATATAAATTTTATCTTTAAATTTATTGTAATTATAGCCGTTCATTATATATATATATATATATGTATGTATGTATTGATTTTAAAATGGCAACAACAAATATTAGGTAAGACTTATCTCTTAATAAAGAGTTTGATGATGAATAGTTAAAATTTTTTATATTAAAAAAATGCAATGATTAATTTTAATTTTTGAAAGAATTCAATGCCAAAGAATTAAACGATTTCTTCGGTATTTAATATAAAATTATTATAAAAATAAAAATTCATACGATTTGTTTCTTGTAAAAGTATATGTTAGGCAAAGTAGGTAATATGTGAGGAAATGTAGGGCATTTGAATGGACGACAATCAATAGAAAATCTACACACGCAAGTGGAAGGCAATGATACGATGACGTACCCATGAAAGATTCTGTTGTTCGTTTGATAACAAATCCATTCAGATTTCAGGGAACACTAATTAATTAATTAACAGCTTAATTATTATTTTATTTTGGCTGCTTGCCCATTAATATTTTTCTTCTCTTCACTGATCATGTTGTATTCCAGTCTTTTCGATACCTATCCACGCCATGCATATTGCCAGTACTCAACTACATACATACATACATACATACATATTATATATAACTGACCATGTGGGTTCACTTTGATTTAACCTTATGACAATCAAAATATTTGTATTTTTATTTTTAAACTGAATATAATTCAACGTATATATGATTGACTTGGGCCTCTGGATATTGAATTCAACATCGTATAAACAAGGAATTAAAATCATTTTCTGGTCATGAATCAGAACGAGTAGATCTTTCGCCGTAATCATACTGACCATGTCCATGCAAAGCATGCAGAAAGTATGTCACAGCCGATGCATACAATGAATGATTATAATCAGAGCATGCAATGACAATTAAATTTGGATATGTTAAAAGACAGGGTTTGATATTGATTGTTTGGTGGAAGGAGATAAGCCGTGCAATAGTGATGCTTTAAGATTGGTTGGGTTTGTTTTATCTGAAAAATCTTTGAAATATCGTATGCACATTATAATACTAACACTAGTTCCAAAATTTCTTGCGGTGCATTTGATGGTGATGTAATAATAAAAAAATTCTTTCAAGAACATGATAGATATTGTAAGTTTTATTTATTTTTATTTTATTTGTGATGAACTAACTGCTCATAAGAATTAATGACTTGCATATAATACCAACACAATTCCTGCAAATTATACGAAGAATGATAACTGTTTTGAAATATTTTTCTCTCAATCGGATTTTATTTATTTATATAAAAACCAATTGAAAAAAAGTGTTGTGTATTGAATCTAACTAAAAACATGTAGTGGAGTGCGTAATTGCATACTCTTTTAATTTTAGTAACGAGGCTGAGTGGAACATGTAGAAAACTCTTCAATTTTCCCCATGGGAGCTTGCCAAAACATGTAATAATCTACTTTACATTGTCATTGCAGTTAATCACTGTGCTGTCTGCACAACACACAGTAATTCCATTACAATATCGTATTAAAACTACAGTGCATTAATGTTTTTACTGATAGAGATCCTGCACTTGAATCATTATATTGCAATTCAACTACCCTTTCAATGTGAATAGAAGCAAAATTTTTAAAAACTCCATCATTTAATACGTTTGCATGTATAACACGTTTGCATGTATAACGATATTGTAGTTGTTAAAACATAGTATAAAACATAAAAAATTTTTTATTTCATAAAAATAAAAATTTTTTCTCTATTTTTTTTAAATTTTTATTTTTATTTTTTTATTAATGAACAAACGTGTCTCTCAAACTTTTAGTTATACCTTCGAGATTTATTAACCATTCATTTAATTAGAATCAAAGTTTTCAAGTCAAAATTTAGACTGTATATGCAATACCCACTTGATAATACACAACTAGTCTTGATTAATTGTATAATTATATATAAGTATATATAACTAGTTCTAATCACATATATTATTGAAATCAGTCGTTAAAAGTGGTTAAAGATTTAGGTAGATGCACAAAGACTGAATAGTTTTCGTGCGTTGATGTGCTAAATAGTATTAGAATATTAATTATTAACACACCTAATTATTAAATCACAATTAACCAAATTAATAATATGTAGTTTGTTAAAGGAAGGTTTCTTATAAATGGGATGCATGGAAATTCAAGTGTACTGAGTTTGACTCTCTTGTTTTATGCCGTGTGGAAACCTAACCTTAACTTTGTTGCTTGCTGATGTATCCTCCATCCCCATCTCTTTACGTGAATTTTTACAGAAGCTCGCCAAGACTGCGTATGTAGCTAGCGTACCCCTTTAATTGCCTTGTTCAACAAGTGAAGATTTGTGTAGTTGAGGGTTTGAAAATATGGTCTGCGAATGTGCTTTAATTTGCATGGTTACTGAAATACCCTTAATGAGTTCCCTTGTTTTATTATGATTTCAATGTTAAGGGTAAAAAAAAAGGAAGAAAGTAAGAAATTAACTCAAGGGTTTTAAGTAGTAAGAACAATTCTTTAAATATCTAAAATTAAATTATAGAGTTTTGTTTCAAAATTTTATGATAAATAGACGATGATTTTGGTCATTTTTATATTAGCGTTATTGAATTTTAAAAATTAAAATTTAATATTTGATTAATTTTTATATATTTTATTTTTTAAAAAAAAATTAGATTTATTTTAAAATATTTATATTAATTATTTTTCATATTAACTAATAAAGAGTGATTTATTGATTAACAAATAGAATTATGAATTAATATTTTATTCAATAAATTAGTCTTTTTTTTTAAATTATGTCAGTAGGTCCCAACAAATTTAATATCTGCATCATCATTGGCAACTTTTACTGTTTACAGTTTGGTCAAAACAATTGATAACACCTGCATAGCAAATATATATATATATATATAGAGAGAGAGAGAGAGAGAGAGGAATGGATTAATTAAATAAAATTAAGAATGAAAAGTGTCGGTAATTAGTAAAAAAGAAGAATTCAAGGGATGGCTTCCAAAAGTTGATATCCTAAATTATGACAAGGGTAAAATTGTAATTATGCTAATTATTAATTATTTAACAAAAGTCAAATGACATCTTGCCAGGGGGGTAAAGAAAAATGCTTCTTATTTACGCTAAGCTATTGTTTCCAAACCTTCTGTGAGCCACACTATTTAAGCAGCAGCCTGTGCATCAAATTTCCAACATTGATCTCCTGCATTAATTTTATCCACGGCAAAATTAAGGTTTGAAATTTTCTGCTCTCATTTTAGGTTGGCTAGTCATGAATTGAAACTTGCAACAGAACTAAAGAACATATGCTTCATATCTGTTGTTCTATGCAGGGAAGATATGGAGAGTTCGCGAAGTTCTGATGAGAATGACATAAAGAAGGGGCCATGGACACCAGAAGAAGATCGAAAGCTTGTCGAATACATTCAGAATCACGGCCATGGAAGTTGGAGAGCACTTCCAAAACTCGCCGGTTTGAATAGATGTGGTAAGAGTTGTCGTCTCAGATGGACTAATTATCTGAGACCTGATATCAAGAGAGGAAAATTCTCTGAAGAAGAAGAGCAAATGATCATCAATCTCCATGCAGTTCTTGGAAATAAGTAATTCCTCTAAACCTATCAATTTTTATTAATTGTAGCTTTTCTTCATAAAAATTTCTTTTCATTTGTTGAAATTTTCTTTGCAGGTGGTCGGCAATAGCAACTCGTCTTCCAGGAAGGACAGACAATGAAATCAAGAACTTTTGGAATACTCATCTTAAGAAAAAGCTTCTACAAATGGGAATCGACCCAGTTACACACAGGCCAAGAACTGACCTCAATATTCTTGCAAATCTGCCTCAGTTGCTAGCTGTCGCCAATTTTAGCAACCTGATGAATGTTCCTAATTGGGATGTTAATGCTCTCAAGATACATTCAGATGCTACACAGCTGGCCAAAATCCAATTGTTGCATAACATACTTCAAATACTTAGTACTAGTCCGCCCCAACATATCGAAGCTGCCAACTTTCTCGGATCATATATGCGAGACAATAATCAGCTGTCCGAGTTCTTTCTTACGAACTCTCAACTCGATGGAAATGGCAATCTCCCATATGGTTTCCCGCAACAAGATCACAATCAAATTCTTTCCAATTTACTAAACCTTGAAGCCTCACAATTACCACAACTCGGTGATTGTCAGCCAACGAAAGAATCACAGGATTATACAATCACTAATAGCCAATTTGGTTCTTCGTATGTCAATACCACTGCTGCTTCAAATCAACTTCCTGCATTAGTTTCAGTCTCACCTGCAGATTGTTCTACAGTGAACCAAATGACTAGAGCCAAGATAAACCCAAATGAAATTTCTGCCCCTTCATCTACTTCAACCACCTTTGAAACTTGGGGAGATTTTATGGATGATGAAGCAACTCACTCTTACTGGAAAGACTTTATAGAGTAAGTATCTCTCTTGTCATCTGTCAACTTCTTTTCTTTATAGTCTCAAATAATTAATGCCGCCATTTATTTTTTTTTCTTTGTTCAAATATTTGAGTAGTTCAATATTGCAATTGATTTCTTGTCTTTTTATTACAATCTCTCTAGCTAATATATAAATTTACTGCTAAACTGCAGCCAAGCATCTTCACAGCCATGGCCGATCTCAGACTGAATCGCATTTCAAGAATTATATAAAACCATCTGTGTCTGTAAACAACGTCGTCGGTCGATTTTATGAGTTGGTTTATACTTTATTGAATTGGTAACATATGTTGTATTTTAAAATAAAATTTGCATGCAAGCCATATATACACAAGATTTCTTGTACAATTATTCATGTATATGACTCGTCAAATCAAACTCATTTTTCTTATTTTTTCAATTTAAAGTTCTTAAATATACATATACACATAGGAATGGATGTCAAAACATTTAATAACATTTACATAGGATATATATATATATATATATATATGTAGAGGAATGGATTAATTACACAAAATTAAGAACATGGCGCGTGCGCACATATACTTTATTATCAATAAATGTCGATGGAGGAGACATTATTACCTAATCCCAGATAGATGAGTATTAAACAAGTTAGTTGTAGAGAATATGGAGCACGAAATTGAGAGTTGAAAAAGACTCAATTTCTTCAAGTGGAGACATAGGGTTTTTGACCTTTTAGAAGATCGATATGCAGGCAGTATGCAGGCAATATGAGAGAAACTACCTATGTCAACCATCAACTGCGTGGACAGTCACAAAACCAAAGACAGCAATGCCTAATATGTTTGGATCTCTTCCCTCTCTGATGACAGACATGAGAACGATATAAACATATTTGAAAATAAACACGCATTAATACAATTAAAAATGAACCCAAAAATAATAATAATAATAATAATAATTAGCCTAACACGATCACCTTTGTCATTAACTACTACATATATATATCTAAATTAATCTGCTCTGCCAAAAAGTCAAGACTTTTTGTTACCCATTAGGTAAGAACACTTCCTTTTGATACAAGCCATTGATGCAAAAACAAAGGCATGCAATTCAATTCCAGGTATTAACCTAACACTCTCATTTTCTTTCTAGAACAAGAATGCTGCATTAAAAGAGTGTTGTTAATGTAGTTATCATTGTTGAAAAGTTTCCCTATTACAAATTGTTTAATTAGTAGTTTCAAGTGCAAAGTTCATCATATGTATCCTTCAGATGTGCCTGTGTATATACATAGAAGGCCAGTTGATTAAAGCGAATATCCTAAATAATACTATAATATAAATTAAGGTTAAGAGAACTCCAAACTTACAAGATAACACTGAAGTTGATGATATTTAGTAGGTAATTCATTGACCCTATATATATATATATATATATATTTTTCCATAAACAACTAACCTACCTACCTACCTTTGCAATATATGCTCGTATTCCAACCTAAGTTTTCTATCTTGTAGCAAATTTAATTTACATTTGCCTTCTCCATTGAATTTATGTCTCCCTCTCTCGCTCTCGTCAAATATAAAGTGACAAAAAGTACATTTATTTGAGAGCCCAAATACGAATAAGAATTGACATAAGGTGATGCAATTCGAGCATTTGTCGTCGATTGAAAAAATAATAATAATAATAATAACAACAATTAATTAATTAAATAATATTATTTACTCATTTTTACGGAGTCTATTTGACGTATGTAAGGACACAACATCTCTGCACTGAAGCAGTGCCCGACATTGATTGAGTTAACTCGCACAATTGATTGACCATGACAGGAACAACCACTATATACTATAGGTTTATATATATATATATATAACATTTTTATTTTTATTAATAAAACTTAAAAAAATGAATAATATTGTGTTACCATTCATGTTGCGTTTTTTCAAATAATTCATAAAAATGAAGTCCGATCACTTACTGTATTTGTTCAGGCCATATCCAAATTTTCAAGTACCGTCTCCGCACTCCTTAGGAAGTCTACATTCAAAAGGGGTCATCTTACACTTAGTCATTCTATTGCCAAATTAACTATTCACTTTTTCAAAATAATAATAATAATACCACATATTTTAAATAATTATTTCAGGCAGTGACATAGTAGTCCCTCGTTGATAAATCTTCATCATTTTCAAAATAATTTTATAACACAAAAGTTTCACTTATTTTCAGAACCGGCTCATGAAAGATTATTATTATTTCTTTTCGAGACGCCTGTCAAGTTCTCAGGATCTGAATTGTTGTCAATAGATAACACAACGGCGGAAAGGACGCCGAGAGGCAACGAGATAACGCTATCGTAAACAATTATTCTGTTTACAGATATTATTATAATACACAAAAACCCAGTCAAAGAATGTTGGCTCTTCAACAGCTGAAAATTTATAAAGCCAATGGAGAAAACGGACCTGACACAGCAAACGTACTCAGAAAGAAGAAACTCTGTCCTCGTGGATTTTTCCCTCGACCATTCCTACTGTCCGAGGAGGCTAGAAAATGCGCGGGACTCTACCTTGAACTAAGCCCAAAGGGATCTGCCAAGAACAGCTTGCTCAAGTTAAGCTGGAAACCAGTAAGTGAAAGAAAACACAAAACTGTTAAAAACTTGCTATTTATACATGTTGCATCTTACATTGTTCTGCAACTAAACCAATCATATCACATTGCTCAGAAGTATATTAATGTAGAAGGAACTTTAGAGTGAAAAATTTTGTAATCTGACTTTCTCTTGTACGTACAATGACTATGTGGAGGGAGTTGTATTGAAATACTAGGTTTAAGAATCACACCACTTTTGAACCAAAGATTATGAACAGCCATTTAGCTAAGACAATTTTTCCACATCAAGAGTAGTTAACATTTACCATAAAAAATTATAATGATTTTTCAATTCATGAATATGGAGTAGGAGATAACTTACTGGACCATAAGATCTCAGATACATGTTAGAAGATAAATTGTCTCCCTCCACCCAAAAATGATCTGTCAGGAACTTTCACCTCATCGTAATCATAAGAACTAGGAATCCCAACCAAGTCACCTGGCAGACCTATAATTCTCTTAGCAAGTTTGTCCTAGTAGTTGCTAGGTGAGCTAAAAAACATTGAAACTATAATAATATCAGATTCCAGCATTGAGATTTCAGCTCAATGGTATGTTTCACTATTTACAAAAAAAAACTGTCAAAATTTTACTCCCGACAAACAGCAAAATATTACTCCAGACAAACAGCAAAATACAGTGAGTTTGTTTAAGGATAATGTACTAAATCAACCATAAAATTCAGGGGAATGTCAATATGATTTGATCCAACAAGTCATACTAAGAAAATGCAGTGATGCAAACTTAGTCAGAATAGGCAACACCTAGGATGTGAACAGTCATTTAGGAAAAGCAAAAGCCATATATTCCCAAGCTTGATCATCAATTAACGAACCAAACTCAAATCTTCATGTGAGGTCAACTTTTTTCAACAAGCCAACCCAGAATCATCTAAGATAAGCTTATAACGATGGCATTAATTAACAAATTAATGCTGAAAAAAATATAATTATGATTTAAGCATTTAAAAAATAAAGACCTACCATTTCAATTCAGTGTAAAGAAAACCCATAACTATAGCGCCACTTCATCAAGAGATTGAGAGGGTTGTTCCATTAAGTGATCTAACATAAGCTAAAACTCAATCGAATCTTTATTTATTTATTTATTTCGACAGGATTGACATTATTTGTTAAGTCAGAAATCTACGGGCATCTCTTGATCAGACTTGTGATGAGCAGGCCGGAGAATTCTAGCCTATTAAGGACAATGGCACTCCCATAATGGGAGAATGCTCTCTGGAAATGCACCCAGGATTTGAACCCCTTTCCACGCGAGCTGTAAGGGAAGTGCCTACCACTATTGAGGTGGTTGGAAAACTCAATTGAACTTTAAAAGCAATCATAGTTGGCCCGAGTACCAAGGAATAATTATAATACAACTCAAGCACCCAACAAAGGTTAACAAGTATCATATCCACAGCAAAAATGAAATCCACAACCAGCCAAAAAATTGGCACCAGCAGCTTTTTTAGGTATGCTGCCATATTGAAATTGCTAACATAAGACTATAACTTCAACACAAACCACAAAACTAATCCAATTATTCCCGAGTACCAAGGAATAGTTAAGCAGTAGCTACAAACATAATTTATTCATGAAAACATTGAAACTTCTTGACTAGAATAAAAAGGCCAATTTCCACTTTTTAATTCAAAAGATGAATTCACTTAGGCAATCACAGTTATGTTATCTGCAAATTTGCGACATGCTTAAACAAAAAATGTGCATAATACACATTGCATTACATGGCACTGAATAAATTATAAATATTTTTAAGGAGCATAAATCTCAAAAAGAAATTATCGGAAAACTATCAAATCACCATAAGAAAACTTGTACCTTTCAAGACAAAGCTTCTCCACCAGAACATAGTCATCATCACCAAGTATTAAATCACAGAATGAAGATTCGTAGCCATCTACACTGGTGATCAAAATCAACAGTTCAAAGAAAGAATGAATTTCACTTTTGTGATCAGTAATTAACTCTTCTTTGTACGCAAGAAGAGTTATAGACTAGGCACTTTACACAGCAATCAATTAGCAATAATGAAATAAACTAACAATTCGCAACACGCGACAGACGGAGAAAAATTGAACTTAAAGAGCAGGGAATATGATTCGGAAGATATTACAAAGAAATGAAAAGAAGAACAATGATAGCAGGAGATTTACGAAATGAGCAAGCACAACCACCTCGCAGGAAAATGAAAATGCAGAAGAAAATAATAAAAAGAAGGAAGAAGAATTACCGGGAGATAAAGCACAGTTGCTGCTGCTAATGAGGTAAAGAAGGGAATTAGGTGTTAGGGTTTTTAGTTTTACAGCGTTGGAAGTAGATATGATTTGACTTTAGTTAAAGCCCGCAAATTCCGGGCCTGAGTTTTGAAAGTCGGGTATGGATCCGGATATTATCCCATATCCACCTGAAACCGAAACGATATTGAGCTGTGGTGACCTGGTGTATTCTTATTTACTATTACGAGGGCATTACAAAATTAATTAAGAAGAATGTGACTAAATTCTATATCGAATAAAAAAATATATTTTTATATTTTATAAGAATGAATTTTACGTGTTCATCGCGTATATGTTTTTTTTTAAAAAAAATTATGACTCGGTCTATGAGATTCAACTGAGTTTAATAGAATTAATTCTATTAAAGTTGATCAATAGGCTATGACTATGTTATTTATATTAGATTAGATTAAATTAGATCCGTTATATATAAATTAATTGCTAATCATTCTTGAAGTTTCTTATACTTGTATAAATAAAAGAACTTTTGTACGTTATCATTCATTGTAAGAAATACAAAATTGAAATTATATACAAACTTCTCTTTATTTTCTTCTCTATTTTTCTCCAACATATATTTCCTTTCTACCCAAACAAACACTCAAGAATTCTTTCTTATGCATTTCATAAATAAAAAAAATTAAATTAACTAAAAATTATATTTCGTATATAAAATAATCCAATCTTATAAATTTAAAGATAATTTAGTAAAATATTCAAACTTATACTATAATGTTAATATATTTATTGATTTCAAAAAATATTCTATAAATATTTAAAAAAATTTATAAATTCAATTGCATGTGATTTTTTGTGGATAAATAGATTTCGATCACAATCTAAATTTAATATTTATACATTTAATTAGTTTATTAAAGATATATTTAATTTTCAATAATATTTATAATTTATAACAATATTATCTTTTTATATTTGGTAATCAATTTCTCTTTGGAAAAAATTTAAAAAATAAATATATAATCATATCATTTATTACTTTTAGGTAATAAAAGTTTAAATTATCAAATAAATATAACTATGAATTAATTTGAATATAAAAATATTTATAATTTCAATGATAATAAAAATAATAATAATTATTATATTTTATAAGACAATTTTGAATTTATGGCAATAAAAATTAATGATTATAAATTAATAGGTAAATAAAATAATCTTATGTTATAATTCTAAATAATATTATAATTAAAAATTACTAATATATATAAGTTCAACTAATATAATAATTATTATTCAAAATAATTAAGTTAACTAAAATTATATATTAAATTAGTAAAATAAAAACTTTATGATATAAAATATATATCAAGGATAAAATAAAAGTTCATTACGTAAGTGTAGAATAAAGATTCTTTATCCTGGAGAGAAGATTTCTCATTCCTTAACTTAGAATAAGGAATTCTATAAATCTTCTTGTACTCATCCATTCTTTCAATGAAACAAAAGAATTACAAGAGAAATCAAAATTAACTTTCCTTTTTCCTTCTTCATTCTTTAAACACAAACCACACATACCATTTGCCTTTTTTTATTTTCAATGAACCCCTAATCTTTTGCAATTAACAAATAATGATAAACAATTTCAAAAGTCTTGAATATTGGTACCACAATTTTAGGGTGGGCAAAAATCCACAGGGTGTGGGAGCCCTGTCCTTGCCCTATAACCCATAATTGCACATGGACTAGCCTTTTGAAATATTTTCCTTCTAGGATGTATTTTGACATAAACATAATCTCTAACTTTAAATTCTTCCTCCTTTCGTCCCTTACTAGTTAGTCTCTTCATTCGATCCTTAGCTTGCTCAAGCTTGTGCTTAAGTTTCTTCAAAATTCCATCTCGTGCTTGAAGTGCGGTACACTTCATGTAACGCGTTGTTCCTCATTGTATAACATGTAATGTGGAGTTTGACCATAAAC